>WBMY01011734.1:89387-196118 GCA_013397315.1 Donacobius atricapilla | reverse complement strand
CCGGCCGTGCCGTGTGTGCCCCGGCCGTGCTGTGTGTGTGCCCCGGCCGTGCCGTGTGTGCCCCGGCCGTGCTGTGTGTGTGCCCCGGCCGTGCTGTGTGTGTGCTCCCGGCCGTGCTGTGTGTGTGCCCCCGGCCGTGCTGTGTGTGCCCCCGGCCGTGTCTTCGCACGCCTCAGCCCTGGCGCTGGCAGTTGCCGAGCGCTTCGTTCCACAGCGGGACGTGGCGTTGCGCTCCCCGGGCACAGCTCCGCGTCCCGCCCCGTGCCAGCAGTGCGGTGGTGCTGGAGACAGAGCTTAGGGCAAGGATTTGTTGGGCTCCGCTGATGTGTCTGCCTTGGAGGAGAAATGCAGCAGCGGGAAGGAGGTGGTTCTGATACGTGTAATAGTGACAGCACAGTCTGAGGTGTTTTAATTTAGGGATTTTGTAAGTCTCTCACCGTTTCTGGAATTTTGCATGTTGTTAGGGAGCTTTCTGTGTGTTACTTGAGAGCTCCTTCACATGCCAGGATACACAGCTCTTGCTCTGATTTCACATCGGCCCTTAAATAATGAACAAGTATGTTTGAATTTCTTACCGAAATTGCATTGCTGCTGTGTTTTTTCCTCCTTCTATTGCATGATGGTGCTGCCTTCTTTCCCACTTTCATGATCTGTTCTGTGTGATGACACTTCAGCTGAAACTCTGATATATGTATTTTATGTAGAGGATGTAATGGTTTTTGAAGCATATAATGCTGTTTGTTAAAATCTCGTAAACACCAGAGTCTTGCTGCCGGTTAAGTATGGAAAGGAACATATAACATTTTATCTTATGTTACAGTGCTTCCAGTTCAGATAGTTAAATAGTTTCAACAGTAAAGAAAACATAGGTAGTTTTCCAGATCTTTTTGACAGGCAGAAGGAGTTTGGGTTTTGGTTTTTTTTCTGTCAGTGAAGTAAGTGGCAAGATCTGCATGTCTCCTTTTTATCTCTGAGATCTTCTTTAGGTATGTCATTGTAATGGGGGGGGTCCCTAACATGACAAGGACATGGACCTGTTAGAGTCCCTTCCAGTGCCTAAAGGGGCTCCAGGAGAGCTGGAGAGGGACAAGGGAATGACGTCAATCTGACAGAGCAGGTTTAAATGAGGTGTTAAGGAGAAATTCTTCCCTGTGAAGGTGGTGTGGCCCTGGCACAGGTTGCCCAGAGAGGCTGGGGATGATGTCTGTGCCCATGGCAGGGGTTGGAACCAGGTGATCTTGAAGGTTCCTTCCAACCTGTGATTCTGTGGTTCTAGTTAGGTACTTCCTGATACCATACTCACTTTTTAAAATGTGCCATACAGTTTTATGTGTGTCATAAAACTGACAGAAGGGAGCATTCACTGCTTTTGACACTGAAATTGTTGTGACACTCCTGGTGATGGTGTGCTATGCCTCATGGAAGTATGCACTGGCAGTGACTGCTGTATTTTTTTCTTGCAGGTTTGCAGGAACCTTATGCTAATAAAATAAGAATAGAAAAATGACATTAAGGAAAGGTATGTGTATATGTGCTTGTCTGATTTTTTTATATTGTTTGTATCTGAGTTTCTCAGTTGTTCTCTGGTTATATTGATAAAGATTTTTCTTCTTAATTTTCAGTGAACATTTCCATCCTTATAGTGGCTGTTGTCATATTTTTGCTAGTCATTCATCATAACTTCCTAAGCCTCAGTGACTTCTTGAGACGGGAATTGTCAGGTATGTTGGGTTTTATTTTAATTAAAAAAAAAAAAAAAAGATTTGGTGGGAAAACACCTGGTCTGAACAGACAGAACCTACCATGTGGTTTGGGTGAATGGGAGGGGGAATTTGATGAGTTTCTGGGCATGGCAGAGGGGACCAAAGGTAAGTGCAGACTACTGTAGCTCTCAGCCTTTTAATACATTGTGCAGTGTGTGAATATGTGTGGTTAAATGTGTGCACTTTTCTGTAAATGTGGTGCTATTCTGTTCATTGGTGTCTCAGATTCTCAAAAGCTGATACTGTGATGCTCTGTTTGATACTGGCTCACTGTAATCCACACCTCAGCTCAGACATCCAAGTGTATAGCAGAAAAAATTGAAGTGTTGGGAATTTTGGTGTGATAATAATAATAATATATAATCATGAAAACAAGTACGCCATTTTTACTCCACAGATCCAAGTCCTTTAGGACTTCAGCCTATAGATTTCATTCCTGCAGTTCCCCAGAGGCTGACAGATGAGAGGAATGACAAGGAGATTTCTGTGGTCATTGCAGCCTCAGATGAGAGGCTTGGGGGTGCAATTGCAGCCATGAACAGCATTTACCAGCACACCAGATCCAACGTGGTTTTCCACATTGTGACTTTGAATGACACTGTGGATCACTTGAGGTAATGATCTTTTCATTGGATTCCCACAACACGGTGAAATTCTGTGTTTCTGAGAGGAGAGCAAGCTGCCTTTCCCTGGAGCTGCATTCCCCTGACTCCCAGTCCCATCTGCTGCTGCTTATGGCAGCTTTTTGACATAAAAAGCTGCAGGAGTCCCACCATTCCTCCTGGTCAGGTGTCAGGGATGGAAAAGAAACATCTTTTCCAGTGGGCTTATATCCAACCAGTGAGGTTGGAGTTTGTTGGTGGAAGGGTTGTAAAAGGTACTCCTACATTTCATATAAGCAATTCAAATGCTGGCAGTCATGTTTCTCCATTTTTGTAGATTGTTCTTGGATCCCATTATTCTAACCCCCTTCTGCCCACACTGATGGTTTTGGGAAGGACCTGTGATAACAGGACAGTGTATTTCTGATAAAACACGAAGTGACCCCATACCTTTCAGCTGTCCCAGATGTGCAGTTGCTGACCCCTGGACTTGTCCCTGTGGCCACACAGGACAGCACCGATGTCAGCACCGATTGCATCCCAGATGTGTTTGTTGGGCAGGGAAGTGAGTGGCCACATCAAGAACTCTGTCACTGTTGGCTGAATCTCCTGCTTTTCCCTTGATTTTGTCTCCTCTAACAAGATCTGTGCCTTTCTCCTGCTTGCAGGATGTGGCTGAGGAGCCCTCCTCTGAAAAATATGAGATACCAAATTTTGGATTTTGACCCTCGTGTCCTAGAAGGCAAAGTACAACTGGATCCCCAAAAGGCAGACACCTTCAAACCAGTGAGGATGATGCTGATTACTTTTTGCAATTAGTAGTTAATAACAATATATTTTGATGTTTGCTTTTGGACACAGCTAGAGATCAAAACCAAATCTGTTAACATAGAAGCAATCTTTCATAATCAAATTCCTAAATTTCAGTAAAATGAAATATCTAGGTAGTGAGAGATGGATTTGAATATCTACATATGTATGCCTAGGATCATTTTTTGCTGCTAGCCACAATGAAACGTGGCAGCTGGCACGTCAAGTGTGCCAACACCTCAGAGATACTGCAGATCCATGTGGAGAAATAAGAAATTCTTATATAAACTAGTTTTAAAGTTAGTTTATCAATGCATACATTCATGGTAAACCAGGAATTGACTGAACCTGTTACTTGTAGGATATTGCTGCCTATTTTACTTCCTTATAGAAGTTGTCTTGGACATTAATGCCATAGATAAGTGCCAGAAAAATCAGTTAATTTCACATTTATTTGGACAATTTTTTCATGTAATTCTTCACTTCTCTTGCCCTGCTGTTCTCACAGTTAACCTTTGCAAGATTCTACTTGCCCAACTTGGTACCTCATGCAGAGAAGGTCATCTATGTGGATGATGATGTAATAGTGCAAGGTATGGGACCTTTGTTAGCTGCCACTGGCCTTTTGCTAAGGTCAGTATCTTATCTGTCACAGAACCCAAACATTTCTGTACAAACTTTGTAAATATGGGTGAATTGGGTTAAACTGAGTAGCTTTATCTGCTGTAACAATGGACTGAACAAAGCCTAACTCGGCACTTAGTCAGGATTGCTTTTGATTTTTCTGTGCTTGCTTCCATTTTCCAGGTGACATTGTTGAGCTTTACAACACTCCATTGAAACCTGGACATGCAGCTGCATTTTCAGATGACTGTGACTCAACCAGTAGTAAAGTTGCTGTCCGTGGAGCTGGCAATCAGGTTGGTTTTGGTCTTGTTCAATGATAGCAGTACTGCAGATCTCAGGCATTTGGGAATGTTCCAAATGCTGTAAACCTACATATGTGGTTTTCCCTGCCCTAGCGAGTTTTACAAATGGGACCTGCAAATTCTGTTCAGGCACAGTAAATTACTTGGAATTTTTGCTGTGCTTTACAATGACAGCAGTTCTCATTGTGGAACAGCAGGAGGTCTGAGAACATCGAAGGGACAATTTTTCATTTATGAATATATTAGAAGTACTTCATCTGAGACTGGCACCAATATTAATAATATGGTATTATTAAGACCATGCAGCACTCCTTAAAATATGTAGTCTATATAATCATATTTTTAAAATGTTACACCTCCTAAGTGTTCTTTCTCTCATTTTAAAGGAAGGGATATTTACTCTAACAACTTCAACTTCTGCCTGTCTGTTGTGAGTTGTGCAGAATTTTTCTTTAGGAATTTCCCCATATATTTTAAGCTAATTTCTACTCTCTTTTTTCCCCCCAGTATAATTACATTGGGTTTTTAGATTACCAAAAAGAAACCATCCGAAAGCTTGCCATGAAAGCCAACACCTGCTCTTTCAATCCCGGGGTTTTTGTTGCCAATCTGACTGAATGGAAATTACAGAACATCACTAAACAACTGGAGAAGTGGATGGCACTTAATGTGGTGTGAGTACCCCAGGCTGGGGGTGCCAGCAGCTCAGGGCTCGGGTTCTGCTGGTGGCTTTTCCCTCTTGAATGGAGGGCTGTGTGTGTATCTCTGCTGCAAGTGAAAACCCAACTGATCAGCATCCTTTCAACTTCCAGAGAGGAACTCTACAGTAAGACTCTGGCTGGCAGCATCACAACACCTCCACTGCTAATTGTATTTTACAAGCAACATTCCAGTATTGATCCCATGTGGAACGTCCGACATCTCGGTACGTAGGAAGCATTTCTGATGCTGCTCCCCCAGGGTGTTTTTCCAGGTCTGGAGCTGGACACCTTGATGATGATGTAGCAAAGTGAGCTTTTATTCCCTCATTCTGACCTTTGTTCTTTAGGGAAAACAGCTTTGCAATTCCATCTTGGGGCATGTAGGCCTGAGGCCTTCTCGAGCTGCTGGGGGTTAGTTCTTGAACTGACTTCCTCATAAAATCCTTCTCATTTGCTACAAATATATTGTATCTGATGTGATCCAAGGTGTTTCTTGCAAAACTGTTGAGAAGGGCAGACATTCACATCTGTCATACTGGTGAAACCCCAGTGAGAGCTTTTTCAGGTTATGTTTCTGATGAACAATACACAGGCTGCTGAATTCGTCTGGGTGTTAAGCAGGTTTTAAAGAACTCGGAAGTTAAGGCAGTGTAGGAAAATAAACACAGAGACATCAAAGCGACACTTAGTTGCACCTGATTGTTTTTCACTTTGCCCTTATTTCTGCCTCCCCTATTACCTCCTTTCTCCATAAATGGTAAGATTTCCTTGGTTTTGAAGTTAACATTTTGCACGTTGGTGTTTCTGCTGCCTTTATTTCAAACACTAATGCCTCTTTTTCAATTGAAGGGTCTAGTGGTGGGAAAAGGTACTCTCCTCAGTTTGTGAAAGCTGCCAAGCTGCTCCATTGGAATGGACATTTCAAACCCTGGGGAAGAACAGCTTCCTATGCAGAAGTCTGGGAGAAGTGGTATGTCCCTGACCCTGCAGGCAAGTTCAACCTGATCCGCAGGCACTCGGAAGCCTATGAAGCAAAGTAGAGTCCATTTGAATAAATGATGACATTTCCTCAGGAAGCCTCTGAAGCCAAGCAGAACTTCCTTTCTAAGTCAACTTGTGTTACAGAGCCCACCTTGCCTTCTGCAGCACAAGGTGATGCACTTGTTCAGGTGCAGTTCTGAAATGCACAAGTCCAAAGGAGGCTCCTTCATGTCACCTGCGTGACACAAGATGCTCCTCCAGCAGCACTACAGAAAACAAGGGGAGATCTCCACAAACTAGCACTTTTGTTTATGCCATTTCAGTTGTGTTCTCCTGCTCTTAACTACAAGTCTTCTAGCAGGGGATCATTTTGTCAACTACCAAGTTTCTAAGAACAAGATACAAATTCAGCTGGTGCTTGCATCAGTGAATCTTGCACATCAATGTACTGTAATTAAGAGCTGCCTGGGTTGTTTTTTGGTTTGTTTTGTTATCATGTGAAATAATTTCCTCAAGAACCCTTTCTTGCATGAAATCTCCTCCCAGCCATTTCTGTTTAAGTCTTTCATGCAGAATTCTGCAAAATTGAATACTTTTTGAAAGATGAGTCCTTCAAGTATTACTTCACTATGCAAAATGGTTTTAACTGCCCGTGAACACTAAACCATTTCTTTGTAAAGTGGTGGATGAAACTTTGTTCAAAAATAAAGCTAATTGTAACATGCTGACTCCAGCCTCGGGTAAATGTCAATCTAATTCCAGTCTTGATATAGGAAGTGTTTCCTTTGTACACAGCAGCAAGGGATTGAAGCCAAAGTGAATTGATCTGTTTTTTGTGAAAGCCATCTAATTCTAAAATAGTACAAACTACTTATTTTGGGGACCAGGTTGTATTAATTACAGATTAATATTGTTGAGTTCCTCATAGTTCTCTCAAGTGAGCTATGCTCTATTTTTTCCTGCTGTGCCTTTCCCCATCTGGGAGCTCATCAAGTGAGATGCCTGTGCGCTCTGCAGCCAGCTGCCCATCACCTGTGCTACAGGTAAGTTGGTTTTTTTGTAGTTGTATTGTTGAGTGATAATTATTGTCAGATGATACATCCCAGCAGCCACTGTGCCAACTACTCCATTTAATAGAGCCTGTTTGCACTCAGGCTGGTGAAGAGCCCTCAGTGGAGGGTGTTCAAAAGGCTTTGTTTCATGCAATGACAGCTGAGTCTGCCTGGTCTGAAACACAGGGCAGCAGAGGGAAAGGAATCCTTCATGGCTGTGAATATGGTTTTAGTTCTGCTTCAAAAGGATGTCAAACTGCTGCTCTCATTTGAGTCACTGCCTGTAGTTCTGTTTCTGTCATGGATGCCCCGATCTGGTTTGTTACCTATTGTTTCTTTTCCTGGATTTTGATGAACTATTAGAACAAGAGGCGTTCTTGTCCTTAAAGCAGTTAGGAGTAATGAAGTAAATTCACTTGCCAACTTTGAAAGATTTTACTTGGATTAGCTGACACCAATGTAATTCAGCTGAGCAGGCTGTTTTAGCAGGCTTAAAGGAACTGCCTCGTTGTGTATGCACTTGACACCTTTTTAAGCTGCCTGAGCATCTATGCCTCAGCATACATTGAGGGAAAACATATTTATTAAAGAACCCAGAAATCATACTTTTCAGTTAATAGGAAGAAAACAGATACACAGGAGATACTTATCGTGAGCCATTAATTGTAAATTAATTCTTAATTGTATTCTTAATTCTTTGAGCAGCTGCAGGGCTTCGTGGCAATTCTCCTCCTATCCCACTTCTGCTCCAGGCTGAGCACAGCAGCACATCCCTATTGCACGGGGCTGTGTTTCGCTTTATATTTACCAGTTATTGCCAGGTGCCCTCAGGAAACAACACGCTGGTTGAAGAGCACTGTAAGATCAATCAACTTGTTCCCCAGTGGACATGGATTACTAATAAAATCTCATTTAAAATTCCCAGTGAAAGTTCAGAACATAAAAGAGTGTTTGGGTAAAGTACCTTATATCTAGCTCAAATAAGGAGCATTTTCTAGGCAACCTTTACATGTGAAAATTCTACAAGTTCGGCAAAATTGTACTGAAATGTCACTGTCTAAAGTCATGCTCTAGGGGTAAAATCTTTGTAATCTTCCAGGAAAACTTGGATTTTGTGCAGGAATGAAAACTTACTGTGAAATTTAGTTGTTTGAACGTGACTAGGATGAAACATTTATCATTTATTTTTCAAACACAATGGGTTAATCCTCCTGAAAGGTCTTTTTATAAGGCAAAATGAACAGACTAAGCAAGGGTATTAGGAATTTTTTAATAGGCTTTCATATAAGAAATAAACTTTATGACAAAGCTGAATAACAATCAGTTTCCTAGGCCTGTATGAAATCTGGAACTATCAAGGGAGATGCACTATTATGTACATTATTTGACACAGCAACGATGAGTCTTTGCAGCAGCTCTGGTTCTGCAGCACTGCTGCAGCTTCTGCTGCAACCCCAGTCTTCCTGACTGTTCTGGAAGCCAGCAGTAGCTCTCCAAACAGTGCCTTCCCACCTGATTTGTTACACATAGTCAGTATTAAAATCATAGGCATCATCTTCATCTGCTGGTTTATCTAAGCTGAAGGACAGTGATCTGGAACGTTCATTTCCTGAGAAGGGAAAATCATGTGTTAGTGAAACCAGTGCAAATCCTGGAGGCACCAGAGCCTATCCTTAAGCCAGGGTTCTGAATACACACCTGCCCTCTGCTCTTTGGAATTTGTAGGATTCCTTTGTCGCTTTCCAGGCTTTGCTGTTCTGGTGACCTGAGCTTGGCTTTCCTACAAGTCAGTGGTCAGACATTATTTAAACATCAATCACGAAATCTCCCATGCAAATGAAACCTAACAGAACCTGGGGGGAGTGTGGATGTCCCCTTTCATAGCTGAACCTCACTGCTGAGGCCAAGTGACTTGGAACAATGTTGTTTCCTTAATTCAGGAAAAAAGCCCAACCCTACTGAAACCCTCATTTACCTCTTCGATATCCTCATCATCATCATCTTCTTCCACATTATCTTCATCATCATCACTTTCTGTGAATTCCTCTTCCTCCTCTTCTTCCTCCTTGCTTGCTTCCATGTTTCCCCAGTCTGATCCTTCCTCCGTCACTTTATTTTCCTCTATCGTCCCATTTGTCATTCCAGCTGACTGAAAAGCAATGCTGCTTGCTGGACTGGGGTGCTTTAAGGCTGCAGAAAACACAGGGAGTGTCTGTTCAGTCCCTGTTATTCAGCACAGACATAATGCGCAGCCCCCAAGAGGGGACACCACAGTTCTGCCCCCTCCTTGCCATAGACAGGACTCCCACACCGGGTTCTGCCACCAAGGCAAAGACAATTCTCTGAGAAAAGCTTTCCCTGAGGCATCTACAGCAAACTGCTAGGAGCTAGAAAACCTGGATTTGAGTATAGGTAAGTTTACCCAAGTGGGTTTGGATTAGATAACAGGAAAAAAAATCTTTGGTGTGAGGATGGTGAGGCCCTGGCAGAGGTTTCCCAGAGAAGCTGTGGCTGCCCCATCCCTGGAAGTGCTTGAGGCCAGGCTGGAGGGGGCTCTGAATAATCTGGTCTGAGTGAAAGGTGGCCCTGCCTACAGCAGGGGGTTTGGAACAAGATGGTCTTTAAGGCCCCTTCCAACCCAGGCCAATCTGTGACTGTCGTTAATGGTAGTCTATTACAGGAACAGTCCTACCTTGAACAGTGTTGCTGTTTTCTTGTTCTAGGTTATTTAAATTAAAGCCTTCCTGCATTTCAGCTATTTTTTGTTCTGTAAGATAGGGCAGTGGTTTCTGAAATCCTGGTGGTTGTGAGTAGTACTTTATTCTGGCTCTGAGAAAATAAAAAATCAGCATTAAAAAACAACTAAAGACAACACAGCTAAATCACTGTATTTAAAAATAAAACCCATAGCACAAAGCTCAAACTAGTAACTAACAGCAGTTCAGTGGATTTGACTCTGAAGTTGTTAACAGTATTAAGGGGATAGCCCACTCCTGAGAGGAAAACACAATGGCACTTTGTCACCACAGATCACCTCCCTGTAAAACCATCAGCTGTAAAAGCAGCTGAGCCACTTGAGCAAGGGAGATAGTCACAGTCAATTACTGAATCTGAGTTCCATTTATTCCTTTCCTCAGAATACAGGAACCACCCTAAATTTCCACAAAAAGTTTGCCACATCCTTTTCTGTCTAGAAGAGGACAATATGGACTTGGTATTTGAGAGGAAAGCAGATTTCCATTACAGAAACTGTCTGTGGAGTAATGTGCAACAGGCTTTGACTCTTCTCATGCATCCTTCACTACCTTATGTGTGGGTGGCATTCTCTAAATCTGTTGGACAATCCAGCTCTTTACTCAGATAAAATGTGAGAAAGGAAGGGAAAAAAGCAGCCTTTTCTTTTTAAGTACTTTGCTGGACTCGGTGATTCTGCTGTGCTGGATTAACAGTGAGAAAAAGGTGAGCAAAGAGCAAAGTTCACAGCATACATACCCTGTCCAGTCACAAAGCACTAATTTAGCCATATTTTCTATGTCAGGAACACCTCCCTTTTTCAGCATGCCCCTCTTCCGAGCCAGTAAAGATAAAAACTCTTCAGGGTCCCTGAAATCTGGGATATTATAGTGCATCATTACCTAGGGTAAAACAAAAAGACCCATTTAGAAAGAGATGCCCACCTTTCTCATAATTTTAGGAATAAAAGAGCAAATTAAGTTGGGTAACAGTGAGGACAGAGTAAGTGAAAAGCTGTTTTCTTCTCAAATGTGGGAGTGAACATTACAAAGCAAAATGCCTCCTTCATCAACAAACTCATGTGCCATTCACCCAGACTTGTAGGTGTATAGAGACAGTACACTGGTCTGTGAAAACACTTCTCACAGAACTGAAGGACAATTAGGCTTAGGTTAGTTTGCTTGAAACTAGAGTGAAATCAGAGTTGGATCTGAGGTCTTCAGTGTAACCATAGGACACAGAAAATATCATCATTTTTCACTCTCTGATTGTGTGGTGATGAGGTCCTAAAAGCAGTGTTGTTTACTCTGGCTGTCAGGATCGTGGCATAATGTTTGTAAGGAAGAAGGATCACACTTGGCATTGCCACTTCGCATGGTTAGGGAAAAGCAAAAACTATCAGAATTAGCTAAAGCAACATTGTTACAGTGCATTTCCCACACCCAAGAAAATTACACCACATACGGAAAAGAGTTTTGGTTTACCTCTGAACATCTAAAGAAGCCAAGCTACAAAGTTCAGTGCCCTTCTTACCGTCGTGGGCTCAGTGCCAGGACAGGGGCACCTACTGGGCTTTGGAAACGTTTCTCAAAACCTGTAGCTGTTTCAATTGGCAGTTTGCCAAAAGAACCCTCCTTGATCGCTGTGTACTTAATCAGCACAGAGGTGCTCCGGGCTTTTTGGGGTGTCTTAGCCAGGTGTAAGGGGCTTTTCTACATCTGCCCAGGGCTTTGTTTTGTTTTAGTATCGTTTGTTATTTTCACTTTAATTAAAACCTTTTCTGTTACAAAACACACCCAAGGAGCCCTCTTGCAAATATTCTAAGCCATTCTGAGAAGTGCTGGACACCCTCAGAACTTGATACATCTTCAAAGGTCTCATTACACCCTGCCTGGTGTAAGATTGTATCACAAAACGAAAGTTTCATTATTGGGCCTAAGAAACCTACAGAGAAGACTGATGCAGTGAGAGATGTGGAAAAAAGGTGGAGCTCACCTGCTGCTTACTGCAGTGATTTATGATGGCATTTACTCCTTCCAGCACACCTGCTGAGTCTGATCCTTCAGGGTCTGTGACACTTCTCAAGGCCAGAGCCAGGGCACTGTTGGAAGGATCTGCAATTATACTTGGACTGTCCAGCATCTTTGTCTGCTTATCAAGATGTACAATTTGCACGGACCTGTTCAGAGAGAAATGCACTGTGAACAGAAAATCAGCGAAGGACTGGTAACGGTGAGGGATGCACGACACAAAGCTCAGTGTTGGATTGAATGTACTTCATACAGTCAGTTCCAGTGTTTTGTCATCATGTGCTTTGTGTAGGATAGAAATTTAAACAAACAAAACATTAAGTTTATACACAGTATCCCTTGGAGAGAGCTTACATCACACATATCAATACCTTTCATCTTGCAAATTTTAATGTGCATTTAAAACTGCACACTGGTGGGCTCTGCCCCTAATGGATTGAAACACAAACTCAAGGTAACTGAAACACAACAAATAAGGAAAGGAACAGCTTTCATCAGACTGAGCTTACTTGGTAACACCTCTTGCCAGGCCAACATTGCAAGCACGCTTTCCTTTGAGACTGTTGATTATGCTGCTCTTTCCCACATTAGGGAAACCTGAGGAAAAACCACACAAATCCTTGTAAGTTAAATAAGAAAACAGCTTTTTAACACGGATCAAAACAGCTTCTTCCAGGCATCTTTGCTAAGGTAAGCATCAGTGTGAGATCAGAGTTGGATCTGAAGTCTTCACTACAGAAGTAAGACAAAGAATGTATCCTCATTTCTCACACTCATAGGAATTGTGGTGCTACACTCTGTGGGATTTTTGTCAGGCATGAGGAAGGCAGTGCCAGCAGAGCATATATCCTGCCTTCCTTGTGTTCCCACAGATCCCCATGCTACACATGGAAGTGCACCATGGATCACTGTCAGCTGAAGTAAAACACCGAGATCAAGGAACAATGACTAGAAAGGTCATTAGCAAAGCAGGTGTTAGCAGTTTTACCCAGTCTGTAATACAGGATCCAAAAGGTTTATGGGAGAAGGGAACTCCTGTTTCTCCAAACACTTACCTACTACCCCAACCTGAATGGCTTTGTCTTGTGTCTTGCCATACTCTTGAAGAAGCTTCAAAAGGCATTTGCTTCCGAAATACTGACAGGTTTCTGAGAAATCAACACGTGCACGTTTTTTTGTGACCTGTTCCTGCTACAGGATTCAAAGGCAAAAAAATCCGTGTGGTCAGGAGCTATTATGAATGATAAAATAATGGATATTTAGATTTATTCATCTACTGTAATTTCAGTGGTAAGAATTCCCCCACTGTACTGCAAAGCTCAGTCAAAGTGTAAAGGCACATCCATCAGTCACAGAAGTGCAATCAAACCAGGAAAAAAAGGAATTTTAAAGATCTTTCAACATGTATGACTGCAAACACATGACTTTCTCATGGGACAGCCTGCAGTGCTCTTACCATAGTCTTGTCCTTCATTATTGTTGCTGACTTAAAAGCAACTGTTGGAAACTCCTTCTTCAAATAATTCAACCATTTCTCTATGTTGTCCTTTGGCACTAAATCTGGAAAGAAGTATAGTTCTTTCACTCCTTAATCTTATCATGACAAATAACGTTTGGCTGAGAACTGTAGTATAAGAGAACTAGAGAGAACTGAGAACTCTATATATTTAGGGACACAGTGTCTCTTTTTCAGCTCTAGCAGAACACATCACAATTACATTTCTGGTCTCCGTATTAGGTTTTTAATGCTGGGATCTTGCTAGAAGACTTTGTATGGCACAGAATGATATTCTGTGAAGGATTATCTCACAATCATTGCAAAGGCTACTCTACCACAAAGTTCCTTTTGCTCTTGTTGTTCTTCTTGATATTTTGTTGTTTTTTTTTTATTTAGCTGCTGATAACTTGGTAATTTCCAGCCTTTTTAGCGAGCTCAGAGTTGGATCTTATGTCTTCAATGAAATCTCAGATTACTTTAAAATCTTCATAGCTCACCTACCACAGAACCACAGTACCAGTAACACTTTGAGAAAACCTGTGTTTCTTACCAATTTTGTTCAGAACCAACAGCAGCTTTTTATTTCCTCCAGAGCAAGTGACAGCTTGTTCCAGCTGAGGACACCTGCAGCCCATTGGATCTCTGGCATCCAAAACCTCCAGAACCACATCTGAGGCCTGAAGCACCTGGGTCAGAAAAAGACAAGAATCAAATAAAGCATCACAGACCAGATGACAACTCTGGTGTAGCTGTGGCTTACAAAAATAGTTGTAAACACTTTCTGTTGTAAAATCCCTTACTTTGGTGTTCTATTTTATCACAGATAAACTTTGTGTTTTAAACAGTAATACAAAAAAGGAAAATAACAAGTGGTCTTATTGCTGACTCTTATCAGATGATCTAAAAATAGTTAAAGCATTTCACCTTCATGAGCTCCCTGCAGAATGATTTCTTAGAATTTTTATTCAGCAGCTTTTTTGTCTTTCCTTTAGATTTGCCAGAGGATTCCTAAAACAAATAAAAACAAAAGGAAATTATTCAATGAGAATTAGTATCTAATACTTACATGTATATTCAGCATGAAAATATAACAAGTAACATGCTGCTTAAGAAGGTGCAGTTTCAGGATGACTTCTACAGGTTCAAGGAATCAAAATCATTCAGGACCCCTACCTTTCCCTCTGCTTTCTCCTTGATTGTGGCTGCATTCTTTTTAGCTTCCAGCTTCCTCTTCTTTTCATGTTCTTTCTGTCTGTTAAGCTTCTGCTTTTGTTTCAGTTCTTCAAGCTGATTGCAAACAAAAACCCAAGCCAGATAAAACATCTTTGAAGGTGGTAAGGAAGAATGTTCTTTCTCCCCATTCCTGACCCAGGCTCCTGAGCCAGCTCACTTAGAAGTCCTGACTGCCCAAGAACTCTTTTTTGCATCCTACCCAGAGGCAGCAATCCATCAGCTTGATCCCAAAACAGCCACCACTACAGCTGATAATGGTGCTGCTCCCATGTCACACCAGTCCACACTGTAGACAGCATAGCCCCATTTTCTGTGTGATCACATAATGCCATGATTTAACTCCCAGCGCTCCAATGGGACATCTCTGTATCCCAGTACCACAGGGAACTCTGACTGCATTAGAAATGAACTTTTAGCATGGTCACATGCACAGTGAGGAAACGAAGGTTAAAAATAAAAGAGCACATCATTGCACACTGTATAAAGCTGGAAAAAAATTTTTACTTTTCCAAAGCACGAGTCTACTGGGTCCATCTACAATCTGCCAGAACTGCACCTCTGAGTGCAAGTTTATGTACACAAAGTTTCCGAAAAGAAAGGGATGGTCTCAGTTCTTGTCCTCTTTACCACAAACCGTACTTTACCCTCTGCTTTCTTTGCTCCGCTTCCCGCAGCAGCTCTTCCTTAAACGGCGCAGCACTGGGAATTCCGGGGTCCTTCTTGGGCTTTTTGTGTCCACGTTTCTTGGCCTCCTTCCTGACTTTTCGGTGGTGTTCTCTGATCTGAAGACAGGCACAAGAACACTCGCTCAGTCTCAGGCCAAAAACTTCATCGTACCGGCGCTCAAATCGCCACACGCAGCGCCGGGGCCCGCACTGGGCCGGGCCTTACCTTCTTCTGGATCTTGTAGCGCTTGTGGCAGCTCAGCCTCTTGCTCGCCTTCCTGAGCTCTGCAACACACCGCGCCCGTCAGGGTCGTGTACCGACACACACAGCCCCGCCGCCGCTCCCTGAGCCCCAGACCCCGACTCCCGCGTCCTCGATCGCTGCCGCTCGCTTGGGCCACGGCGGGTGCCACCCCCTCGGTGCCGGGCCACCCCCTCCGGTGCCGGGCCGCCTATATCGCGCCCGCACCCTTTTCCCCCGGCCCGGTGCCCGGCCCTTTTCCCCCGGCCCGGTGCCCGGCCCGCCGCTTACTCGGCCNCCGCTGCCGGGAAAGGGGTTTTCTTTGTCTCCAGCCGGGAATAATTCCTCACCTCCCGGGTAGGGGTTCCGGCGCTTCGGGGAAATTTCCTATTTGGTATCTTTGTTTCTTGTCCCGGTGTTGATAAAGCGATGGATGTGTTATTCCTCTCGCTTTTTCGCCAGCTTTGCCCTTTTATAGTGCCTGGTTGTTGCCAGCCCCCTCTTCCCACCCCGTAGGAGGTTTCAATGGGATCGGTAACCGGGGGAAATCCTGGCTGCGTTTCCCTCCCTTGTTCCCTTTGCTAAATTTACCATGTTTCGTGGTTTTGGTGAAACGTGGGAGATCCTGATAGCAATAAGTACTACCCGTGGTATCTATTGGCTTGTAGTTCTCCTCTGCCTAGAGGCAGAAAATGAACCGTGTGCTAGAATGCGTTGCTTTATTTTAAGTGTATTATGCCCGATGTGTAAAACGTGTTCGTGTAGGGAGTGACACTCGTGGTCCTTCCGTACATCTTTCAGGAGAGACAGCCTTCCCCCCGTTGTGTGTGTCAGTGTACTACATGTGAATTAATAACGGCCAAAGCATTTCTTGCTGTGGCTGTGTGACATTTTTATGGCTGGTGGGGGCAATTACCAAGGAGATGCTCAAGCTCCTGTTGCATTGGAGGTGGCTCAGTGGTAGCGGTGGAGATTCTTGGTGTGACTGTTGAGAAACTTGTGAACCAGCAGTGCAATTGCAGAAGAAACTCTGGGAGAGACGTTTTTCAGTAAAACTGTGTGTTCCAGTGCACAGCTGAGTTCTCTGTGTGTGCCAGTCTAGGAAGAAGTTTGTGTTTTGGTGCCTCACCTTCAGTGAGAGTGTTACATCAGCAGGTCTCTCACTGAGTGTTTGTGGCATTGTCCAGGCTGATGCATGTTTTGCATGGTCATTAAAGGAGAAAAGCGTGTTTTGGAGGCTGTGTATGAGTGGTCAGGACATCTTGATCACAGCAGTGTCAGAGTATGGCTGAGAGCCACAGCATTGTGCCTCGGGCAGTGGACATGGAGCAGCTGATGTGCAGTTTGCAGGCTGGTGCTGGTTGGGAGCTTCCCAAACCTTTATTTCAGGATGGGACTGGACTGAGTGTACTCTTGGATTCCTGATTGAAGCAGAATTATTGATTCTGTAGTCCCTCCTGCCTTTCTTCCACATCCAAGGAGCGTGTTTCCCAGCACATGTCTGGTGGAGCCACTCCAGACTGGAGCCCTCAGATGAAAGTTGGAGGCAGTGCCAAAGCGTGAGGCTGTTGTCAGTTCCCAAAATAAATTGCCTGCTGATAAACCACAGAACTTCTCTGCATGTCCGTGTTATGAAAATGTCCAGAGTGCTGAACAGGAAAAGAATCCTGCTGGGGTTTGAGTGGAGGCAGGAGTTGGAAGAGCTACATAGAAGCACTTTGCAATAAAATGGCTCTGTTTATTTCACATGGAATTTCTGGGAAAAATCAGACTTGGAGACTGCTTAGAAATTGAAAGAGTGTATTTTTAGTGTATGGCTGCATACTTGTTGCTTACTTCTGAGCATAAAAATCCACTCTGAAGAGTGATGGAGGTGGAGTTTATTAAGTGTTTGTTGACCTTAAGATTATGTTGTTATAAACACTGTACTGCTTTGCATTCTCTAAGTTTTACAGCTTTCTGGTTTCTACTCTCAGGTCAGGTATCACTTCTGTTTACTTTCTGCTCTGCTTGATGAATCATTCTCTAGCAAGTGGCTGTGAAATCTGTAATGCATATTCAGGAATGTAAGAGAAATGTATTTTTACTGTGACAATGACAGAAGTGTCTAGCATTCTGTGTACAAAATTACTTTGTAGAGTTTCTGCTGAGCTAAAAAAAGTTGCCTTCTGTTTCTTGCTTTTTTCTCTGTCACTGTAATTATCCACTTTATTCTTTGATTTTATTCTTTATCAACCTTCTCTGAATTTTCATCCCTCTGTCTTTCCTTTTTCTTGTCTTCCAGTTGTGGCTGTACTAACACCATTACTGGTTTGCCACTCTTAGAGTGTCCCCTTCTCGCAGTATCTGTGCTTGCTCATCAGACACGATGAGGAGATTGGCTTTCCGAGGTGCTGGTTCTACTCTGGTAAATCTGGTAAATTATCGATTGTATCTCCATCCCTCAGCCTTGGCCTTTTGCTTTTCTTTTTCCTAACTGTTAATTATTCCTACCTTATTCATCTCACGCGTGTGCCTGAAGTTATCTCCGTCTCTAACAAAAATGCTTTAACGCAGTTACGTTGTGCTGCCATACCTTGTCATTCATCTGAGTGCCTCCTAAAAGAAATTCCTGGATTTGGTTGGAAAATGGGGATAGGCTGGGATAGATGCATCTGTTCTGTCCTCAGCCTTTGAGATAGCCACAAAAAAGATACTTTTCTAATATTGTCTCTGGAAGTTGGGAAATAGCCAACAACTTGTTCCATAAATTACCACAGTTGTTGGATGATGGTTATTCACTTGTCACTGCTTGTGTTGGTAAATGCAAAACTATGGCCAAAAGAGAAGGGGGATTTATCTGCTCCTCCGTGGTTGAGCCATTCATCCCACACATGAAGTGAGAGTGGGAGGTCCCATGGTGATCCAGACATTTTTTTCACTCGAATATAACACAAGGTATTCTGTGGCCCTTTTCATTTGTAATTTGGGTTGGTTGGTTTTTTTCCTTTGGTGGTCTGTTTTGTGTGTTTTTTTAGTTTGATGTGGAATTAAGTGTTTTCACACCAGAACTGAGCATGTGTCTCTGTACAGCTTTTTTGTTGAAAACAGTGGTTCTTGCTTACTTGTCTTGCATGGGATGGGGGATGAAAATGTAGAGAGTTTAAGAATACATTCTGCAAAGAGCTGCTAAATTCACCCCCATCAGTGTGAGCTTGGGGGTTTCTGACCTTGTTGTCATTGGTGACTATAAAACTATGGGAGCATTTTGATTTCCCTTTACTCTTGGGAATTTCCACAAAGTTGGAGTTTCCAGAAATGGCTTGACTGACCTGTAGCATTTGGCAAATGTATTATCAGAAGCCTTGCTAGCTCTGCAGGTAGCTCTCAGCAGAGGGTTTGGATGCAATGGCAGGGCTTTAAGAATGTTTCTGTTCATTATAGAAGAAGTTGGATTCCATGGGTTCCAAGAGGCGAAGAGCTACCTCTCCTTCCAGCAGCGTCAGCGGCGGAGACTTCGATGACGCCCATCACTCCACCAATATACCAGGCCCAAGCAGGAAGAGGAGGAGACTTTCCAACCTCCCAACTGTAGATCCTGTTAGTACCTTCCTACTGATTGCACCTTTTTTCTTGGGGATACTGTATCCCTGTCTGCAGTATGCTGGACTGTAAAATTAATGACCATAATCCGACCTGAATTAATGACCTGAATCTGTTCCTGCCTTGGTTTAGGACCTCATTCAGCTTTGGCTTTCGCTTGGTCCTGGCTCACCACTTTAATCTTTTTCTTTGCTGTTTTGTTTTTGCTGCTTTTCTCTTTTTTGCTGGTGATTTTAGCAGATGGAAGGATGTTGGAGAATGAGCTGAAATCATAATGTGCAGAAGTTGAGAGCTGTGTCTGCATAGCAAATGCAGAGGGATGAGTGGGGAATGGCACCGGCAGTGATTGCTGAAGTGTGCAATGCCTCTGCTATGCCTGTGCATGAGCACTCTAATGTTAATTAACTGCAGGGCAGAAGAACCCCTGTTGTTATTGTAGATGCCTGTAGCTTGGAGAGAATTGCCCTGAATTAATTTACGTTTTGGGTGTTTTACTTGGAATTAGCATTGAAATAAAGCCCCCGTGTTCAAAAAATAAATGGAAATCCTGCAGTACCTGGCACACCTGTCAGATATCCTGCTAAACTGTGAGGTGCTCCTATTGCTTCTCACTTCTGCTTTAGGGCATGCTGTGGATTGGCAGCTTGTCCTTCCCTTTGTAAGCAGGCTTTTGTTTGTTACCCCCTTCAAATTCTCTTCCTTTTCCTCATTTCATTGTTCTTGCCTTTCAGATTGCTGTCTGCCATGAGCTGTACAACACCATCAGAGACTACAAAGATGAGCAGGGGAGGCTACTTTGTGAGCTCTTCATCAGGGCACCCAAGAGACGGTAAGGCCACAGGTTTGGTTAAACCTTGAACCTGAGATTTAATTAAGGGAAAAGTGGAAACTGATAAATACTGTAGCAAAAATTTGTGAAAAATATAAGCTGCATTTGTCATTGTTTCACATCAATGTTTGATCCAAGTGTTTGATGTAATTATTCAATGGGATGTGCTTATATTGATGCTCTTTTTCAGGGAAAATAAAAGGATACACTGAATTAATTTAAAATGTTTCTTGTGACGCCTGCTTAAAACAGCTGTGCCTTTGATTATAAAATATTTTGTATAAGTGGTGGGATATAATACTAAGGCCAGCTTGGGAAGGTTAATAGAAGGTCCCCCTTGAAAATGCGGTAGCTAACTAAGAGGCTGAATTTTCTCTTAAACTCAGAAAATTGAGGACAGTAACAGAACATACATGAAGTGATCTGTCTGGTAGAATACTGTCCAGATCTTTCAGCTGTAACAAAAATGTGTTGGAACTTTCTTTGGTTTATTTAGTCATAAATATGCACAAGCTCTAGTGCTGTGGTTTAGGTTTTACTGCTTGGAATATAATGCTTGTTCTTGTCATTGCAACAGAAATCAGCCAGATTATTATGAAGTGGTTTCTCAGCCAATTGATTTAATGAAAATCCAACAAAAGCTGAAGATGGAGGAATATGATGATGTGAATGTGCTGACTGCTGATTTCCAGCTTCTCTTTAACAATGCAAAGGCTTACTATAAGGTGAGCAAACTACATGTAAAAGCTCAAATCCTTTGTAAAGAAGTAGAGATGTTCAAATTCTGCCTTGGTTTGGCCAAAACCTCTTCAGTTTAGCCTGAAGTATTGGTAAGAGAACAGCAGATATTGCAGTTATTTGCATATATTTCCATTATGTTGACTGTATCTTTCTAAGATGTCCTACTATAGCAATTTTTGTGTGGAAATTTGTAAAATAATGTGGGGATGATCTTCATGTAGTTTTCCAAAAGAGATCAAAAGCAAAAATGGAGATATAAATTGAGAAACATATTCCTCTGTCAAAGCCTTCTCATTTTACAACACCCTCTCTGTAGCCCTTTGAAACGGAGAAAGATTTTTTTTTTTTAATCCCAGAAGGAAATATTTATGCTAACAGTAAGCTTATGCTAGGAGTGTTGAATCTTTCTCTTCCATTTGCCACTTAATAAAATGAAAAAAGGCACATTGACTGTCACGATTAGTGATGATAGATGTGAATGTAATGTCATCAAGACAACCCCCTTGGCAATTCTCCTAAACTGGGTGTGTGTTTTATTATGGATGTTAATGGGTTTTATTGCACTTTTCATAAGGAAGTGGGGAAAAAATTGGATTAATCTTGCTTAATGAAAGACTATGTTAAATCCATAAACCAGTGAAATTGTATGTGGTGAATGATACTGCAAGTCTAAACCTGCTGATATTGCCTTTCACATGTCTTTGACTTTGGAGAGGATCCAAATGAGTGCCTTCTGAATAACCCAGCTGGGGTAGCCAGGTGACATCCAGAAAGGCAGTGTTTGTTTTACTTGTGTGTGTGTGTATAGTAGCTTCTTGAAAACCATCAGATTTATGGGTTAATGCATTTGCACATTCTGCTTCCAGGAGGAAAAGTACAAAGATTTCCAAATCCATTTTGTACTCCTGGAGCTTTGCAAGGCACTCAGTGTGAAAAGCCCGACATTAATGGGTTTTATATGAAGGAAAAGGACTTGATGGCAGGAAAGAATGATTGGGGTTTTACAGAACACGTGCTACCTTTCCTATAGAATTGTGAGCTCAAAATTTAACTGTATTATAGATATCTTGCATTAGACTAAAAATAGGTATCCATTATTCCAGGATGAAGGAATGTTGGCATTTCCAGAGAATTATGGAGCTGTGAGCTGGGGGTGTGGCACTCAACCTCTTCTCCTTTTCACCTTTTACCTTTCCCAGGCAGCTCCATGGCATGGACAAACCAAGGACAGTGATTGATTGTCAAGGGCTTTATTCCAGCAGGTGTTTTCTTGGCAGTGCTCCAGCAGAACAGCAGCCTTTGGGTTTTTTTGTGTTACTAGTCAAGTCTCTCACTCCTGAGCATCTTACATTAATACAGAAGGAAGCAGATTTGTGGAGCAGGATACCCTTAAAAAACCTGCTCTTCATAAGCAACACCTGGTCTAATGTGCTGCGAATATTTAAGCCTTATAAGGCAAGATTAAGAACAGTTCTCCTGTTGGTTTCTCATTTATATTATAAGCTGTCAGAGGTTGAGAGAGTGAAGTAAGAGTGCAATCAGCAGTAATAAGGTGACATTATCAGCACAATTACCTGAAATAGAGCCTAATGACAGAGGAAAGGGAAGGAAAAATACATGGGTGGAAAAGCTCTCTTTGTTCTGGGTAAAGTTAATATGCACGTGCTTGTCTGCCACTACCAGCTCTGTATTTTTAAAAATTAATTTTCTAACGAATGCTTCTACCTCTTCTGAAAGGTCTATCTAGAGGTGCACCCAGGTGGTAGCGTCTTGTCAGGTCTTTGGAATTTCCCAGTTAATGCCGAGTGTGAACCATTGCAGTACCTTCAAAGATAATTATTGGCATTCTTCTATAGAAGTTAATTTTCAAGTGCTCTGCAATGACAGCAGTATTGGCTTCAATCAGATTTCTGGCATACTGAAATTTAGTCTGTTTTAAATGCTGGTGTTGTACTTCAACAACCCAGTGACTTCTCCAGAATCATCTAATTGTGTTGTCCAAGCCTCAACCCAGCTAATTTTATTGCTAATTTTTCTGGAAGACTTGGATGCTTTCATGTGATACAGATTATATTTTCTAATGTTTATTCTGATTCTTAACTCCTGTTGAAGAACAAATGAAGCAGGAATTTCCCAAGTTTTCTATTACTCATTTAATGTATTTAATACCTTTCAGCTAATAACTTATAATTTCCCGCAGATGAGAATGCCCTGAATTTTGACTGGAATGTTTGATTTGTTTTTGCAGCCAGATTCTCCTGAATATAAAGCTGCCTGCAAACTATGGGAGCTGTATTTGCGCACAAAAAATGAATTTGTTCAGAAAGGTGATGCTGAGGAGGACGATGATGATGAGGAAGGACATGACAGTCAAGCAAATTCTGAATTAGTAAGTGTGGGCATGACAGCTGCAGAAGGGGGAGGCTGTAACTGGATGGCAGCTGACTCTGAGAGGGTGAAAAATCATGAAGTAATATCTTCATTGTTAAATTATGCCCCAAAGGATATTTCTTAGGCAAGTTTATCAGTTAATCACTTCAGCGTTGTATGTGTGTTTAGTTTTGCCTAGCAAAAAAAAGCTGTGGGGGTTTCTGATATGAGTAAAAGCTTGGTTCTGGTTTAGGTGGAATAATATGAAGTGTGCTTGAATTAATGCCAACACTGAGGTTTGTTGCAAGCAAGATTCGTGTCTAATGACATGAGTTATCAGCAAGTGCCCCATTCAGTCAGTGCAGCTGTTCCTGGAGTTTTATGAGAGGAAATTTGGGCTAGTCTGGTTTTTGTGATGTTGGGATGCACATTTTCAGTAACTGATGTGTGTCTGACAGTCTGCAGTGCAAAGCTGATCAGAGTTTCCTAGTGTACCGTTACCTACATAAACAATGTTGTCTTCAAAAGTTGCATCCATATTTTGTAGCTGATTTTTTCTGCCTTTGAAGTGTAAATTCCTATATTTCAGCACAACTCGAAGCACTCCACGCTGGCTGCTATTAAAACTTTTTGTGATTTTTGTTTTTTACATTAGTCATCTCCAGGTTACCTGAAGGAAATTCTGGAACAGCTTCTTGAAGCTATAGCTGTTGCCACAAACCCCTCAGGACGCCTCATAAGTGAACTGTTTCAGAAACTTCCTTCCAAAGTGGTGAGTATTTTAATACTGTAGGTTGTGTTCTAAGTTGGAAGCCTGGACATTTTTATAACTGATATTATAGAAAGGTTGTGATGGCTGCACTCAGGGTGCAGTTCTCTGTTTCTGCTTCATCAGTGACAAACTCCACTTGTTTTTACTACTCTTTCAGACCAGTGGTGTTCTGTTTTTGTGGTAAAAGTTTTAACCAGCAGAATAAATATTCTGAAAACCATCACCATGGATTTGATTTTCAATCAGAACTGGTCCCTTATGTCAGTTCATTGATGAATTATAATTCCTTCTATCTGCCTTATGACCTGGCTTGTCCAAGTTGAAGCCTAGTGCCATATTTTGAGGCTTACACTGTTCTTATCTTCAATTCATCTAATGGCCGGTTTTGTGAGCTGTAACAAAAGCTTTGTGACTGTTTATAGTAATACATAAATGATTTCTGTTTTCCAGCAATATCCAGATTATTATGCAATAATAAAGGAACCCATAGATCTTAAAACTATTGCCCAAAGGATACAGGTATGGACATACTAATGTGTCAGGGTACAGCCTTTTTTAACAGTAAACATTCCAGAATTGTTAGAAGTCAGGATTTACAGTGGCAGGAAAGGCAATGTCTTTTCCCCCTGCTCTTAAAAAACCTGCACACTGTGGTGATTCGATGTTCTGTGCTGGGTTAGTGCTGCAGAAGTAGCTGTGTGGAAGATCAGGCATTGTGAGCTGTGCAGTGCTGGCTTTGAGCCAGAATATCTCGGGTTCCTTGATGTTTAATGGCTTAAAGCAGTTCCTTGGCAAGTGCTGCTCATGTAAAACATTGGAGTACTGAGGCTTGGTTGTGCATTATCATCACCTGCTTCTGTTCTAGTGCTATAAATAGATGCTTTGTACTGATGCATTTTTCATCTTACTTCTCCAGTAATTTGAAATACTGTTCTGTAATTCTAGCATTTTGTATAGTAGGGAGGGATGGGATGTAGACTGATTGAACTAGAGAATAAAGTTAAAACAGCATTTTGTCAGAACTCTTCAAAATGAAGGTGGTGTGATCTATTAAGTTTTCTTTTCAAGCTTAGCATTCATGAGCTTTATAAAGACTTAGCATATATGTGTGTTACTGTCTTTGTCTGATTACTTTTTCCAGATACTTATCTGTTGTCTTTACCAATAAGTTGTTTTCCTATGAGCATTCCCTTTATTGAATATGAATTCCTTTGCTTTTCACTGTTGACTTAGTTCTCATGCTGTCTGAAGGTTGCCACTTTAACCAGTTCTGCTTCTTGTTGTACAGAATGGAACTTACAAAAGCATTCATGCCATGGCCAAGGACATAGATCTTCTGGCAAAGAATGCTAAAACCTACAATGAGCCTGGATCCCAAGTATTCAAGGTTAGTTTCAGTTGTTCATAGTGTGATTTGAGTTCAAATTTTCTTAACTACTTTCTGTGCTGGTTGATCCTTAAATAAGTCTTGAACACAAAGCTCTCTAGACCCTGTTTGCACTTTTTTTTTTTTTAAACCTTTTAGTGGGTTTTTCTTTTTTACACTGCTTTTAGTGGAATTGGGGTACAAAAATGACAAAAAAATCAGCTTAAAGCTGCTCAGGTCTTCTATTCAGTTTTTTCAGGCCACTGTAAAAATACTGTGTGGGAGTATTTCAGGCAGACTTCGTTCTGGGCTTCATTTCTCATGCAAAATTGTTTTATATCTAAATGTAAAAGCACCTTAATTGTTGTTTTAGATAGCTGGATAGATCTGATTACAATATTATTCATTTCACCATTAAACAAAAAAAAATCTTTTAATTGACAGGATGCAAATGCGATTAAAAAGATATTTAATATGAAAAAGGCTGAGATTGAACACAGTGAGTTGGCCAAGTCAAGTCTCCGGATCAGGTACTGCAAATAGATTTCTTTCTATAATCTCATATAAAAACCCCTATTGACGTTCCCTTAATTGTGCTGTGGAGAGTATTGTGGGAAATAATGGCTTGAAAACTTAGTGTTGTTTTAAAAGTTGTACATTGGTTAAAATACTTTTTGAAAGAAAGCTTTTGCACTGAAATACTTCTGTGGTGAAATATTTTTGTGATGTACTTGATTATGAAAAATAGTGTCAGTAGATCTTCAATAAGTTATGGCCAACTTCAACCACATGTTTTAAGTTAATAACAGAAAATGAATAGTGAGGAACAAGGTGCTTTTTTTTATTGAAAAATGCTGGATATTCTTGAGCCTTGTTAGGAACTGAAACCAAAGGGCTCACAGTTAGGTAGAGGCAGAAACATAGGAACATAACCTTGGGCAAAAGATACTTAGAGGGAAGTCCGCTCTCGTTGGAAAAGCAATTTTAGCTATGAAAAGAGGCCCAGGAGCCTGAAGATCTGGATTTACGAATCAGTGAAGCAGAGATTTGGCCCTGAATATGCAGGTATAAAACACTTGATGAGAGTTGATAGCTCCATTTGTTTCATGGAATGATTTTACTAAGGAAACATCATTTTTCTTCCTGTGAAAATCCGTAGTGTACAGAGAAGTGATGCAGTCATTATATATGTTCCTTAATGGAAATGCAATTAAATTTTTTCTCATATAAACATTTTACTTCTGAGTAACACTCAAAAGTAGGTTTAGATATTATTTGCCAATGTGAACTGTGTCGTTTATCCCAAATAAATTAAGCAGCAAGCCATTCAAGGAGTTGGGAAACTCTTACAAGGTGGAAACTCTATATATTAGAGCTATTTGCTGGTATTTGGTACTGGGAAACCACTGTTGTAATTTCCTGCAAAGGTTTGTGTGGTACAACTCGAAACACTGTCACTGCCTCACTTAACTGAAAGGTAGTTTTATTTTTTCTGTGTATGTGGTGTCAGTATTAAAAGTGTTGCCTGGGATTATTGTGTGAAAGAAGGGGAAGTTGCCTGGTTGATTTTTAGTGCTTGGTGTTTTGAGAAGTGTTTTTTCTGGTTGGTTTGTTCAGCATCAGCATCCTTCCCGTGGTAGGTGAATCATTGTTGGAGCATATAAAAATAAACAGCAGAAATACTCTTTTAGGAGTAATTCCTGACACATAGGTGAATAATTTTCCTTCTTAAAAGTATGTGTAGTGCCAGAAGACTTTCATTCTGCAGACACTGAACATACATATGTGTTTGCTTTGCAGTGACTAGAATTACAGAGAGGCATAGAGGTTTTCTATTTAAATTGTGTTTATTTTTTTTTTTCTCGCTGTGTTGGCCACTGATGAAGCTCAGGATGTTAGGGTGTGTGCCATATTTATTTCTGAGGTTCAGTGGTTTTTCTTTAAAACAAAGCTGATTGTGTAAGAAGGGATGACAGCTAAATCACACTGATAATTTGTTAGCTGAATTCCTCTCTTGCACTGCCAACCCATTTCCACTTCTCAGCTGCCTTGTTCTAGATGTTCTCTTGTGTATTGTGTTCTCAACAGACCTTCAAATCCTGAAGTAATCTATCAGAATCATTGACAGCTCCCTTCTTTGGTTTTCTAACTTGGGGGAAAAAATAATACCTGAAGGTGGCTACAGTAATACTGGGCTGAATGCAGAAAAACCTGGGATAAGAGAAGTGTCATGAAAACCAAACCTTTCACCTGCTATTGTGTATTTCACTGGTTGCTTTTTCTATTGAGCCATTATTCCTTTTTGTTTGTTTCTTTCTTTCTCAAGAATCTGCTTCACAGAATCATTATTTTTATTTAAATTTCTAAATGTTTAATTATCTTCAAGGGGAGTTCTCCTTTACCTATTGCTGATTTGGGTAAAATTCCCTCATAAGTTCACTTCAAGTGCATTTTCTATATTTTTCTTCTGAATTTCCATCTGTTGTTCTTTGTCATTGATCAAATCATCATAATGCTACTAACCTAAGCTTTATATGTTGCCCGTGTCAAAAATGTTTTTCATTGCAGAGCTCATTGTCTCCTTTGCCATACTAAACTGCTCTTTGTGGGTGCATTTAACTGTCATCCCTTAAAGTGGCAAAATTGAATTGCTTGATAATATGCACTGTCAACCAACTTGACAATGACTTGAAGTGTTGATAAAACATGACTGGACCTGTATGATTGGCTTTATCTGGATGCTAAGGAACATTTTGTTGGCTGCTTTCCCTGCTGTTTAGGCTGAGCTGTGTGTAGAGCTATCAACGCTTAAGCTAAACGTTACTTTCCTCTGACTTTATGAACAAAATCC
Source organism: Donacobius atricapilla (assembly GCA_013397315.1). Taxonomy (NCBI): domain Eukaryota; kingdom Metazoa; phylum Chordata; class Aves; order Passeriformes; family Mimidae; genus Donacobius; species Donacobius atricapilla. The sequence continues at coordinate 168,369 of WBMY01011734.1, read as the reverse complement.
ACATAAATGCTGGAGCACTGGAAGGATCTCAGTATTACTTATCTTTTAGCTTGCAGACATCTGTCTCTGAACCTTTTGGCTGATCTATCAAAGTGATTCTGTAAAAAGCTTTTTTCTTGCTGCGTCTTTTCATGGGTTTATGGTGGGCCTGTTTCTTTTCCTCCCCCTTTCCTTGGCTTGCCTCTCCTGCCTTAAGGACTGCATCAAATTTGGCTGCTTCCAAGCTGACAGGTCCTTCCTCACAGGGTAAAGGCAGTGTTGGGGATGAGAGAAATTCTTCTAACAAATATTATCGGTAAGTAAATTGTGCCCTTGGAGGAAAACCTGAGTCATCATCAGTATGGAAATGCTAAATTTTGTTTGATTTTCTCCCTCATACCTGCTGTGGTGCTGGGCTTTGGATTAGGATGAGATTAATGCTGGTAACACACTGCTGCTGTAGTTCTTGCCAAATGAGAAGCATGTGCAGTCCTTCATAGTGGCCAGTGGACAGTGACAGTGCTCCGTGGGGGCGGCTACAGCAGCTGGCCCTGGCAGCGCAGGGACAAAGCCCCCTGGGCCGCTCAGCTGTGGCTGGGTGGTGCTGCTCAGGCAGAGAACCTGCTTGTGGGAGTGCATCATGTGCTCATGGACCCCAGAGCTGAGCAGCAGGGGTGGCTCGGGATGCTGAGACTGCGGTGGCTCGAGTGGCTCTGCAGTGGCGGCTGGGAAGGTGAATTACAGCTCCAGGGGCCCAGGGCACCTCGGGGCATCACAGAAGAGGTGCCACAGATGGATGTGCTCATGATCCAGGTGTGGACTTGCACGCCCTGGCAATGGTATTGCAATAAAAATGACCCATGTGAATGAAGATTTTTTTTTGTGAAAAGAGGCAAAGCGCAGCAGGGACAAAACCAGAAGTGGCCTCATCAGGCAATAGCCCAGTACTGCACACCAGCCCTGCTGCCCTGGAGGACTGCAGGGACAGATGGAGCCCAAGGTCAGGGACTAAAGGAACTCAGTGGATGTTTTAGAGGGACGGCCCAGACGAAGGAAATGATATCTGTGTGTTTGTATCAAAAGGCAGGAAAGGATGTGTAGGGAAGTGTAGGGCCCAGGCATGCACTCAGCCCATCTGCTTTTGCCCAGTCTTCACTTGGCTCCTGCAGGACAAGGCTGAGCCTGTTTCTGGAGGTGCCTGAAGAGCTGATCTTGTAAAAAGGCAGAGAATGTCAGACATAGCTTATGTAGTGTGATATGAAATACTCCAGGTTTGGGACAAAAGAGGGGGATGCTGAAGAAGTCTTGGTGAGACTGTAGCTACTGTGGGTGCCAGTTTACTCCGCATAAGAGGCATAGGAAGCTGCTTCATGTGCAGGCACTGTGTGTGCTAAAAATGCCAAAGGTGGGGATGGGGGAACGGGAGGAGATAGAAAATACAGCTTTTAGTGTGTTGAATTCCTTCCTGCAGACAAATCCTAATAAAACAGGGTCAAATAACAAAGTTATTAATGGGGAGAGACTTCTTATCATGCCCCTTCTCTTGCAATTAATCAAATACTCAAGTATACGAAATAAGACAGAAGGTAGTAGTAGGCTGGAGCTCAGTTTTCTGACTGTGTTGGATGGACCTGCTCATAAAAGAGTGGCAGACTCATGGCTTGGTAAGAATTTCTCCTGTTAAAGGCTCCAGCCTTCTTTAGTCATGGGTGTGTTCCTGCTTATGGAGTCATGAGTTTCACTTGTTTGCTCACACACTCTGGGTGATTGTTAATGGTTAATGTGATAACCCTTTCCTTTTTTTTTCATTTTAAAATTTCTTTCCTTTTTCTCTTTCACAGTAACAAAAGATCAGCCCAAGGGGATCGTTTATCAGCAATAACCATGGCATTGCAATATGGATCAGAAAGTGATGAGGATGCAGCTTTGGCTGGTAGGAACTGAATGCAGTTTCTCTAATTCCTTTCATTAAAATGTACACAATGAGCAAATCTGTAGAGCTTCTGATCAACTCAGATACATTTATTTCAAAAATATTTTGCACTCAGTGTGTAATTCCTTTGACTCTTACAGCTAGTGAGATAGGGTAGGCCAAACTTGCTGGCATACTTTGAATTCTCTTTGTGTTTCCAAGCATACTTACCCAAGCTTTAGGGAGCTCTTGCTTGGTTATAGTCCATCTAAAATGGAACAGAAGAGGGATACTGGAGAAGACATTGGGTGCCCCATGCAGCAAAAGAGATTGGTAGTGCTGGAATTATTTCTTTATTTTTTTTTTGTTTACATTATTTCTTCATTGATATTGAAAGATGGATCTGTTCAATATGTATTTTGGGGGCATTTATTTCTTACCTGGTAATTAAACTGTGTGGAGTACAGTTCTCTAGTGGATGGGTATGTAGAATTTTTTGGATTTTAGCTCTTGCTGTAAGCAAAAGCATTTTGATTCCTGGTTAGCTCAGAGTTTGGTTATCACTTCAAGAGCAGCTGTTTTCTGGGAGGTGTGGGGAGTATTTATTAGCTGGGTTTTGCATGTTTGTTAGCTGTTATTTTTTCCAAATTGCAATGCTGTAGAAACATGTAACTTTAATATATATTTTAGTGATTTTAATTCTTGCACTGATTGAGCCACTTTCAGGTGCCACCTTTGCTATGGACATTGCTGTAATTTTCATGGGACCTCTGTGTGTGTGTGTGAGACTTTTGCCTTGCTGCTGTTGAAGCTCTCCTATCTTTATTGCATTCACCTAAGAGGCAATGGTGGTTTTTTTGGCAGACTTGTCACCCCCTAAGATTTTCTGTCCTTCCAGTGCACTAGTTGGACAACCCTATGCTGTCAGTCTCTGGGTGACCAGGGTTTATCTTTAAACCGAGTGGTATTTTTATTAGTTGCTCTGCTGTCTCATTTTTTTTCATTCCTCTAACGCTTATTAAAATAAATGAGAACAGGGCTCTATGACTGAACATTAATAGAACTCTCTCTTGAAACACAATACTGAATCTTCATGAGCTTCTGTGGTTGTAGCTGTTGCCTAAGCAATGAACAATATCAGTTTCCAACTCAGAGTTTATCCTGACAGCTGCCGATGGTGTTTTGGTGTGATGGAGGATGTAGAACATTTCCAGCTCCGGTGTACAAGGATGTGAGCAGCTTTGGCAGCTCCCTTGCTCCTCATTATAAATCTGTAGAGGCAGGCATAGGTGGTCATTATGTATCACTTGCATGTACTTAATTTTGTAAACAAGGGTGTTTCGTTTTTACTGCATCATTTTGAGACTGTTTAAGGCTGGATGCTGCTTTTGTTTTTACTGGCAACCGTATTCAGTTGGACATTGAGCTTTCATTGTTGTTTGGGTGCTTTGGGACCACAGAGGAGTCAGTGGGGGTTTTTGTGGTATCTGCAAGCTGTAGTTGTGGTAACAGCAGCAGAAAAGTGCAATAACTGCCTGTCCCTTCTCTCTGCCAGTGCTTGCTGGGGATGTGGAACCTGGTGCTACTGCACATTAAAGAATGTACAGACTTGCATCAGAACATTTGCTCTATAAGAACAAAAATATTACTATTGCACAAATAAGAATTTTTCTGTCTTCTAGTCTGAATAATACATTCTTCTTTGGCTCTTAATTGAGAGGTTCTTAATAACCTTAACAGAGGTTTCATATTAGGAGATCACTATAATTTTCTAGATATGTAAGAATGATGTATATGATGTTTACACATCACTTTTAAAGAACACGCACATCATAATGAAAATATTTATAGCTGTATGTTATACAAATATAAAATAGGGTAAAACTAATACATAAATGCTTTCATTTTAGTAAATTTTAAAATTGTTAATTACTACCTAATTTATGTAGATCTCTTTTTAAGGAATGCCTTGTGTTCTACATACAACACAAAGAAAGTACATTTCTTATTTAGAGTATTGAACTGTTTGTTGCTGGCTCACACATAGCAGAGAATAGCAAATACTTGACTAGTCCCTTTATGTTTTCTCTTTCTTACAAACAAGTTATTCTGCTTTTTCTGTTTGTTTCTTACTTTTTGGTGGAGAACTCAGAACTGAACAGACCAAACACTTCGAGTAAACGAAACCATAATCTATCTTCAAAACTTTACTTGATTTCAGTGACAGCTCCAGTGGTTTGTTTCTACCTGAGTTATTCTGTCCAGCTCCTGCTTTGCTGGCTGTGGTGTAATAGATGCTGGGTCATTAAGTGATGCTGATTGGCATCATTAGGATAATTTTGAGTGTCTCCCCAAGTCGATAATGAACGTCTTTATTGCATGTGTGCACATCTGCTGATGCCTGGTTGTGTTTTAGCTTTGCCTCTGGCCCTGGTAGGTCCCACACACTGATGTAGATCTGGTGTCAGGCTGCAGAGGAGCAATGACAGCACTGTGTTGTTACAGTCTGAGTGTCCCCTGGCTTTGTCACCATTTCTATATGACTTTACTGAATATGGATAGAGAGCTTGAAGCTGTGCCAACCTCCTCTGAGCAATAATGGAAACTCCAGCTGGGCACCTGGTGTGAGAGAACTGTGTTCTGTGCAGCTGAATTACCCAGTGTGTCATCTGCCAGGCTGTCCTTCGGACTCACAGAGGGGAAGAGGGTGAATAATTTAACTCTAGCGTGTGCAAAGCCATGTAGATTTTGTTATGTCTGTGTACAAGTTACAAATTGCACTGTTTGTGGTACTTGGAAGTGTAGAAGAATTGGTCACTTATTGCTTCCCATTCTGTTTCCAGAGCCAGTGTTTTCTCATTTTTGTTGTGTTTTGGTTGTTCATGTAATGTTTCTCCTAATTTTATCTGCAGTAAGTGTTAGCTCTTCATAGCTTTTCTTTCATTCATCCTAATCCTGAAACAAGATAACCAGAAAAGTTTGCTATGAAATTTTTAAATACTTACTTATGAATTTTTTAGGCTTATTACATAATCACTGTAAAACATTTATTTCTTCTTCATTTGCTGTATATATCAGAGGGACATCATCAGGCTTTAGTGTCAGTTTATTCCGCTAAGCTTCACAATTTGGTATTGAGCTGTGATTAATATTGTCTAAAGGATTGCAATAAGGTACTTCTTGTTTTGTCAGCTTGAGGCTCATTAGGTATGTCTTGTGTCATTTTATGAGGTGTGACTCTGACTACCAGAGCAAGGTTTCCTTTTCTTCTGCTTTAGACGTTTATCCACCAAAAAACTCACTCTGAGTTGTCCCGCTGAGTTTCCTGTTTTTCCTTTCTCTCTGTGCAGCTGCTGCTCGTTATGAAGAGGGAGAGTCTGAAGCTGAGAGCATTACCTCCTTCATGGACACTTCCAGTCCTCTTTACCAGCTGTATGACACAGTTAGAAGTTGCCGGAATAACCAGGGCCAGCTCATCTCTGAGCCCTTTTTCCACTTGCCCTCCAAGAAAAAGTATCCTGATTATTATCAGCAAATTAAAACACCCATTTCATTGCAGCAGATCAGGTAAGAAAACAGAGTGCAAACTCCATCTGGTGTGAAACTATTCGAGGGTTTCTTTTATTCCTAGACTCCTCTCTTATGGTTGGTACCTAATGCAGTGTTTGCGCCATCTCTCCTCTACATCTGATTGCTGCTTGTTTCAACTCAGTCTGCATTAGTCTTTAGATCATCTGTGATATATGGCTGTTGATGGGTTTATTTTTCATTGAATTTCATTTGTAATGTGCCTGAAAATTGCCTTATGTATAATTCTGAAGGCTAGGTGTGTAGCAGAGATGAAGGTTTTTGCAGAACTCCCCATTTTTCTTTTTCCCTGACCATGATGGCTTGATTACCTCTTACTGCCATGTTTTTTAAGTTAATAGTCTTCAGTGTGAATTGTAGGAAGATGGTTGCAATTACAATCCTCCTGTCCAAGTCACCATGTAACTGGAGAATAATTATTTTCACGATGATGTAGCTGGTCTGGGCTGAAGCCAGCAGTTCACCATTTATAAATGTGTGAGCCATGAAAGGTCTGTGAGCTGCCAGAGTGCAGCTGCCAGATTAAAGACCTGAGTGAAGTGAGCAGTGTCTTTCTTTAGTGGCTCGAGATAAAGTGGTGTGATGGGTGTGTGCAGGCTCCTGGGAGCGTTAATCGGTTTTAATGGTGATGCCCAGCCCTGGGGGCCCGGGCTCCTGCCCCTTGGCCACTGGGGCTGGGGGCGCTGCCTGAGCCACACCCTGGGAGCATCAGTCCTTCAGCTTCGTGAGAGAGAGCCAGGCCCTGCCACTGCTCATCCCTCTGTAATCCACCCTGCTGCACGGCTCTGTGCGTTCTAGTTATACCATAGTCTGTCAGACTTGATGTAACTGTTGAATGACCCGTGTCTTTGTTAAATCAGAAGCTAAAAAAGCTACTTTTTGGTTTTTTATCTTGTCAGAGGATGTTTTACATGTGCTGGGGAATAAAAGCTGCCACACTGGTTATCTCTCCATCAGTGGCCTTAAAGCATTTTTTCTTAAGTCTTAGTACAGCTATAATAGTGGCAAAGAAAGTGTCTTACCTTGAACAAAGCACAAAATGTACTTGATGAAAAAAGCAAACAGTGAAATTGAGAAGAATCATTGACAGTTTGTGCCTGAATGTACCTAAAAGTATTGGCTCAAATTATATATTAACAGATTTGGGAGAGATTTTCTATTAAAAATACCCTTGGTATCAGTTATAGAACAAATAACTTGCCATAGAGAGGCAGCTGCATTTCTGCTTTCCTTACAGCGTAGGCAGGTTGCATCTGGCTGTGTGAGCAGCACAGAAATTCCATACAAGTGTATGAAGAACGGTAGAAAAAAGTAACTTGACTTACTGCCTGGGGGCTTAGAAAATAAAAAAAGGAACAGCCAGGCTTTTTAGAAACAGTGTTTGAGGCTCACAAATTAAAGTACGATGTTTGTCGAAGTCTAACTTCCTGTAAATTCTGAAATTCAGCTGTCTTTTAAATTACCATGTAATTTTCACTTCTTATTGTACCAGAAAAGCCTTGAAGTCATGCATATGTACACTTAATGATGTGCTTTAGGGAAAACTGAAGCATCATGGCTTTGCTGATACTGCAAATATACCTTTAGGTATTCAAAACTGCTACTCATTAGGGGTGGAGATTGATTGTGGGTTTTGGGGTGTTTGGTTTTCTGTGGGGTTTTTTCCTTCTTGTGGTGGTGGTTTTTTGGGGGGTTTTTTTTGGTGTTTGGTGGTTTAGGGATTTTTTTGAGATTTACATAAATAGAGCATATCTTCTGTTCCCAGATGAGGAGAGAAAAATTTAGTGTCCCAGTGAAAAGCTGAAGGAGGGGGAGTGAAGCCTGCCATTCCTGTTTCATATCTCTTCAGCTCTGGCATCTGGCTGGCTCAGCTGTGCTGCCTGAGTGAGCTGTGAAATGGGTGGCTGTTGCAAATTTTACAGCTAGTCATGTATTTTAGGGGGGGTTGTGTGTGCTAAATGCAGGAAAAGTCTTTAAAAGAATACATCATTTCCAGAGGGAGTGTGTGAGTGTGTTTTGGTTTAGAGAGATTTTACCTATCCCAGCCTCAGTCACTTTGAGTGTTATGAACCTCAGTCATTTGAGCTGAGTGCTCGTCCTGAGCTGTTCCTGGATGTGGGAGGTAATCATGCTGATGGCTTTTAGTTGTCTCCTAATTTCCTCCTGGCTTGCTGTTCACAGAATAGCTGAGTGTAGTGATTATCACATTCGCCGAATTTGTTTTGTGAAACATAGTGTGGGGACCTATCCTTTTTTACTATGGAATAGGATTAGAAGAAAGGCAAAACAGGCTCAACTTAAAAATAGAAAGTTAGATTTATTAACATACACTAAATGGCAAACAAAAAAACAACAACCATGAAACCTTTTTAAAGACACCCCCCTCCTCCTTAGCAACAATCTACTTTTCTGCGAAACAATGTAAAGAGACAAAACATCAGAACTCTTAAGTCAGTAGCACTTAGAAAAATAGTCTTTCATTCAGAGAGACAAGTCCTTCCTGATTCTTCTGGGAACTTTACACAAGAGACACAGTCAGTTTGTGACTTCCAGCTCTGACAAAAGCAGCCCGCCCAACACTGCATTTGTGAGTTTCCCGNTCTTATGGGGTGCGTTTTTAGCCCAGCCTGGCCTCGGTGTTGCTCTCCGGGGACCCAGGGGCTGGCGGGGGGCCGGGGCCATCTCCCTCGGCCCCTCGGCGGCGTTGCGACGCCGGCTCTTGCTCTCCCACCCCGGCCGCAGCCGCACAGACAGCTGCCTGCACGGGGGTGTGGAGCCAGGGTGAGCCCCGCGCCTCGCCTCCCCCCTCTCTGCGGCATCTGCTGGGCTCAGAGACCCGGCTCGGCTCAGCTCAGCTCGGCTTGGCTCCCACAGGGTCAGCCTTGGCACAGCCGCCCCAGCCCGACTCCGGGACCAGCGGGGCCTGAGCCGGGCCCGCAGCTTCTCTGATGTTACCTCATGGTGGGTCCCTCAAAAGAGATGATGAGATTTCCCAAGATTCCTGTATTTAAGCGGTGTGTCCCAGGGGTGTACACTTCTTACCTGATTGGCAAACTTGGCTGTCAGTTCCAAAGCAGATCACCGGTTGGTTTTTTTGCCATTCATGCCAAACCAGTACACTGAGGCTGTGGAGACCATCCTGCCCAAGCCCTGGCTGTGGCAGGGTCACCCACGGCCTCGTGTCCCGGACAGTGTCCAGTCGTGTTTTGATGATCTCCGCAGATGGAGGCTCCCCATCCTCCCAGGGCAACCAGTGCCAGTGCTTGACCACCCTCACAGTAAAAAAGATTTGTGTTCAGCTGAAATTTCCTGTTTCCATTTGTTCCATTCACCTCTTGCCCAGTCAGTGGTCACAGCTGAGATGACCCTGGCTGCCCCTTTATTCTCTCCCGCCAGGTGTTCAGCACATTGTTGAGAATTTCCTGCCTCAAAGGGGGCAAAGCTCAGCACTGGAGAACAAGAAAATGCTATTTAAAAAGAAAGGCATGATGCTGTCAAGGCTATGACTTTGACATGTGGTAAAAGTGCCTAATGCAAAGTTGACATTGCTGGGGAGGAGTCATTCTGTTAATTACAAATAACTGCAGGAACAGTCAGGAAATGATGCTGGAGAATATGTTCAGTTACCAAGTGCATAAGTGTTAGATCCTGGCAGGCTTACAAGAACACTGTTCCTTATTAAATTTTACAGTGTTGGGAAGTATGATCCCCGAGGCAAGTGGGTCAGGCTGTTCTATACCAGAGGAGGAAGGTGTGCCAGGGAATTCCCTGGCAGCAGCTCTCTCTTAAACACATGTGGGAACACAGGCACTGAAATTGGTGTCTTCACGACACACCCTGGTGCCTTCTGCTCCTGGGCTTGCAGCTGAGGTTTAAAAATACGCGGGGATCTGGTATAAAACACACTTGGGTTTGTGTAATAGCTACTTTTGGGGGAATTCAAATGAATTTTTCTTATGAATGTGACCCTTTTTGTGCAATGCTCTGTGACACGAGAGTCTAAATGTTGTATTTATGTGATGTGTTGAGGTTCTCTTAAATTTTTTGATGGCTCTTTGAGGTTTTGGATTAGTTTTAAATGGTTTGAGTGGAGCTTACAGTGAATGGCATCACCTGGTTAAGCATATTTTGCCATATAGCTTAAACAGTTTTAGCAATATGGCAAATCAAGGAGTGGAACTAATTTTGAAGTAGTAGACACTGGTGCCTGGGCTAAAGTTTGAAGGGTTGATTGAGAACTTCTGTGGTTTTGTTTGCTTGATTTATGAATGAGTTGATTGGGAAGAGAAAATGATGTCCCTAATATTTTGATTACATTGTAAATTTTCACTTTATCCAACATTTAGGGGTTCTTTCATTCCTTTTGTCACTGAATATAAGTTATTATTGGGTGAATATTGTGTGTTTTTGAAATCTTCTGTTTGTGCGACCAGTTCTCCTACCTTAACAAATACTTTCAGTGCATGTTGTATGTAAGACCTTTATAAAATCACAGGTTCAAGTGAAGAGGGCTCCCAATTTATTTTATAAAAAGACTGTCATCTTCAGTAGGACATTTGTCAAATGCATCTCTTGATCCCACTTGTTCTTTGTTAGTGGGTTGTTTTTCCCTGAAGAGGCAGGACCAGCACTTCACTGTTCCTGAATAAAAGAAAATAAGTTGCATAGCTGATTTTAATGTGGTGTTTGAATTTTTTCAGTAGGAAATTTTTAGGCTGTTTGTCTAATAAATGGATCTTTCAGCTATATGGAAAGAGTATGTCTCACCTTCAGTCCCTGCAGATATTCCACCTGGAAGGACTGATGAGTTTGCAGTAGACATTTTAGGGAGTTGAGTGCCAACTTACAGTATTCTTTTAATTAATATTCTGATTTCAACCAAATTAAATGTTGTGCCAGTGCTGTTTTGGGCTTAGCGGTCTTATGAAACTGTAGCCTTACTTTTAAACTTTTTTTCCTCATTTTGCAAAGGTAATTTTGTTTAAAAGGAAATTCTTTCCGGTTTTGCTCATGCTTTCAGGTACGGTTATATCCCTGTCAATAATTTTCACAGAAATTCCTCTTAGTTTCTAGTATATAATTTGTATTATGTTGCCACTGGTTTTCTGTAAAGCCATGGGTTTGGTTAGTTTCAGCCTCACTTTCTGAAATAAACTGATATTTATAAAATACTTTCTTCCAAAGATTGGTGAGGTGGCTTATTTATTGTGAAGCTGCACTTCATCCTCTAATTCCAGGGAAGTCATGATGCTTGAGTTCTGTTGAGTTTGAGTGTAATTAAATCTGTTCAAAGTACTTATGTAAATAATCTACCTAATTAATCATCCTATAACAATAGGATGCTGGCAGCACCTACAGAGAATGGCAGGAGAGGAGATTATTTGCAGGCTAGAACAGGATTACTTCTGTGCCTGTACATTTTTCATTTCTCATGTCCCTGGAAGTTGTTACTTGTCAAACCATTCAGTCCAAGTCTGGATTTTTACTTTTGCTTTAGGCCTTTGATGAACACAGCTGTGAATGTAAATTGTTTGCTTAAAATCAGATGGCCTGCACCTTGATAGTTGAGTAGTGGATAAGCAAATGGTGGTAGGAGCAAGCTTGGGACTGAAAGGTTTTATATTAAATTTATTTTGTGTTAGTGATATTGCTCCATCATGCAGGGACACATTCAGCCAGTGCTGCAGAAACCAGACGGGGTTTAAAGGTGGTGTGTGACGGGTGAATGTGCCAGGCAGGAGGGTGAGGACGCTGTGTTGCAGCTCTGACAGGCTTTGGGGCTTGTGCTGCTGCAGATTAATATTTTCTGCTGTGTATAATGAAGTATTGGAAGGTTTAAAAAAAGTTGGCTAGAACTTTCAGCATTATGCAAGAAAACACATAAAGTTAAGCATTAACTCATGTTGATTCCTGAGTTTAGCATATGAAAAATGACCTTTGTTGTTGTTGTTACTCTTCTTATAACTGTTTTCATGTGAAGTGCATTTTGCACTAATCACCAATCAACAGCCAGGTGTTTTTATAAGAGAAGGCACAAATTGGAGGGTTTAACATTAGAGGTGCTGAGCGCTTTTGGCTCTCACTGAAGATGAGTGGAATTGATGGAGGGAAGGCAGCGTTTGGGGCTGTGCAGAGCTGGCCTGGCCTGAGATCAGGGCTCAGGGGCACTGCAGCAGTCTCAGCAGGCTGTAACATCTCACCCGAGTGTGGAAACAAGACTTCAGTCTCCACAACTTCCAAAATTACTGAAACCATTCTTTGAGGAGATGTGTTTCCCTAATATAGTTACAAGTGGAAGACGTTAGTAGAGAATCAAAAAGTAAATCCCATTCCTGTAGTTAGAGCTCTTTGACTGTTGATTTATCATGAAAATGAGGATATTAAAGAACTGTTTTGCGGTGTGTAACTAACTAGTGAAATAGCTGACTGGGATTTCTCTTTTTCAGAACCAAGCTGAAGAACCATGAGTATGAAACTTTAGATCAGTTGGAGGCTGATCTGAATTTGATGTTTGAAAATGCCAAGCGCTACAATGTCCCCAATTCTGCCATCTATAAAAGAGTGCTGAAAATGCAGCAGGTTATGCAGGTATGTGAGGAGGACAAGCAGAAGGATATAACTTCACATGTAAATTTATTTCCCTAATGGATATTCTTCCAAAATAATTTTTAACTAGACCCTATTGGCAGAAGTACTTTTCTTCTTAGGGGGAAGTGTGGGTACGGAGAGCATCATGAAGTGATTTTTCCTCAGCACACTTACTGCCTTCTGTGATTTCTTTCGGTCACTTTATTCCTTACTGTGACTCCTAACCTAATTAAATTGTGAGAAAATTGATGATGTAGGGTTTTTTTTAGAGTGCATGTAATTGAATAAGACTAAAACCTTTCAGATTTCATTAAGTGTTCCAGCTAAGTGCTGTAGTCTGAAATGGTGTTGTTTTCAAATTGGTTCCTCAAAAGTTGATCTGTCAGTTAGAAAGAACTCTTTAATTCTGTTCTGGAAGTGTCCAGCAGTGAGTTTGGCTTCAGGGATTTGTTCTTTTTTCAGGCAAAGAAGAAGGAGCTTGCTAGGAGAGATGACATTGAGGATGGGGACAGCATGATTTCTTCTGCTACATCTGATACTGGAAGCTCAAAAAGGAAAAGGTATCTGCTTCTGTAGTTCCTGCAAGCCATAACATTGTATCTCTTTTTGTAAAAGAGATCATTAAGCCATGCTTTTTGGCATTTGTGTAAGGATTTGCAATTCTGAAACATCATTAAGTGTTGATTCTAGTTAATTCAAAACTATTTGCTGACTATTTTTGCCCTAGTTTGGTCTATTAGTTGGCAGTTGTCAACATCAGTTCAGTAAGTAAAGTAGGCACTGTAATTGCACTGAATTAGGTGATTTTGTCAATGGATTTCAGGATTTTTAGGGGAATTGTTTTATTTTACCCTAAAAAATAGATAAACTGATTGTAAGAGGTTGCTTACTTAGGGTCCTGTAACATAAACCAAATTCCCAGTGATTTGCCATAGACTCTTCTACTGAGCAATATGATGGCTTATGGAAGGTGTTCTTTATGGTGATAGCTGTTTTGTAATTAATACTAGTGATGCATTTCACTCCAGCAAGAGGTAGTTTCTCCAGTCTGCCTTATGGTGTCATTTGAAATAAATTCCAGCTCAGATAATATTATTGCAGTGGTAGCAACAGCCAGTGTGAAATTGCAATTCAGCCTCTTTCTTTGGTGTTGCTTATGAACATCAGCTTCCTGGTTATTTATTTCTTGTTTTGTCAGAGGAATAGCAGTTGTGGGGGGAGGAGGGGAATGGAGTAGAGCATCAGCAAAGGGTCACTGAAGAACCATCAAATAAGTGCAAAAATGTACACTTACTAAAAATCTTCAGTAAGAAAATATGAATATGGATTTAGTAGGTGGTGCAGTCTAGGATGCTGGGAAGAAGAAATGTTATGGAAGGGAAAGGCAGGCCACAGAATCAAGTAATCAAGAAGGAACAAATTGCAAAAATTGCGAGCTTTGTGATCTTAAGATTCAAAAAGAAGTACTAACCTAATCAAGCAAGTCAAGTTGTCATCAGTGAGCTTTTAACCCCATGTTGCTTTTGATCACCTTGTGCCAGATTACACTGAAATGCTTAAAAGCCAAAAATCTGTCAGGCCTTGTCACCTAAGAACAATAAAAGAGGAAAGGGAAGAAGGGATTTCCTGTGTTCATAGGCAAGGGAGAGCAGAATGATGCCTGAAGAGCACCTGAAAACACTTTTGATGTTGTTAGTTTGATGCTTGTTACCCATTCACTTGCGGAATGATAGCAAGGAAAAGAAGATCATAAACGCTGCTGATCACAGAAGTGAAGCAATGAGAGGAATTCCAAAATACTGCTGGAAAAGGAAACCGGTAACTCAGGCAAAATTCATCCTATTGGGAAAATAACAGTTACCCAGAAGAAAATTGTTTGAATGTCCCCTTTTATGTATCAGATGCGTGACATGAATCTTGAGTATTGGCAGGCCTTTTGCTGTTTCTGCTTTGGTTTTGCTTTGCCTACATCTGTTGAAATGAGCGAGAAAAAACTGGAAACACGTTAAAGTGGGAAATTTGGCAGCATGTCTGTGTTCTGGCATTGCTCATCTGCCAGTGGGAACAGCTAACCAACGTTTGCCAACAGTGGTAATTATTAGCCTACAGAACATATATTTTGAAGTTTTTTTGTTATTTGTTTTCTTCAGTTATTTTGCTGATCTTACAAGGAGTAAGAGATATCTGAGGAATGAGATTATGCTGAATTAGGCATATTTTAAGTGCGTGATGAAAAGATCCACATCACGGGAAATCTGTGTTGCAGTTTGGTTTCTAATAAGTTGTACAGGGATATTTTGCACATTCTGCAATGGAAAGTATTTTTTGTGGTGGTTGTATTTGCAGATAATACAACAGTCAAAGTTATAAGTACATGAATAAGTCTTAAGGAGATTGCAGATTGGAAGCCTGTTTACAAGTGCTTTGTACTGAGTGTATTGCAGATTGGAAGCCTGTTTACAAGTGCTTTGTACTGAGTGTATTGCTGAGTGCCACAGTGTCTGAGCTGAGACTATACATTACTGATGTAAATTTTCTTCTCCCTTATTTAATTTGCTTATAGGCCATGTACTATGTGTGCAGGGAGCCATGTACTGTTCTGTGATGAGCTGTGTCTTGGTTGTGCTGTCAGGTTTCTTGAGATAACCATAACAGCTACACTAAGGATGACTGTAATGTTTGTGGGGTAGCACATACCATTTTGTACCTGGGTTTGCAGTCTTGGTGAGCTTTATTGTCTTCAAACATAATTTGGATTGACAGGTATTTAAGCAATTCTTTCTACTACATCCTTGATGTCCTTACTTGGTACTGAAGAATGTACAAAGTTACTCTGAGATAAATAGCTCATGTCTTTGATATTCTGTGTTCACCAGAAATAATCATGAAGGTACTGACTGGAGGCTTTTACCCTGTTCACTCTGGATCTCAAGCTCTCGGATTCAGATGTCTGATCCTGACTGGTCTGTTTTCTCTGCAGCTGGAAAGTGCTCAGAGCTCTTCTTGGCCTTTGCACTTTGAAAAATGAGTTAGTTGGTTTATTTGGCAGAACATTTAAACTGAAGGCCAGTGAGAGAACAATCATCTTGAAGAGTTGTTTCCTGTTTCTATGTCAGGCTCCTGGTTATGATGCTGTTGTCATTTGCAAATTCTAGTGCGCTGTCTTAATGTTGAACTTCTTGTGTGTATTTAGGTGGTTCTGGTTGTTTCTTCATGGTAGAAGGTAATATCATTTTGATATTAGTGTGGACAAGTGACATTTATTCTTTTCCTTTGTGTTCTCCTTAACCTAACAGTAAAAAGAACATACGAAAGCAGCGGATGAAGATCTTGTACAACACGGTTCTGGAAGCTCGAGAGCCTGGCACAGGCAGGCGGCTCTGTGATCTGTTCATGGTTAAGCCATCCAAAAAGGACTATCCAGACTATTACAAAATTATCCTGGAGCCAATGGACTTGAAGATGATAGAGCACAACATCCGCAATGACAAGTACGCGGCAGAGGAGGCCATGATTGAGGACATGAAGCTCATGTTCCGGAACGCCAGGCATTACAACGAGGAAGGCTCCCAGGTACTCACTGGGGCCAGCGGCCATGCTCCTCACTGCTGCTTTGCAGACATGAGCTGCTGTTAGGGTGGTTTAACTTTGATTGTTCCTCATATTTTTTATTGTAGTTGTTTATTGAACTAAAGTAGAAATTCTCAGAACTTCTGAGAAAGGATGTCTTAGAAGGAGAACAGCTTTGTTCTCATGGAAGTGGAGAGTGTGGGATATCAGACTAGAAGACCCAATCTGTTTAGCTCAGAGAAATGAGTCTGAAAGGAATGTGGTTTTCATTTACAAGTATTTTGTTGGGTGTGTCTATATTGTGATGTTTCTCAGGCAGCAAGAATGATATGAAACAGGGTGGTGGTAAGCAACCTCCAGCTGTTTCTGAAAAGGAGCTTGATCAGCTACTGCACAGGACTTCATCACCAGGATTGGGTTTGAAGACCCCAGGGCTGTTCTAGTCCTTTGTACCTTGATGGAATCACAGTGGTTGAAGGGATCTGTCATTGCCCAGCAGAAGGGTTTGACGAGGAAGTTGATAACACAGCTGCCCCTTGCCATTTTGTAGTCTTTAGAATAGAAATGCAGCTTAATTGGATTGCTTCAACATTTGTAGCTCCCTGATTTAGATGGTATCAGCAGTTCTGTTTACCTGTGCAAGTCAGTTAAAAAGAAAGGCTTATTTCTCAAATGTACACCTTAAATAAAATACTCAGTTTTGCTTTCAGCTTTTCCAAACTAATATTTAAGTGTTTCTTAGGAGCTAGTTCCAAACTAGTCTGATAAACCTTGTTTTGGTTGGATTTTGATTACTTTACTGATTAATAGGTGTACAATGATGCCCATATGCTGGAAAAGATCCTTAAAGAAAAAAGGAAAGAGCTGGGACCCTTGGCTGAAGATGATGATGTTGCATCCCCTAAACTAAAGCTAAGTAAGACAAGCTTGTGCATTGCCTTGTCTCATTTCAATCTTAAAACACAATACAGGTGAACAGATCTTCCTTTTAGAATAGACCCGTTCTGCGCAGTGGTTAACATTGATAAGGAAAACAGAATTATATTTTCAAAATCTTCATAGCAATGGCATGTCTATATTTTACAATAGAATTAAGTTGTTGCATGTAGTGATTTCTAAGAAAAGTAACTTGAAGGAAAAAGATTGGAGAATGGGTGGAAGGTTTAGGATTTAGTCATATAGTGTTACCCAGATGTTAAAGTATGCATTACGTGCTCAGTCAAGTAAAGGGCTTCTCAAATTGAGCAAACCCCTTAATTTCACTGGTTAAATGTCTGGGATTTCCACAGAATGATAAAAAAAAATGTGAACTTGGTTTGACAGATTATTGAAAGCCATGAAAAGCATGGAAATGAAGTTTGCCACGTTTGTTCCTCGAGCTGTTGCCCTTACAAACTTGCTACTACTCAAATCTTATGTTCTCTTGACATGTGGTCAGAACTGAGCAAACTGAGATGGGTAAAACTGCACAAAAACCTTAAAGAAAATAACTGCACACAGTCCTCTTGCAAATGAAATGTGCAGCTCCTAGGTAAAGTACAGGTGTGGAGAACTCCCAGGCAGAGTCTGTGCGGTGCAGTAACAGAGATCCTGAGTTAATCAAAAAACCAACCTGATAGTCCCATGGGAGGCTTAATTTATATTTTACTTGCAA
Source organism: Donacobius atricapilla (assembly GCA_013397315.1). Lineage (NCBI taxonomy): Eukaryota > Metazoa > Chordata > Aves > Passeriformes > Mimidae > Donacobius > Donacobius atricapilla. Next base: position 151,078 of record WBMY01011734.1, on the reverse strand, counting down.
TAATCCTTTCTAATTTGGCATAAACACGTCATAAAGGAATCTGATAATATTTTGAATATTTAATGATAGCAAAACCCCTGTGATGACAGGATTTTTAACAGCTGCAAAGACAAATTCATGGAGAGCTGTAAGACCAAAATGAGTTTAGAGGAATTTGTTGATGATGTTAGGTAGGAAAAGACGTTTTCCATGCTTGAAGCCTGGGGTGGCCTTTGCCAGGTAGAGCATGGAGCAACATATTCTGTGTTTGCCAAAGGGAACATTAAAAAGAAATTCATAGAGTTATGAAAAGTAAGGGAATGGAATGGGCTCCATGTTGTGAGGCTTCTGCTCACACCATGAAAGAGTTCTTCCATGAACAGTTCTCTGGTGGAAGCTGGAAATGAACAAAGAAACCTGCAAGTTCTCAGCTTAGTCATTTAAACTTCATTCTTTGTTTTTGTCGTGTTAGGTAGGAAAAGTGGCATTTCCCCCAAGAAGTCCAAGTACATGACTCCGATGCAGCAGAAGCTGAACGAGGTGTACGAGGCCGTGAAGAACTACACGGACAAGCGCGGGCGGCGGCTGAGCGCGATCTTCCTGCGGCTGCCGTCCCGCTCCGAGCTCCCCGACTACTACCTCACCATCAAAAAGCCCGTGGACATGGAGAAGATCAGGAGCCACATGATGGCAAATAAATACCAGGACATCGACTCCATGGTGGAGGACTTTGTCATGATGTTCAACAACGCTTGCACGTACAATGAGCCAGAGTCTTTGATTTATAAAGATGCTCTGGTCCTCCACAAAGTTTTGCTTGAAACACGGAGAGAAATAGAAGGAGATGAGGATTCTCATGTGCCCAATGTCACTTTGCTGATTCAAGAACTTATCCATAACCTCTTTGTATCCGTTATGAGCCACCAGGATGATGAGGGCAGATGCTACAGTGATTCCTTAGCTGAGATTCCTGCTGTTGATCCCAACTTCCCAAATAAACCTCCTCTGACTTTTGATATTATCCGAAAAAATGTTGAAAATAATCGCTACAGAAGATTGGACTTGTTCCAGGAGAACATGTTTGAGGTACTGGAGAGGGCACGGAGAATGAACAGGTGAGCAAACCCTTATCTTTCAGTATCCTTTATCATAAGTTTTGCATTTAATGTTAGACAAAGGCTGAAATTCTTTTAAGATGTTTGCTTTCCTTGATACGGGTGTTTGGAAAACCAGATCTCATGAACTCTGTCAGGTCTTCAGTGGAATGTTTGCTTTGATTTGAAAACAAGGAAGAAGTTTTCTGCTAAGAGATCATTTTGACAATAATCTTCCAAAGGAGCACCTTCTGACAAACAGGTTCCTGCTAACTTTCAAGTTGAAAAAGCGGAGCGAGCTGTTCTCTAAACTGTTCAAATAGTGAATTACTCTTTCTAGGCAATCACACTTGAGTGAGTTGTGGTAACACTGCAAAAACTATGAGCACTTGCAACTTTTTGTTGTGTAGTGTTTTGAACTCAGTAGCCTTTTGGGAGTGTGCAGGTGAGACCTTGACTGTGAAGGAGAGGAGGTAAAAAATTATCTTAAGACATCTACTAAGAGGAGTATGGATAATTAAAATAAGTCAATTTTGTTAATAGTACTGTTATTACTCAAGTTTTCAGAGGTTAACAGAATGTAGAGGTCCAGCGACAAGTAGCCTTGGTCACAAATAGTTACCTTTGATTTTCCTGGCATTTCAGGACTAGTGCATACAAAAATACTATTTTGGGAAAACTAATGCAAACTGACAGTGGACTACCAGGTGAAGCATCACTTAATGCGTCATGGATTCAAGTCAGTCTCTGCTGCTGCTTATGAGTAAGCTCAGAAATCTATTGGCAGTGAGGCTTTCAGTTGATCACAAAGTGCTGATTGATGAGTGTGTTTAGGCTCCTGTTTGACCCTGCACAAACTGTGTTTTTACTCTTTTGCTCATGTTTTTGTACAGGACTGATTCGGAGATCTATGAGGATGCAGTGGAACTTCAGCAGTTCTTCATTAAAATTCGAGATGAACTGTGTAAAAATGGAGAGATTCTGCTGTCACCTGCTCTCAGCTACACCACCAAGCATCTTCACAACGATGTAGAAAAGGAAAAGAAGGAAAAGCTGCCCAAAGAAATAGAGGAGGATAAGCTCAAAAGGGAGGAGGAGAAGAGAGGTAGCTACTTTTGCTTCATTAATTTTGAACGTACTGAATGAAAAATATACCCACATATATGATGTGTTGCTGCAGCTTTGCCTGCAGAAAGGACCTCAGTAGTCTGCTTGTCTCTCAGTCTTTTATTTACAAGTTATGAGAGACATATTTTATTGTGATCCCTATCAGCCAGGCCAGAGGGCTTTTAAGAAAGAGATGTACGTAAATATTAACCCTATGTGAACTCTTTAATCAGAATACATTAGGGTACTAGTAATATTTCAGGGATATTAAAAAAGAAAATAGTAATTTTTTACTTTAGTTTTCTGCAGATAATAAACTTAACAATGAATATTCCCATTGACCTTTTAGTCATTTTCTCTTTGACAAATACTGATAGTGTTGTCTATGATCATGCTTTTAACACTGCTAAAGAACTGATGTTTGATAAGCCTTTTGTGTTTTGGCTACTGTGGATGTGAAGAGGAGTGGGCTTGCCCTATTTTTGTAGGGCATGGAGCCTACCCTGAAGGTCCTTTATTTCACAGTTCCTGGCTGTTTCTATCCATGTTCCACTGTGCACCATGTTTAAAGGAATAAATAAGGTTTCCAATCACTCCTTACCATGGATAGGAGCAGAGCTGTTGGCAGTTTTGTCGTTGAATCCTCTTTCTAACATGGTCATCTTCCCTCATAGATGCCAGCAGCAGTAAAGTGGTTCCTTCAGGCTCAGAGTGAGGCACTGACACCAGGAATCCTGGCTAATATGGAAATGTGACATTACTAACATCTATCTGGTTTTTCCTTCTTGAAATAAGAAGCTGAAAAGAGTGAGGATTCCTCTGGATCAGCTGGGCTGTCAAGTTTGCATCGGACCTACAGCCAGGACTGCAGCTTCAAGAACAGCATGTACCATGTGGGGGATTATGTGTATGTGGAGCCTGCAGAGGCCAACTTGCAGCCTCACATCGTCTGCATTGAGAGGCTCTGGGAAGATTCAGCTGGTAAGGATGTCCCTACTGCAGGAAAACACTTGGGTGAAACTTACTATTATTTTAAGCTTCCAGTTTATTTTTTTTTCCTGTGTATATGTTGCTTTATGTTCAGAACTGTTTGGAGCAGTGACATTTTGTTTGTCTGTTTGTTTCTGAGTTGCTTTTTTCTAAAGGAGATTATAAATAGAAAATTCTTGGGACAGCGTGTGCTTTTTTTGGTGTTCCTATCTGCCTACCCTCAAATTGTAAGCCTTGCAGGCATGGGATTCTGAGTGGGATGGACTCCTGTGCTGAGAAATCTGAACCAAAGCTGGGCAGAGGTTTCCTTTGATTTAGAAAAGTAGTATGTATTTGTAACTTCTTTATAAATCATTGTTATCAATTTGAGTTTATCATCATGTAATTTGTCACAGCATAAAATGAAAGAAATAGTTCTTAAAAAACTTAAAAACAGTTACATGAGATTCTTGAAATAATCAGGTACGTGATTGTTTCTGGACTTCAAAGCCATTTCAAGGTCTGAAAGTCAAGATCTGTAAATAAGAATGAATTTCTCCTTTAGTTTGCTGAGTCAGGTTTTACTGGAGAAATAACAATCGGCAGGCTTTTTAAAAAACCTTGTTTTCCTTTTCTGAAAAGTTGAATATTGCCCTGTATAAGAGCGGATTACTCTTAGTATAAATGACTTAATGGCCATTTGATTAATCAGTCAATTGCTATTTGTTCTTACTTGGCTCATGCACTAGAGAATATCATTTTACATTTTTTTTCTTTCTATCTCCTTTCTCTCTTTTTTTTTGTTATTTTCTATTTCAAAGGAGAGAAATGGCTTTATGGTTGCTGGTTTTATCGACCGAATGAAACTTTCCACCTTGCAACACGAAAATTCCTGGAGAAAGAAGTTTTTAAAAGTGATTATTACAATAAAGTTCCTGTTAGCAAAATTTTAGGCAAATGTGTGGTCATGTTTGTCAAGGTGAGAGACTATTCAGACTAATTTATAAAACAAGATATGCTTTCTGCTATTTCCTGTAGAGCTGTAGGCACTCTTAACATAGAGACATTCCACTAATAAAACAGGACTTGCTTCTGTGAGCTGTTTGGATCTTCCTTTGCTTCCTGAGATATGTGGTTCACTCGGGTGATGGAGTTTCCCTGGGCTGGTTGATTTGTGCTTATGGTCACCCCTGGTCTGGTGAATGTGTCCTTTTTCCAAGTCAAAGCTCAGAAATCTTGTGAAGCTGATTTCAGACTGCAGATCTTGTACTTGTTAATGCACAGGATTGGTAAATGAATGAAACCTAACTCTTCTCACATGCCAACCTGTACTGAATTAGCTCCAAGGGTGGGATTTCTTGTTTCTTGTTATTCTTAGTAAAACTTGGATGTCAAACTGGAAGAAGAGAACTCAGCAAAAACCTTCTGACAGAAGCATAGGAAAAACTGAAGCCATGAGAGGGTGTTCACTATGTGTCTGCGGGGTGTGGGTGTTGCTGAAGTATTTCATATTTTTCCTTCAATCTGCAGGAATATTTTAAATTGTGCCCTGAAAACTTCAGAGATGAGGATGTCTATGTGTGTGAGTCTCGCTATTCTGCGAAGACGAAGTCTTTTAAAAAGATTAAACTGTGGACTATGCCTGTGAGCTCTGTCAGATTTGTCCCACGAGATGTGCCCCTGCCTGTGGTCAGAGTGGCTTCTGTGTTTGCCAATACAGACAAAGTAGATGAGGAGAAACACAGTGAAGCACTGGAGGACAGTAAGGTGGGAGAAAGTATCATTCATCTTGAAAAGGTATGCAAGGGGAACGTTGTTTATATTTGGTAGATAAAGAATGATAAAATATAAGCCCTCGTGGCTTGGGTTTCACCACATCCAGACACAATAAAATATAAATGAATATAATATTTTCTATTATAAATTATATTACAGACATTTGTAAAATAAGACAAAATATAAATAGACTTAACAGAAAGTAATAAACTGTGTAAATGTTTGTTACAAGCCTCTTTCTTGTGATCATGTGATGGGGTTGGTTGGGTTTTTTACCACTCCAGAAAATTACACTTTTACTGTAAAGCCTGCCCTAAGCCTAAAGAACCAGTAAAACAAGAAGTCTAATTTTACTTCATGGCAGTGCTGAAATGCTTTGTTGTGTAGTATTTCAGTAGAGCAGTCAGTAGCTAGGCAGCAATAAGTAATACATAATATTCTATTGTTTGGGGCCTGTCTGTGGTTGATAACTAAGTAGTTTTTTGCCAAAATGCTTAAGAATATTTCTGTCCAACATAGTGGATAAAATGGTTCATTTATTGTGACTAGAGTAAGAAAACAAATAAATGTAGGTAAATTTATTAAAATCAGTTAAATTTAATTAGTTTTGTCTGAAATAAATTTAGACCCATGAAAAAATAAGAGACTCATAAAATATCATGAATCACTAAAAAAAAACCATGAAAAATCCATTTTGCATTTTGTAACAGAACCTGAGAACACAGTACCCAGCACACCCATTCCCAGACACCTAGTGTGTATTAGTGTATTTATTTACATCATGACAAAAGATGGAATTAATTCTACTGAGAGAACGAAAACTCATAGGATCTTTTCCTTCCATGCCTTGGTGAGACAGCCTGTGTTTCCTTGGCTTTCTGGAATCACAGGCTGAAAGATGAAATGAGGCACAATTGGTGTTTTTACTAAAAAGTAAGAAATTAAATAGGGCAGATGGTATGAATTTGTAAGTAATACATGGAGTGTTCATATTATTGTATAAGAGTTGAATCATTATATCTTTGTGTCTGTTAGCTTGGCCATATATTCAGTTCTTGCCATCTAAGCACATTACTGGGCTTTAAACTATCGAAGCTGACAAGGCTTAGTTTGACCAGTTTACTTTGAAGCACTCAAACAAAAAAGGACCTGTAAATTACTATTCTGGCAAAATTAGAGCTTTGTGAAATAGGAGAGCTTGTGACAGATGTGGAAGGTATCTTTGGCTTTTCAGTTTTAATTCAGGAAACTTTTGCGTGCAGGTCTCTGCTTAGTGCTTAGTTGTTATTGTTAAGATAAAAATAGAGCAAAGCCTTTTACTGATACCTGCCATCTCTTTATTTCTGTGCTTCGTTTTTCTCCTTCCTCAATTTTCTAAATGCTTATTCTCCTCCAGGACAAAGAAGATGTTCCAGTAGAAATGTCCAATGGGGAACCTGGTTGCCATTACTTTGAACAGCTCTGTTACAATGACATGTGGCTGAAGGTTGGGGACTGTGTCTTCATAAAATCACACGGGCTGGTGCGGCCTCGAGTAGGAAGGTAGGGGCAGCTTCTTTGTTTGCAGTTTATAGCTGTAAAAATAACTTGGATAAAAGGGGCTGGTTGCAAAAACGTATAAAAGAGGATGGGAAAAAATGTGAGTGAAGGTGCTACAAGGTCTTGGTAGATTGAGGTGGAATTCTAGCTGCCTGATAAAAACCTGGTCCAGTTATACAGTTGGAATTGCCTGTTCTGTATTCATTTGCCAGTGATGGTCTTCCTGAACATCCTACTGCCTCACTTGGGAGAACTGGCCTTTCATTTACATTGCCGTTTTGGTTTCTTTACAGAATTGAGAAGATGTGGGTGCGAGATGGAGCTGCATATTTCTTTGGCCCAATCTTTATACATCCTGAAGAAACGGAGCATGAGCCAACTAAAATGTTCTATAAGAAGGAGGTGTTTTTGAGTAACTTGGAGGAGACCTGTCCCATGACTTGCATTTTGGGTAATTATTAACAACTTTATTCTGATGGACAACTTCTTTTCCTACAGTCTGAAGTGATTGAAGGCAATGTATAGGCTTGATTCCAAGAATGTCTTTTTCATTGAGGGAGGGAGGAGATATTTATTCAGTGAGTTTCTAGTACCCATTCCTGCCTGTGGGACCTGTGGTGAGGATTCACTATAAGGAAGCTTTCTTACAATGAGGGAATTACATGTATGATATGGAAGTGAACATTGTTTGCAGCCAGAGAACCAAAAACTCCATTACTCCTGCATATTAATTTAATTACTCCAGTACCTATTGCCTGGAAAGTTGAAAGGAGGAGGAGGAGGAGATTGAAATTTGATTTGTTGCAGAAGATGGTGGCTGTGTACTTTGTTTTGGAGTTATGGTGCTGTGATAGATATGGTAACTGACAGTGATCATGGGAGTTAGGGATTTTTTGGGTTCTCTAGTTCTTAAAAAAAAATCCAAAAGCTGCGTTAAGTTGCTGTAGGTTTCTTGTCAGTGCCATTATTTGATTGGAATATCAATTGGTGTATTTTCCGTAGTTGCGCCAAATTCCAGGAATCTTCCAGATTTACAAGACAGGCAAAAAAAGGACTTTCCACACTTGAGGAAAAAAAAGGTCGGCAAGTGTGGCTGCCTTCTTACCCAGCTCTTTCATTTCTGCAGGAAAGTGTGTCGTTCTGTCATTCAAAGACTTCCTCTCCTGCAGACCAACAGAAATCTCCGAAAATGATGTTTTTCTTTGCGAGAGCCGCTACAACGAAAGCGACAAACAAATGAAGAAATTCAAGGGGTTGAAGAGGTTTTCACTGTCTGCGAAAGTTGTAGATGATGAAATATACTATTTTAGGTAAAAATGTGAGGGGAATGAGGGGGTCACCTAAGCACTCTTCTAGATTGTGGTGGACTGGCAGCTAAGCCCCCACCCAGCCTCTTGGTCACTGCCCCACAGTGCAGGGGAGAGAATCTGAAGGGCAGAAAGAAGCAAAACTCCTGGCTCAAGTGAAAAATAGTTGGAAAAGTGAAGTAAAGCTACATGCTCAAACAGAGCAAGATAAGGAATTAATTCCCTGCCTTTCATCAGCAGGCAGATGTTTAGCTGTTTCCTGGAAAGCAGGGCCTTGGCACATAGAATGGTTACTGGGAAAGACAAATGCCCTAACCCTGAATCTGCCCTGTCTTCTCCTTCTCCCCATGTTTTATTGCTGAGCGTGGTGTCAGAGTATCCCCATGGTTGATTTGGCTTAGCTGTCCTGGTTTCTCCCCTCCCAAATCACTGCCCAACCCCAGCCTGTTGGGGCACAGAGTAGGGAAAAGGAGAGGCCTTGATGCTGAGCTGTTCAGCACTAATTACAGCAGAAGGTGTTATCCACACTGGTGTCTCACAGATCCAAAACACAACAGCTCTCAGCTGCTCTGCAGGGAATTAACCTGTCCCAGCCTGACCCAGGACGTCCACAGAAGTCAGAGGTGTCATTTCAGATAACCACACTCTTGGGAAGAATAACCTTCTTCTTGGGAAGAAATCCAGATAGCATCAGTCTTTTTATGGTCTTAATACCAGTGGATGTTTTCTTTTCCTTCCTCTGACTTCAAGAAAAGTCATTACTTTATCAGATTGGTACATTCTCTTGGATATTGTGAAAATATTTAGGTGGTCATTATGAGCAAGGAAAACCTGTTGGTGAACAGTCATATTAATAAAATAAAAATACTAAGTTCTAACTTAAGTAAAATGTGAAATCTAAGAAAGCTGTGGTGTCAACTGCCTTCTATTGTAGAAATTAAGTACTTGTATTGAAATGCTCTTCTAACTCATAAAAAAATCCTTCTAACAAGTGACAGAAATTAAACACTGGCCATAGACACAAAATTCATTCTACTCAGGGTTCTGAAAGGAAGCATAGACACATCTCAAGTCACCATTGTTTCTATATTGTTCAGTCAGAAATTAAGAAAAGTTGATTTTCTCTTCATCAACAAGTTTTTTATCCTGTAAGGTATGAGTCTGTTCTCAGCTGGTTTTTGCCTTTCTCCTCCACCTTCCAGAAAACCCATAGTTCCTCAGAAAGAGCCATCTCCTCTACTGGAAAAGAAGATTCAGCAGCTGGAAGCAAAATTTGCTGAGTTGGAAGGAGGTGATGAGGACATGGAAGAGATGGGAGAAGAGGAAGGTGATATGACTGAAACACCTTCTATGCCTCAGCTTCAGGCGCCCTTGGCCAGTGATTTGGATATAATGCCTTATACTCCACCACAGGTAAGGACTTTCTTTCAGGAGCCCTTAACCTTTATATGCCACATTCTTTTCTCAATCCAAATGAAGAAAATAACATTTTATCATATACAAACAAAGGATTTCTACTGAAGTTTACAAGTGTATGGAGTAAATGACACAAAACAATTTTGGCATGTCCAATATGATATCCAAGTGATAGTGTTTCATTCCATTAAAATATTTCTAAAGAAAATCATTTAGCTGAGGAAAACCCAGGGTATATTTTTGTGTATTAGTGTTGTTTCTAATAATGAGGTTTTCTGTGACACTTACTCGGAAGTATCAGGTCTTTATATAAAATTCAAATAAATATATAATATTATAATTTATATAAATTTTCTTCTACAAGCCCTGGAATTTGTGTAACTGAGTGTGGAAGCAGAGTGAGGAACTGCTTTAGCTGGAAATTCAACTAACCAAAAAAGTTGATTTGCAACTGGATTAAACCCTTTATCTGTGTCGCCACACTCCACATCCAAGCTACTGCTAGTCTTTAAGAGGCAAAGGGAATGATCTGCTGGGAGCAGAAGGGAGTTTCAGACACTTTTGTGGCCAGCAATGTGGATTACATTGAAAGGATGTGACTCCAGGGTAGAAAAGTCTTTGGATGTTGTGAAAGAGTTGCTGAAGTTGAAAGCTTTTGCCTAGTTTGAGGGTGATGTTTTGCCATGTGGGCAACCACCAAATGCGTTTTCCCTTGCAAGGTTGCTCACTGCTCTTGTTTGATGTGCTGAATTTTATAAGCAGCTTGAAAATTCTTGAGAAGTATTCAAACAGAAGTGGAATTTTATCTAACAGCTATTAAATCCCAGAACTTTTAAGCTTTTTTTTCCTTCTGCCAACAAAGAAGCTCTTATAACACCTAAGTTTAAGAGGAGACAAGTGAATATGTGATATTGTGGGGCTTGGCAGATAGGTGGGTGATGCTTTCCTGCTGCAGTTTGCTGTGAATTGAGTCAAAGTACTTAAAAAAAAGATGTGCAGCTTCATTCTTCGCTTCAGCAGTATGGTTGAGAGAAGGCATAAAAGGGGCTCTGGTTGATCTCTTCTTTAAACAAGTCTGAAAGTAAATATGCAGTGGCCTGGCTCCAGTGGAAAAGACTGTTCATTTCAAGCATGTGTATGGGAGATGGAAAAGAACTGAGAAGGCAAGAACCAAATTTGGAATTCTTACGATTTCTCCAAGTCCTGTTTGCACTTCCAAACTGGTGGGGAGGCTTTTACATTAGATTATTGTTACCAAAACTGTTGCAAGAACTATATAGGCTAAAACAGCTGGTAGACTTGTAGTTCTTTATTTGCAGATGTATCAGAGGCCAAACATATAATTCAATTTCCCTCTTTTTGGTTTGAGAACTCTGCATCTGCCAGTGTGGACTTGCCCAGGAAGCCAGGATGGAATTGTATCTGTCCTGTATATCATCCCAAACCCTGTGTGGAGTTTTCTTCACTTCCTCCAGACAAGTTGTCTTTAGGTTCATAATGAAAACTTCAAGGGTGGATTGCAAATTAGTACAGTGAAGTTTAGAATCACATTTAAATGGCCCTCAGTTCATCTTGCTTAAATTAATAAGCAAGACTTTTAAAGCATTTTGGTCTTACTAAAACTTTGTTTTTAGCTGAGAGGGGAGTGTTGAACTGTGGGGTCAAAGCAGCAAGTAGAAAGAGTCAGTAGCATGGTCAGAATTTCAGGAGAGGAAGGAAATAGTTGAATATATTTTTGGTTCCTTTTTTGCCTCCACCAGATACTTGGAAACAATGGCACTTTTCAGGATATGACAGATTTGTAGTGTTTGGGGTATGAGAAAGGCCTTCAGGGGGTTTTGATGTGATGATACATTTATGGCTCTTACTGGTTAGAGTATGGATGAATTATGGTTGTCTGTGACAATTAGAGGTGGAAGGGCCTTCAAAAAGGGGCTCCAGCTGTGGTATCTCAGTATAGAGATGTCAGAATTGGTTAATTTTTTGGTGGCTGAAAACATCAAGGAGCTCTCACTGGGGGGCATCCATAGTAGGAAAAAGCACAGGAGCAGAATTTTTGTTACTCATCAACATAAGAACATGATGTAATTCTGTGGTGCAGGCAAAAATTGATCAACAAAACAGGGCTTTAGTTTCGGGGAGAAATGGCTACTTGTGTAATGAGAAGTGAACACTGGAGAGGAAGGAAGGTCTGGCAGGCAAAATAACATTTAGAAGGTGGAACTAGGGAGAGTAGGGATTGCAAAAGCCAAGGAAGAAGTGGGGAAGCATTTTCCTAAAATGTGTGATGGCAATTAAAGTATTTTACTCAACTTGTGTTGGCAATGTCTCTGAACAGCTCAATGGGCAAAATCTGTGACATGACACAATTCCTTTTGTTCTCCTTTGGCCTTCTCTTTTGTACACTTGTGGTCATAACTGCTTTTTCTCACAGTCCACTCCCAAGTCTGTTAAGGGCAGCACCAAGAAGGAGGGTTCAAAAAGGAAGATCAACATGAGTGGGTACATCTTGTTTAGCAGTGAGATGAGAGCTGTGATTAAAGCTCAGCACCCAGACTACTCCTTTGGAGAGCTCAGCAGACTTGTAGGAACTGAATGGAGAAACTTGGAAGCGACAAAGAAAGCAGAATATGAAGGTAAGTAAAAACTGAGATGCTGAACTCCTTTCTGCCTTTTTTTCTTTCTCAGCACTTTCTGTTGTTCAGATGGCAGGTTTAATAAAAGAAAATATTTATGTTTGTGTTCTCGACGTACCTTAAAGAGAAGTTCATATTGAAAGATGACTGAAGAGGAGCAAAGAGCATGTTTCAGTTATGCTGAGCACAACTGATAATTTAAATGTCTTTGCCACAAATAACCAAATTGACAAAGACCAAGAAAATGGGGACAAATTAGAAGTAAAGGGGTGTGGAGCTCCTGGGCTATAAGTCAGTTGGAAAAATATTTTGTCAATGTTTCCTTAAGGAAGGACTGATGGGTATTTTGGACAAGAAGCTCTTGAGAGCTGTAGCAGCAGGTAAGAAAGGCTTACAGAGGAGTGGGAAAAAGTTCATTCTTAACAGTACTTAGAGTCCTAAGAGGCTTTGTACTGTACTGTAAATATGACCTATTTTTCAGTAGAGTATTAATCGACTCTTGTAAATTATTTGATTGAGAGATTTCATATCCTGAAGTAAGCCTAGGAATATTTCATAATCATGAGATACTTTAGACCTATCTTTCGTCCCTTTCCTCCCTTATTTTCCTCAGTCTTTCCCTTTCCCTTTCCCTTTCCCTTTCCCTTTCCCTTTCCCTTTCCCTTTCTTTCCTTTCCTCCCTTCTGATAAATAATCATTGTGTTTTAACTTTTATTTGATTAAAATAAAATACAGCAGATCTTTAACAGCCTGCCCTTACCCAAGGCAAATACATGGACTTAACATCCATAGTTATTTCTCTAGTTACTAGCATGTCAGCACTATTAACTACTGTATCGATGCAACATTATTGAAAGAAAATGCTCCTTTGGATAGGAACATTTCAACATCCTGGAAAGTTATGGCCCAATTAAGTTACAGCTTTGAAAATGGGATGTGATAGGTTTTCTGCACACTCATAACTTGAAGGCAGCTTTGATCTTGAGGCTGGAAGCTTGCATGCTGTCACTGTCCACTCTCAGCCACCACAGTCCTTTCTGAATTTTCAGCAGCACCTCTTTGCAGCTCTGGGGGGGTAACACAGCACCCTTTGCTCTGTGCAAATGCTGCAAAGGGAAATGGTAATGCTCTTTTTTTGTGAGACTACTGGGGCCTTAGTTTGTTCTGTAGTTGTTTCCTTTTACACCCTTCTAAGGTGCATGTGTGATCTTTTATTGGCAGATCCCTCCTTAGAGCCTCATCCTCAGCAGGAGGATGGCTGGCATGTCACTGCTTCCTCGCTTAGAGCAGCTTAAAGTCCTGCACTTCTGCAGGAAGGCTCTGTTTGTCCACCGTGTTAATGATTGTCTGTGTGCTTCCATTTTAATCTTCCTTCTCAATTAAAATTTTCTAAAGCTTTTGGAGTTTGAGCTTCAGTTTCCCTGGCTTGCTGTCTGTCCCGAACTAGACTTTTATTTGGTTTGGAGGGGTTGGGATGGGGTAACAAAGTGTCCAAATTTTGTTTGCTTACCGTGTGTGAAAGGAGAGAAACTCCACTCCTTCCCCCTGTGAAGAGCCAAAATTCATGTGTTCCCTGGTGTGGATGTGAACCAGGGGGTGGGCATGGTTTAACACCTCAGTTAAAAAGGGCCCTTCCATTTTCTGATGAAAAGTGGTTTACATTTTAGATCTGTTTTGACCCACTGGAAATCTTGTTTGGTTTATATGCAGGGTGTTAGTTGGTTTTTTAGCAATTATTGAGTAAAGAAGAGGCAATGTTGGAAATGCTGGCATGGCTAAAAAAGTAAAATAAAAGGGATTGAGGGAAAGGCCTGTTGTAAGGAAAAATTGTTCAAAGCAGAAGGTCTCTTCGCTGTCTCTTGAGATGTGTTGGAAATGTTTGAATGATCTCAAGTCCTGGCCTATGTGATTTGGGTTTATTATTGAGTATTAGGGTGAATGCTTTAGGCTGAACTTTCAGATGCCTCCTCCAGTTCCCTTTGGCAGTGTTATTCCATTTGTTACTTCTGTGGCAGTCAGGGCATGGATAGGGGCTAGGTAAAACTTGAGTACTGTCCTATGTCAGGTCCTTCTTCAAACCTCAGCACTCTGAAGTCTGATAAAGCTGAACCCTTAACAGTAATTTCTCATTCATCAGAGTGTCTCCTTTGCTTTTGTCTGACCATTTTTTGTTTTTTAGCTGGCCAAAAGTAGGTGAGAGTCAGAACAACTGCTTCATCTTTTCCCGAAGTGCTTGCTGTGCTCTGGAGAGGATTTTCTCATTTACTACTTCAGGATCTACCTTTAAATATCTTGTGTGTTTTGTGCTCAACTGTATCTGAGGTGCCTGTATGAAATGTAGGAATTCCTCTGCGTCGTCATCGCTCCCTGAAATTGCAGAAATGGGAAAAAGGAAGGAAATGCCTTTGGAAATGAAACTGGTCTTTGAGTGTATGGAAGTAGTGCTAGAAGCTGCACAAACAGGTTCTAGAGGAGTCAAAAGTGTGATAGATACTCAGTCATGTCCTAGAGGAAGTGAGTAACACTGGCAGGATGCATGACTTAATCTCCTTGATGAATTTCTTCTTAGCCTTCTTTTGATGGAGGACCTTGATTGCTGGTTTAGTGGCAGTTTCCATCTTTCACCAACTGCAAGAGAACTCATAGCCCTGCATTCACTGTTGTTAAAAATTGCTGGAGATGTATCCTGCATCCATTAATTCTTCCTTGTTCCTCATTGCGCCAGTCAGACACAACAATCAGAATAAACGAAGCAGGAACTTACATGCCCCTGAGGCACCTGGAGTGGGCATTCAGTATTTCTCCTTTTTTGTTTGCTTGGCTTTTGTTTTTTTTTCTTTATTCTTCCCATGACCCTTTGCCCTTCCCTTAATATAAAATTGTCCTCTGGTCAGATTACCCTGCAGTAGATCTTTTGTTCTTGCAGTCACAGTGAGAGACTTGATTGAGATAATGACCAGATTCATCGTACAAAGGACACACATGACCTCCAGTGAGCAGCACAATGTGAGTTAGACATCTTCAGAAAAAAAACCCGAAAAAACTCATAGGGGACCAGATGGGGAAATGGCAGAAAGAGGCAGAGAAAACTATTTTTGGTTTATCAAACTGCTGCTTGTTATGTTCTAAAAACTAAGGATCAGTATGCACTAGGGAAACTTTACAAATGCTCCCCGATTTTGCCACCACTTTTCAGCTGCATCAGTAGTAAAATATACGGGGAGCCCACAAATGACCATGCCACCAGCTGGCACTGCTGTCTGCTCTTTGCAGCATTCCTAAGGGCACACCTGGCAGATGTGGAGCTTCAATTCCCACAGCAGCTGGTAGAGGATCCACCCATGTGCTGCTGGCCTTGGCTGCAGCTGGTTTGGCTGAGCCAGTGGTGTCAAAACAGGGAATGTTTTGCCATGTCCTAGTGCAGACCGAGCCTAGTGCTGGACTGCTGCTTCATGTTGGTAACACTGGTGTTATTATCATCAAATTTGTTCTTTTAATTTTTTATTATTTAATCATTTATTTTAATTATTTGATTTTTTTAGAAAGAGATAAAACTTTGTGGAATATTTTTCATGAAAGGTTCTCTAAAAGTCTTAGCTGCAGCCACATGAAATCAAATCATATACTGTATAAAAAAGATTCATCTGTTCTACTTTATATTTGACTAAACTATGCCAGTGTCTGACTCTAGTCCTTTTTAATGAACAGATAATATTTTGAAAGTCTGGGTTACAAAACAGAACTGAAAATCTAAAATACTTTTACAGAGCGGGCAGCTAAAGTTGCTGAGCAGCAGGAGAGAGAGCGAGCAGCACAGCAGCAGAATTCCTCCCCCCGGGCAGGCACTCCTGTCGGGGCTCTTATGGGGGTGGTGCCGCCACCAACACCAATGGGAATGCTCAATCAGCAGTTGACACCCGTTGCAGGTAAAATGTAGGAGCTATGACCATTTTTTCCTCATCCACTTTATCAACCCCCTTCATAACTCTGAACACTCTCTTGGGTCACGTTGGAAGCAAAAGCTCAAACTCTTCAGTCCTTCTTCATGGTGAACGTGCCTAGTGCAGCGGTGGCCTGGTGTCCAGCATTACTTGCTCCAGTGGAGAGTAGCCTGTGGAAAATGCAGGGAAGCAGGGTGCTCCTCGTGCAGTGCTCCTGTTCTGTAGTGTGCAGTCGTGGTTATTCACTCTGCCGTGCAGAGTTCACCTTCAGCCCTGCTGGGGCACGAGGGCAGCAGCTAAATAGTCTTGTAGTGCATGCAGCATCTGCGGCAGTGGTAAAGCAGGAGGGAGATCGTTGGGGGTTTAACTGTCAGGGAGGTGAGAGGCCAACAGAGTCTAACCCAGATTTTAAATCCAAGCAAAAGCTTTGTAGAATTGCCTCTTGGGCACTGGTAAGCAGAGCAGACCAGGATCTAGAGCCATTGCAGAAACAAAGACAAAATGACAACATTGCTGGTTTTATCAGGTTATTTTTCAGAATAGAACTGAGCTTGGAGAACTCTTCCACGAGGTCCCTGTTGCTGGGTGTTGAGCTCGTTACCAGTTGTAATCCGGCTTGATTTCATAGGGAGTATGATCGGAGTAAGTATTTTCAGGATCAGATCTGAAGACAATGTAGTCCGCTGAAGATTCTTGTATGGAAATCAGCCATACATGGGTGAGAAAATTAATTAGGTGTGGACCTGATAGGTTGTTTTCCTTCCCCAGTTTCTAATTAAAATAAGAAATTGCTTCAGTCAAGGTCAAAATAGTGCCGAGTAGATAAAAATGAGTATTTGGAGGGGTTTTGATTTGAGTTTTGGGGTCTTTTTAACTTTCCATTAAGACATTCCAATTATTCCATTTATTCTTTTGTCACTTTTCTTTTTCTTTCTCATCTCATAGGCTGTGGCCTTATTTCGAGCTGACAGCCTGAAGCGTTTTTCATCACGATCTCTAAATCCCCTTTCAGTAAATAGGTTGCATGGATATTTAACTGAAGGCACATTCCTTAGTTGCTTCATGATCTCCAGGTTACAAGACATTTGTTTACACTGAATTGCATTTTTCTTTTGGCTTTTTTTCACTCTGTTCGTGGTGATTTCCCTCTGAACTGTTTGCAGTTGGTGTATGTTTGTGTGTGTGTGTATACACTTATCTGTGCGTATATTAAGAAAAAGGAGGGGGAAAAGAAAGAGTTTCCCAATGCTGATCTCTTTTGTGAATAATTTACTTCAATCTAGAATATGTAGAAATACCATCCTCTTGTGGTTGTGTTTTCTTAGTTTGGTTCTTGGGGTTTTTGGCACTGAGTCACTTTTCCAGTTTTTGGAAGCAGGTGTTGATGGGCAGTAATACTTGCTGTTAGCAGTTCCTTAAAACTTCCCCAAAAATATGCATTCTGCCGACACATGCTACCTTATTTCCTGTGACAGCAAACTTCTATTTCAGGCCATTATTTTATTCAAGCAGATCAACACTCAAGGCTCTTCACTTTGGCTTCGGGAAGTTCATCCTTAAAATAGATGATGGAACAGATCCTTCTAAACTCTTTCTACTTTAGTGGCCCATTTGAAAAACACAGTCTTTCATCTTTTGGTTTTCACAAGTCCTACTTGGAAGTATCTTGTTCTGTTTGGACCTCTTTCACATCCTCCTCCATCCTTGCATTGTTTTTCTCTAGTTCAGAGAGCTTCTCCATCACAGAACTTCTTTATGGCCCACAGGGCCAGGAAATCCGGAAGCCTTCTGAGATATTTCTCTTAGTGTGCAGCACTTTAATGTCTTCTACATTTAGGTATTGCGAAAGTTTACTTAATCTTACATTGTTATAGTAAAAAACAGGAGAACAAGTAATTTCAAAGACATCCTAAATCACAGCTGTGGGAGCTGGAAATAGTTTGGCCAAGTTTGCTAATTTAAAATAAAAGTTTGCAATTCATACATGGGGTAAGAAAATGCTGCTCTTATTCAAACTGATTTCTCATGGAGATTTGATGGCACCTCTATTTTAGCCAGTTGTTGAGTATTTTAATTGGAAATGCAGAACTAAGCTTCCATGATTGATAAATTAAACATGGGTTTGATTTCTTGGAGAGTTTTTTGTTTGTTGGTTTTAAAGCTTCGGAAGTGCATTAATAGCACAGAAGATGTGTCAGCAGCTCGGGGTGCACTGGAAGTACCAGGCAGTAGCTACAATGTGAAAGCTCTTTATGCTAAGCAGGCTTTTGTTGTGTTTCTTCTTCTCCTTTCTCCATTGGAAATTCAGATTTCCCTGTAATAAAGAGGTACAGATAAGGTTCCAGATATTTGAAATAGGTACCTTCAGCATATTTCGTGTGTCAGTCTAGGTGCACTGTGAAAAATGAAGGCTTGAGGGAGATTAGTTCCTTATTTTCTTGGTGTTTTCTCCACGTAAAACTTTTGGGATTAGAGGTTTCTCACTTCTGTAACATCCTGAGGAAGTGACAGGTTTAGCTTTTAGTTTGGAGCTGCTCCTCCTGTTTAGACCCTGAGCTTGTGACAGCTTTGTTCTCAGTCAGAACTGATGAGAGGTTTTGGCCAGTCTCCTTCCAGAAATCTGTTTTGAAAGTTCCTTTTATTAATTACAGGGAGTGTGGCAAAGACTCGGTGGTTTCTTGAAGCAGACTATAGAAGCCCCAGCAAATCTGCATTTCTAACTTACTTCATCTCTCTAGACGTGCTTCTGTCCTCTGTCATCTTTCCATTGTCCTTCCAACCCCTTTCCTTGCTTACCTGGCAATGCATCCATTTAAATGAAACATTCCAGGGCCTAACGAATATAGTGCAGTTACACTGTGTAGGTTCACTACATAGATAGCAGAGAATCTGAGTCAAAGCCAGAGAAAGCTCTCCATTTTCTTCCCTCACATGCAGAAAACGAAATTTTTGAGCAGCAGCACAATACAGTGTTTGCAGTGTCACTGGTTTCCCTCTAAAGACACTTTGCAGACATGGACAGTGAAATTCTGTGAGGGACTGCAGGTGCTCCTTTTAAGTCCTTTCACTTCAATATAATGCCATGAGCGTCAGTTACTACAGCCCAGCACTTTAAACCCAAGTTTAAAATTAGTATTACTGCCTTAGTTCGTAGTGGAGATAGTTTAATAAAAATCACCCATCACTGCCATTAATTTCAAGTATGTGACTGTTGTAGGGCTTTTGTGCATCAGTTTTGCATGTGTACTGCAGGAAAATGTCTGGGGTTTTATTTCTGTGGCCTCTGAACTAGCCCACAGAGCAGGGCTGTCTGTGGGCCTGGCCAGTGTTGTGCTTGTAATCTATATGCAGATGGCAAAGCTTCAAGCTGTATTAAAACTGCTTGCATTAGTAACATTTAATTGTGGCTGAATTTATTCCTTGTGTTAACATATCTGAGTATTCAACATTTATTGCCCTGTGAGAAACACACAAATACACTAAAAACTAATTCATCAAAAGTATAGTGTTTCATATTTACGGCTTTTATTTTTAGTTTTTGTTCTTTTTTTTTGCAAGATACTAATTGTAGTATTGTCTTGCTGTACTAAAGGTGCCCTTTGTGTGTGTGTATGTGTGTGTGTGTGGATAGTGCATGTCTGTGCATACTGTGTAGACCATATTGCATGTTATTGATGCATGTTTGAAATTTATTGTGT
Organism: Donacobius atricapilla; assembly: GCA_013397315.1. Taxonomy (NCBI): domain Eukaryota; kingdom Metazoa; phylum Chordata; class Aves; order Passeriformes; family Mimidae; genus Donacobius; species Donacobius atricapilla. The sequence goes on along the minus strand of WBMY01011734.1, from coordinate 131,616 downwards.
CCTTCAAGGCATGATAAGTGGCTATCCACCGGTGCTGCCACCTTTGCAGGGCCCAGTTGATGGCATTGTTAGCATGGGCAGCATGCAGCCACTTCACCCAGGGGTGCCCCCACCCCACCAACTCCCACCAGGTATGCCAGGCATCCCAGGCATCCCACCACCCGGTAAGAACCTCATCCTCATTCCCTCTTTATTTCATTGTCATGTACTTGGTTTAACCCATTGTTACAGGAGTTCTCTGCAGCTTGTTCTGGTCGTGGCTTTGGTTTGTGAGCAGCAGCACTGCAGAATGTGAGGGGTGTGCAAAGCACTGATGCAGCAGCGTGGCCAGTAAGCCCTCAGGGAAAGGGCACTGGAGAAATGTGGTGCTGCTCCAGCAGGAGTTTTGCTCCAGCCAAAAATCCCTCAATGATTGTGCTTGAGTTTATCAGAGGTGTGAAAAGCTGAAATCAGCCTGTTTATATCCTTATGTCATTTGAACAGCATCACTACACTCAGCCTTTTTTTATTTGAAGTGGGCTTATATATGAAATTTATTGTTCTCCTTCCTTACCAAAGTCTTTTTCAGTGTGTTAATGTTGGACTGCACTGAAATGAGCCTGGTCATGTAAGACTCCTTGGCCACTTGGCCACTGTGTTACTGTAAAACAGAGTTCAGATTAAAGCTTGCTGATAGAACAGTGACTGGAACATGTAGGGACAAGGTGAATTCAGTATTCTCTGTGGCCAAATTTTCAGTTGATTTTTGAGAGCATTTCTACTGCATTTACTATATTTTTGCCACACTTTTGATGAAAAGTGAGGCTTAAATGAAACAAATGTTTTACCAGTATTAATGCCATTAACGTGTTCCAGTTAAGGGTAAAAACATTCATCTGCCCTCTGATCTTGTTTCCTGCTGATTCATTGTTCACCTCTGATAACTCATGTGCCTGTGAAAGAGATGTCATCCCTCTGTTCAGCAGTGAACAAGCTGTGGACAAAATGGTCTCATTTGCCTCCCCCTACCCCTTGCAACCATGTTTATCAGAAGCTCTGTTAAGAATTTTATCTGTATGTAAATCATTAGAGTTGGGGAGTTTTAGTTTGCTTGCTTGGTGTTTATGAAATCCATTGGCGTTCCACGTGCAGCTTGGCTGGAGTGCACCATTCCCTGTGATGGCAGCTAGAGGGAGCAGGACAAAAGCTGTGCAGTGACACTTGCCACACATCAGCCAAACGTGTGGGAGGTGAATCCAGGACAGGGCATCCCTCAGAAGGGCTGTTCCCACTGCGGTGGGATGGATACTTGTGTTTAAAACTGACAGGACGTGGATTAGCAAAGAAACGATGTCTGGGAGTGGAGAACCACACTTGAAGTGGTGCTCAGCTGGGCACAGCAGGCTAAGGGTGAAGCTGTGCTCTGATACTGGGAAGGGGAGGCTGCCCTCCTCCAGACCCCTTCCCTTTGGACTAAAAATAATTCCACAGCTTGTGTTACCAGTGTTTTTTCCAACTTCTGACATACTGTTGGTACAGATGCATTTAAAATGGGAGCTGTGATCAAATGGAAAGTGCATTTGAAAAACACTTTAGTGAGTGAAACCCAGTGGCACATCCTTTGATCACTGATACAGAGATCATGCATTTAATTCATGTAAATTAAACCCTCTAGAAGTGCAGTTAGTCTGCAGCTTTTCCAGTGAATGAACACCAGAAGTGGCACAAACAGAAAGAAAAGCAGCAGCACACATAACTTTCATTTTTTTCAGACCAGAACATCTGTATGTAAAATGTCAGGAACTGCATGACTCTCATTTAGACCTGTACATTTTTGTATGTAAGACTGACACGGTTCTGCTGTACTCTGTGCAGTAGGGAGAAGTCCCAATATGCTTGAGAAAAACAGCTTTTATTTTTTTGACATTGATTTCAAACATTCACTGTTCTGTATTTAAGGCTATTGAAGCTTAACCTGCAAGTTGCATTTTGTATTAGTGAGGTCTAACAGAATTTGTGCAAAGGCTTGAATTTCATCCTACTGTGAGTATATTTTGCAAAACTGAAAAAAAGGAAATGTTAAGTGTTGCTAAAGCACATCAGCATTTCCTTTCTTAAAGAAAAGGACTTCAGGAAGATCCTGTCAAGCCAAAGGTGTATCTTATAAATGAAAAGTTGTAGTCAGGCAATCACTAAGTAACATGAAAAAAACCCGAAATGCAAAACCTATTCACTTTGCATTTCTCTAATTAAAATAATTCATCAGTGTTTGGTGGTTGTCATGTTGGCTTTTTTTTTCATTCAGAAACTTATGAAGTTGTTTATTGGGGGCAAGGGGAATATTTGAGTGTTGTACATCTACTTAACTGTGAGCAGGGATATCTAAGTATAAATTCTTAGTCTAGAAGACCAAAGAGGTATTTGTTACTGCTCTGAAGTAAGACTAATTATTTTATATTTTGGAATATAGGTGTTATAGGCCAAAATGTGTCCCCTATGGTAGGCACTCCAGCACCAGGAGCAAGTCCTTTTGGACAGCAGGTGAGTCATTTTTGCATTGTTTATGAGGCTCTAAGGTTCAGCATTTGAGCAACATCCCAGTTCAGACATGCAGGGATGCACATAGGCTTTCCCAGGGAGAACAGAAGTGTTCTGATGTGTTTAGAACCAGTTAATATCTCACACTCAGAGAGTATGTCTGTATTTGATGGTTGAATTGTTACACTCAGGAGGTTTGTCCAGTGAGGTAACTTCAGTATAAACAAGGCAATGTTTTGTCTTAGTTTTCTACCAAACTGTGTCATTTCAGCATACTGTGAAACTGCTGATAATTTAGCTTTTGCATGCTTTGTGACACAGAGAGGACACTGCCCCTTTTAGCAGCTGTTGATGCGTAGGTAAAAAATATTCATATTTCACAAACTGATAAAGCAGATGTTCATGGCAGTTCAGAATTTTTGAGCTGCGTAACTGTGATGGTCTAATGTTTCTTCTCAGTGATTGATGCAAATTAACTGTTCAGAACATTTCCAATTTTATTGATTAAATTTTTGCATCACAGAGAGAATGTGGTTTTGGCTAGAGGGTGTAAAGAAAGGGAGGGAGAGTGGCTATGCATGGGCAGATAGTGGTAGGATGGAGGGGAATGGTTTTAAACTAAAAGAGGAGAGGTTTAGGATAGATGCTGGAAAGAAAGTTTTTATTCAGAAGCACTGACACAGATTGCCCAGAGAAGCTGTGGCTGCCCCACTCCTGGAGTCGTTCAAGGCCGGGTTTAGTGAGCGAAAGCCAGTGGCACATCCTTTGATGTGGGATGGGGCTTGGAGTGACCTAGTCTAGTGGAAGGTGTCTCTGCACATGGCAGGGGGTTGGAATGAGATGAGCTTTAAGGCCTCTTTCAACCCAAACCATTCTGTGATTCTATGAGTACCAGAAGTTAAGTGGTAAAGTGTTGATGGCATGACACTGAGTTATTCCAGACCATGGGATGTCTGTGCTAAGAGTTCTCAGTACTGCTGGTTAATCACAGTGGTAGGAATTCTTCTGTGTGACTGGGAATTTTCCTGCCCAAGATTTTTGCCTGACAGTGATTCTGTGGAAATAACCCAGTTGTCCAAGGATCCATGTCAGTTTGGATTAGATGTTTTAGAGTTAAATTTTGCGCTTCACAGACCATGGTATTTCAGATCAAATTCGAGAAAACATGAAATAAAAAGGAGATAAAAGGTGTAATTAAGGTTAGAAGAGATATGGTGATTATAACCAGAGTATATTTACATAAATCAGAAATATGAACAATATCTGTTGAGTATGAATGGTTGTTTTGCACTTCTCTCTGTGCATCCTCTGGCCAAAGTGTGCATCTCCAGGGAAATTTTCTCAGGCTTTTGCACATAACCTCAGTTGAAAACCCCATTGCATGAGGATGCCCCAAGGCTGGGGTGTTGCCTGCAGTCCCCCCGTGTGACCTCTGTGATGTGACCCATCTGGCTTTGCATTTCAGATGGGGATGCTGGGCCCGCAGGGGCAGCAGGCACCCCCGCCGTACCCCGGGCAGAGCCCCGCCAGCCAGCCCGTCATGCAGCAGCCCAGCACCCCCATGTTCGTCTCCCCTCCACCAAAGACACAGAGGCTCCTCCATTCTGAAGCCTACCTGAAATACATTGAGGGGCTCAGTGCTGAGTCCAACAGCATCAGCAAGTGGGACCAGACCCTTGCAGGTAAGGCTTTGGGTTCCTTGTAACCTGTTATTTTTGCTTTTATAGAAAATGCAAAATAAATCTGCTGTTTGCTTATTAAAATATGTACATGCAGGTAATTCCTAAAGACAAATCAACAGACTGAGAATATACATGTTATCCACAGGCAAATTCCACCAGTGTTGTATAAACCTAAGAAGCAATGGTATGGGCTTAAATACTAAGAGCAAAAGTAGAGTATCTTATATTGTAGAGTTATATTTGCCTTTTTCTAGAATAAACTGGTAGGTAACTGTTACAATGCATTTCCCACACCGCAGCAATTGATTCTATATAAGGAAAATAGTTTCAGTTTACCTCTGAGCATATAAGGAAGCTAAGCTAGAATCTTCCATGCCCTTCTCATCAGCATTGTCTCGGTGTCAGCACAGAGAAGAAACCTGTTAGACCTTTTAGCTGCTCCTTGGAAGTATAGCCAGTTTCTATTGGGCAGCAAACCAAAAGCCCTCCTAAAACATTAAGTACTTAAGAAGGAGCACAGGGCTTTTTGGAGTGTCTTAGCCCGGTGTCAGATGCCTCTCTGACACCTGTGCACGGCTTCTGTTTTGCTTTTGTATCGTTTGTCATTTTGTCTTTTATTAAAACCTTTGCTTTACAAAACATGCCTGAAGAGCCATTTCACCAATATTAAGCCATTTCTGAGAAGTTGCAGGCCAGCCCTCAGGACTTGATAAATCTTCATGGGGCTCATTACAGGCTGGACTCGTGTAAGATTGTATCAGTAATCGGAGCACTTCTTGGGTTTTGCAGCACGGAGACGAGACGTGCACTTGTCCAAGGAGCAGGAGAGCCGCCTGCCCTCGCACTGGTTGAAGAGCAAAGGGGCTCACACCACCATGGCTGACGCGCTGTGGCGCCTGCGGGACCTGATGCTGCGGGACACCCTCAACATCCGCCAGGCCTACAACCTGGAGAACGTGTAGGCACAGCAACACTCCTGCTCCAGGAGGTCATGGGACAATAGCTGGTTTAGTTACTGGGTGGGAAGAGATAACCAACAATAATTTGTATTGCATTTTACTGTACATTGCAAGACCATTTTTATATAAGGACACTTTTAATAAGCATATTTCACTTTTTGTTATATTAAGTTGACTTTATCAAATACACAGATTTTTTGCATATGTTTCCTTTGTTTGAAAGGTGATTTCATAATTGGTTGAGTGTAGTCAAGGATTCATCTTTCTTATACTTATTGCTGAGAATCTGATGCCATTGTTTTTATATAAAAAAAAAATTTGAAAACAAAGTATTTACAGATTGATACAGTGGAATGTGAATTAGTCATGGTTTACATCCTATAAGAATGTGTGTACCTGTGCTTGTGTGTGCTGGCCACTTTGGGCAGAACTGCTTGGGTGTGAACAGGGAGGATCTCTTAAAAGAAGCTGAAGGTAAAATGTGCTTTGGCACTTAGGAAATTGGCATTCCAAGTCAACTGAGGCAGCTGAGTGGGCTCCAGCAGCCGTGGAAGTGCTGATGTGGATGGGACAAGGATGTCTTGACTGCTCATCTTGTCCAGTCCTGTCCAGTTATTTAACTGTGTAGCCAAGGCCATTGTGATCCTAAATCAGTAACACAGTCCCTGTGCTGGCAGGCCCTTAGAGAGGAAGTGTTTCATCTACCATGGCCTGTGCTGGGGGTTCTGCGATGTCCCCAACACCCAGCAGTGGGACAGGAAAGCTCCTTCCCTGAGAGATTCTGTCTGTGCTGGAAGAGGCTCGCAGAACTCGGAACCAGCCCAGGTCTTGGAAGGTAAGTTAGGGGAGAAAAGTGGAGTTGTTCTGTTAGTGAAGTAATGTGTTATTTTTTAAAAATTCACTCATACTCTGTTCATGATTGGGCATTGTAAGACATTTTTGTATCCTTTCTTTAAGTGTATTCATTAACCTTAGTGAAAGTTTTGCAATGCAAATTTGAGTGAAATTTGATGCTTAAATTAACTTGAAAGTAAAATACTACTGTATGGTATGGTATGTGTAAGGTCAGCATACCCAGTACATTGGAGGAATAGAGTACTTGCATTGCAGCCTTCAAAGGGTTTGGGTTGTTTTGGTTTTTTTTTTTTTTGTTTTCTTGGGGTTTTGGTTTTTTTTTTTGGTTGTTTTTTTTAAATCTAGGTAAAGTAGGTATCAACTCTTCTTGCCAAATTTCAAGGTTGTGGCTGCCTTCTGCTAAAGACTTACCTGTCCTCATAACTAACCAACCTTTTGGACTACAAAGTTATTTGTTTAAAGGTAAATCCTTTCATTTATTTAATTTTGGAAAAAGAATTAATACTCTTGGATTGCTTTAAGTAACTGGGAAAGCTCTATGAATTTGGGAAAAGTCAGCAGGACTTTTGTCCTTGTGGGCACTGCAGCTCAGCCCAAATGAACTGATTTACTGATACATTTCATTTATGCTAGAGATGTTCATCATGTGGAAGTGAGTTCCAAAGTCTGTTAGTACAGAACAGTTTCATTTCAGTATATTTCAGAAGGTTAAATTAAATATTTTCCTTCAAATACTGATATTTTGGGGTTTGTTTTGCTGATGAAATTAATACTCGTGAGAGAAATGACACTTGCAAATATAAACTGTGATTTAATTTTACTGGCCAATTCCTCTCCCTCTCCTATTGTAATCCTCCAGTCATTGCACAGAATACCCCAGGTAATTATAAATAGGCACTTAAATACAGTTTAGAACAGATGTGCAATGGATGTGAAGGAAATGAAGCAAAACAACATAGAGGGAAATGACAGTTTTGAACTCTACAAGTAGCACACCCATGGTACAGAAACTCTTTACTGGCCTTTGTAAAATACTGGTTTTGTTTAATAAACTAGAAATCAAATAGTCTTAGACCACCCCTATAAAATGTGTTTCAGTTACCATAGGTTTTGCAGTTTTTAGCCACAAAGATGGGATGTTGAAGTGAATCAGGCAGCAAAATCCTAGTTTTTGAGCATTTGGAACTATCATGGATTGTACTCATGCACCACCAGATTCTCCTACTTCTCACCATTAACAAAAATTACACCAAAGAACCTGGGAATAATTTTAATTAAATTATTGTTTTATTTATTTTCTTTTGAGGACTGGATGGGACTCCCTTTGGAGCCTGTATAACTCAGATGTTTAATTTATCTGAAGGTCAGTGATGAGATGTGCAGCACTGTCCTGCCAAGCAGCTGAATCCCTCCTTTCACTGCTCTTTCTGGCCCAGGAGCAAGAGATTTGAAGTGCAAACAAAACCTGGCTCCTCCCTCAAGGCAGTGCAGAGCACTACCACTAAGCCACTGGGCTGGCCCTGATCAATTATTTTAAGCCTTATTTATTTCAAAATTGTTTCTCTCTATACTGGAGGCATTTCAGTTGATTGCAGTGAAATTTAGGATCTAATGGCTACAGTCTAGAATTCAAAACCAGCAAAAGAAACTTTTCTCATTCTGGTTTAAAAAAAAAAAAGGACATGTCTGTCTGTCTCTCTTCCTTTCTTTGTGGGTGTTTGAGCCCCTCATCTGTTTTTCACTGCCATTCATTGTACTGGCATAAACAAAACTTTCATATTAAAATAAAAGGATGCGTGGGCAATGGTTGGCTTTTGTGAGAGTGGAAAATAGATAAAACTAGGACAGGTATTTTCATAAACCAGTTGGAAACAACTAATAATTATTTGTTCTCTTCCTCAGTCCTTCCCTTCCATGAGAAAATTTACTGTTTGTGTAAAAATTCAAAATGTTGATGTTGGTGACTTTTTTTCAGCATATGTTTTTGTACCTGGTATATCCATGCTTGGCTTTTCATTAGATCTTGAATTCCTGAAGGCTGAGCTGCTAACCAGGTTTATAACATGTATGTACCATCACTTTGTTTACCTGAGTCTTTTTAATTTGAATAAAAATAGTTTGCAAAGTGTTTTGGATTAACCAGGTTTGAGTGTTCCATTAAGACTTCTGTTAGGATTTTATTTCAGATAATTCTGGCTCTTGCTGATCCAGATATTCTCAAGTCCTTGGTACATGTGTGCTTATGTGTGGATAAAATATCCTTTTTCTAATGTCCTGTGTATTTTGAGATGTGCCTGTAGGTAATAAGAACAGTGGTGTTGAAAATTGAGCCATAAAGAGCATGAACAGTGAACCTTGAAAAATATGCAGAGCATTGGGAACCAGCTGAGTGGAGATGAGAAGATCAGTCAGTCCCAGATTCCCCCTTATTAATTGGTTTGAAAATAAACAGCAAGCCTTAATTTCATATGAAAGCTAATGTGATTCAGAACTGTCTTCTGTGTAGCTGTTTAATATAGAGGAAATTAGATGAGTAATATGGAAAAAGCATCTTTTACACAATTAGAACCAAGGATACAAATTTTCTGTACAAACTGCAAGAAAAATTAAGTGATAGGAACCTCTCAGGTGCCTGGCATAAAATTTAGAGAGCTATTTAAGCAGTCAGAACACAGCATTATTTAGTTAACACACATCCATGTTTTCAGCCTGGGGGATAAATGCTGCCTTTCACACAGGCTGCCAGCTTCACAACACTTCTACCCATCTGCTGCAGCTGCCCAGAGGAAACTAATTTTAATCATCCTTCACATCTTACTTGCTCAGTCTGAGATACTGAAGATCAACCATAAATGTATGTAGCTCCCTCTTGGCTGCAAGTGCTCAAAACTGAAGTTTCAGAATGTCTGGGCACTGAATATTGTGTAAGGAATGGGCTCTGGTTCAGTGATACACGTGAAATTTTGATTAATAAAATGAAACCTTATATTCATTTTGCCAAGTGCATTTTCCAGCAAGTCTAATTTGACCCTCATCTTTCGTAAAAAGTGCCAGCATCCAGTACTGATTTCGGGAAGTTCCTCAGGAACAGCATTCGTCCCACCAGGGCCAGGAAGATTTTTTTCCCCTTTCTCTGAAGGAGCTGGAGATGGCCATGAGCAGAGTGCAGGTACAGTTTGGATCTGTGTATTAAGTTGTCTTGGTTTGGAAAGACAAGTGTCTGCCAGGGAAAAGCCAGAGCTTCCCTTGGAATGGAGAATGTAAAACCCCTCCCTCTGAATTATTATCATTTTAAAATTAAGGGGCTTTCAGGCAAAGATACGGGGATAGGAGTAACAGTTCTTTACTAGGAATATTAAAAATAAAAATGTAGTAGTACAAACGAAAAGGCAAACAAACAAAACCAGAAAACCCTGACAGAGTCAGAATACAGCCTGACCCCCTGTTGGTCAGGGTGGTGGGAGCAGTCCAGTCGAGTCCTCCTGCAGTGACAGATGTGGTTCTGTTGGAGCAGGGATGATCCTGTAGAAGGGTGTAGTTTTCCTCTGAAGGTCCAGTGGTGGTGAGATGGGTCTGGTCTTGCTCTGGGAATCCAGTGCAAACAGGCTGTGCTGGTGTTCTGAATCTCAGGTTTTATCCAGGTAGGAATGTTTGGCTCCTCCCCCTGGGTGGAGCATCTCGCAGTGGGATGAGGTAATTGTATCAGCCATGCAGTGAGCCTCGATGGCCCATGAACAGCAGAGATCCCTGGAGGGAGGATGGGTTGTGGAGGAGATAAAGAACACCGCCCTGCCTGGTTTTAACAGCGGCCCATTGACAGAAGGAACCTGCCCCCTCCCTGCTGGAGTTATGAGGAATGGGCCATAGAAGAGATAAAGGAAACACCTCCCCAACAGGTTTCAACAGATGTCAACAGAATACATACTGCTGGTTACATCTTGCATTGCAACCCAAGAAATAAGTCCAAAGTGAAAGCATGTCTTCACTGATGACAGGAAGAGTTTTGCTCCAAGGAAGATTTCCCCAGTACATCAGATGGCTGTTATTTCCTTTTGCTGCTTTTGAAAAGCTCGGACAAAACTGCTGCAGCCCTGTGCCAGGGAGGAGTGCAGGCTGGGCACAAACACCCTTCCTTGACCATAACTTCTTTCAGCTCTTCCCTGGCTCACCACAGGTTTTTCAGCAGACAGCTGCATCCTTGTGTGCACAGCTGCAGGGGAATGATCAACAGATCCAATTTTTTCCACAGAATCATTCTGGATTGGTGGTGGAGTTGTCCCCTCCACAATGGTGGAGTGGTGAGCAGCACTGCTTGTGCATAGGTATCACTGTTTGTTCCCAGATTACTTTTTACTGCTGCTGCCTTACAGAACTGAATTTTTCCATGTTTGGTATCCATTGCCCTGACTTCCACAGTTTGGAAAGCTTGCAGCAGGAATGCTTAGCTGAGCCTCACTCAGAAGCTGTTGCTGTGGCCACTGCAGAACACATGAAAATGGTGTTGGTCAGTGCAGAGCCATGCTCCAGGCGGACACCAGCTGAATTCCCTGCTGAAGGAAGGGATGTGCTCAGTCCGGAAGCTGGCAGGGGCTCGGCAGGGCTAGAAGTGAAAGCTGTGGCCCTGGCTCACTCCAGCAGCCTGGAACAGCCACACGGTGTTCCCTGAGTGCCAAGCCAAAGGAGAGTTCTTGCTTCCTCCCCTGTTCCCTTTGCCACAGCAGATGGAGGGAGAAGCTGGAAGATGGGAGGGAGACAGGGATTTGAGAGTCAGAGAGTACTGGGGAAGGCAAAGAGCACAGAATTAGAAGTCAGCAGGAATAAAACTGCAAAATCAAATGAAGATGGGGTGGAGTTTAAAACTGATATTAAATCCCTGAGTGTGCTCGGCAGTGGAACGGGCTGGAATTCTGGAAGGGGGAGTTGCGGCTAGTCTGATTTCCAGCATTAGTGAGAGACTGGCAAAATCTAAAACTGCCAAAGGGTCAGCACTAGCAAACACACTGAGGATTGGAGACTGCAGCTCAGATTTCTAAATGTCAAACTTCATAGTCTGTCATAACAGATCTGTGTTGTCTGAAATGGTACGATGCCGAGTCAGAGGATTTTATTCCTACAGCAGTGACCAAGATCAGTGACACAGAACTCCCTGACACCAGACATCATGTGAGTGATTGAAGCCTCTCTCCCTTTCTAGATCTTCCAGATGTGCCTGGTGCTCTCAGCTGCCAGTGGGAAACAGTCACTGCAAAAACAAGTAAGAGGTCTGAAGTGAGAACTGGGCTTGGCTCACGGCTGTCTGTGGGACACTCTGCTACTACTACAGGAGGGCTTAAGGGAAGACACAGGAAGTTTTCACATCAGGCTACCGAGTCCTGAGAAATAACTAGAGCACAGGGCTCTTGATTGAAAAAAAAACCCATATAATGAAAAATGTATTTGTTTTATGAAAACAAAGCACAGGAAAGATTCGAAGGGCTCAAGCAATAAAATCAGATGAAGATAAAGCTCAGCAGTTTTCAAAATCTGGCTTTTTATTACTGCTTTATTCTTTAATGTACTGCTACAGTCAGGGTTGACTTCAGTGCTGTGATCTGTGACTGCAAAAAGCTGCTTGTTCATGGGTTTTGGGCTCTACCTTGGAAGTAAAGTCAAAGGTTCTTATTCTGAAATCAGTGCTTTTCCTCAAGTGATTCGCTTGCTGCTCAGTCAAAAATATGCAGTGACACAGGCACATCTTTAATTCTGTCTTTTTTAATCCCTTGAAAACACAGGCAACATTAATCCTCCAGATCAAGTCCTTGGAAGGCACAACACAAAGGTTCCCCTTTGTCTGCAAGTGGAGAACCTGCACCTTAACCTCTACAGAGCTGCCCCTGTCTCTACAGATGATGAAGATTTACAAAGGCTGACAGGAGGCAGCACAGGAACACCTTGTAAGGGCATGAACTCCCTCGGGATTGGTTTTAGGCTGATCTTAAGAACTGGCTTCTTTGTTGCACCCCCTACCCTCAGAAATTAACCAGCTGCATCAATGTAGGATCCTCGAAGCTTGCCCTGCACCAGTCACGGACCCCTCCCACACTCCCAGTGTCACTGTGCAGGGAGCAAACACTGCTGGGACACAGCAGCCAGCCCTGTTTTCCTGCTCTGGGGACAGCATTGCCACCACAGGACTCAGGGGTGCCAGGACTGACCCTGCACATGGCTCTGGTCCCTGTCAGAGTGGGCAGCACAGCCCAAACACACGGGTCACTTTCCCAGCACTGTGGGCTGAGCAAACACTGAGCAGTAAATCTGTGCTCTCCATCCAGTTAAATTTATGCCACACTGCAAAGAAAACAAATCAGCTGCCAGCGCCGTTCTTGAAAATACAAAAGAAACTAACTCAAAATTACTATTTCCATTACGCTGAGATGGATGCACTGTGTAATGTCTCTTTCCCACTGGTCTTGTCACAAGGGGAGTGTTTCACCAAGCAAACAAAAGCAACAGCCAGACTGTTTACTCAGTTCAGTTTATTTAAAAGCACTAATCAAGCATTAAATTAGTGGCAGAGGCCCAAATACAATGAAATTTTCATTTCATTTAAATACAAATATTACAGATATGGAACAACAAAACTGCCCAAGCCATCTGAGCGTATTACACGAACATGTGGATCACAGTTCATCTTGCAGAGCCAACACCTTCCCCCACCATCAACGTGGCAGTGCTGCTGCTTTGGCACTTGGACAGTTGAAGCACTCAGGAGCTCCCCCTTAAAGAGTTTCAGCTAAAATTCCCCTTTCTCCATCCTTGCCTCGTACGCTCTTTCAGATTTTTTCCTACGGTAAACATCATCTGCAGAAAAAGATGTTTTGTGTTAGTTTCCCCAGTGCACGATGCTGTTAAATACATGAATCCTGTCGTTTCTTTTTCAATTTTTCAATCCCAACTTCTCTTGCAGATGCTGACTAACAGGCAACTGGAAATTCAAGCCAACAGACATCCATATTACCACTAAAATAGCTCATATTCTCTCTCCCACACAGGCTAAAGTTCTTCCCATCACTCCCAAAGAAAAGTTTTTCTAAGAAAATTAAGTTTCCAGTGCAAAACAGTTGTTTCTTGTCCACTTTCCCACGAGCATAATTAAAATTACAAATGCCCCAACTAGCTGAAGGGAAATTAAATTATAGGCATGAAGTCAATGCCTGAGGGCTTCCAGCCTGACTTGAGTATTTTAGTCTTTTTTTATATAAACAAAACACAGGAATATTCCCTCCTCCATGATCTTCCCAGTCATTCTTCCAGCTCCCTGATACCACAATACAGTTGAGCTGATCCCTTCAATGAAGTACACAAAAATTTCTAGCAAGGTTTATTAAAGGGAGGAATGTCACATTAGAAATAAATTCTTTGACTTATAGAAACTAAATGCCACTAACCAAGTTCTCAGGAGCCATTTTCATACTTATTTTATAATTCGTAAAAGTCACATTTCAGATGATGCCACACCTCTGCTTAAGCGCTAGCAAACCTCATGAGTCTTTTTCAATCACCAACGGTTTGAGTTGAGAAGGACCTTAAAAATCACCCCGTTCCATCCCCTTGCCATGAACAGGGATACTTTTTACTAGACCAGTTTTTTCCTGTTTTTTCTCTGGCCTTGGACACTTCCAGGGGTGGGGCAGCCACAGCTTCTCTGGGCAGTCTGTGCCAGGGCCTCACAATCCTCAGACAGAAGAATTCTTTTCCTAATACCCAATCATAATGTACCCTCTTTCAGCTAAAGTTTTATTCAGTACTCTAAAGGCGGTGTTTGTGCCGGGGAGGCAGAGCCCGAAGTGCCCCGTGGTGCCCGAACCGGAGCGGTGCGTGCCCGAACCGGAGCGGTGTGTGCCCGAACCGGAGCGGTGTGTGCCCGAACCGGAGCGGTGCGTGACCGAACCGGAGCGGTGTGTGACCGCAGCCGGGAGCGTCACCGCGGGCGGAGGGCGCGAAGGCCCCCGCACTCACAGAAGGTCTCTTTGCCGAAGCGGACGTTGATCATGAACCACTCCATGGCTCCGCCGAGCACGAAGAAGAAGGGCAGGAACCTGTAAAAGCCAAAGCGCCGCTGCCCGGGCACCAAGTTCAAAAGGCGCTTCACCCTCTCGCTGACCAGCATGGCCGGGCGGCACCGGCGCCTCCGCCCTTCCCGCGTGGAGGAGAGAAGAGGGGGGCGTGTGAGAGGCGGAACGGGACGTGCCNGTGCCCCGAGGCTGCGGCGTCCGGAGGGGCTATGGCGGCGCTGGGCTCGGTGGCGTTGCGGAGCGGCAGCGCGGCCCCCCGGCTCCTCGCCGTGGCCCTGTCCTGCCAGAGCTGCCGGCACAAAGCCACCGGGGACTGTGGGCACGGGCAGCCTCGGGAGCAGCACCCGGCGGCCCCCGGCAGGGTCGGCGGCCAGCCCGTCCCGGCCGAGGGCGCCGACACCAAGACCTACCTGTGGGCCAGGTACCACGAGATGAAGAAGCTGGTCTACGGTAAGGGGGCTGCCACGTCCTGCCGGGGCCGGCCTTTCCATTCTCCTTTTTCCTCTCCTTTCTCCTCTTTGTATCTCGGTGCCTTTCTGCGCCTCGCAGCCCTGGGGATGTGCCCGTGCTGTGCAGCTGCCGGGTTAGGAGCCTTTCTCCCCGGCGGTGCCATCCACATCTTCCATGGCCCGCGGCTCTCTGGGATGGTTTTATTTCATTGAACTCTGGTCTTGATCTTCCTCTCCCCATCCTGGGCTTCCTTCTGTGCAGAATCCCCGGCTGGAGTCAGTGTTGCAGGACGTGCAGCGCATATGAGACTTTTCATAACCAGCCTCCTTACATCGTGGGCAAATGGGGTAAATGAAGGGCTGGTTGCCTTTTTCTCCGGTTTGCCGTTGGCTGGCATACGGAATCGTGGCTGGACTAGGACAGATAGATGGGGATGCTGAGTGAAGGGGTGGCGAATCGAAATTGCCACTGGCACAAGGAAGGGTGAGCCTGGAGAACACCGATGCTGCAGGTCCTGGGATGGGTCCTGATCCTGAGCTCGGTTTGTGTTCCACATGTGTCACACCTTTTGCTCATGAGTGTGTTTTTGCTTCTCTGACCAAGAAGTTACCTGGCTCTGTCGGATACTTTGAAATCTTGCCAAGGGAGGAGAGAACTCAGACGGCTCACCAAATCTGTCTCTGTGTAAAACAGGATTGTGGTCTTTTTGGCAGCAGCAGACCTCCACTGTATTAAACTCTCCTAAAAATAGCTTTAATGACATGAGGGCAGGGAACCTCTTCCTGTTGGTTTCTTGATTCTTGGAATGCTGAAGGTAAGCACTGTAGAGAGCTAGGAAGTGTGAGTTTGTGCCTGGTCTTACAGAACTCACCCTTGGCTTTTGTTTACCTAAGGGTTTGGATAAGGACGGCAGTCAGCCATCGGCATCTGGAAGAACTTTCTCCCTGTTCTGAGATCGGCAGGGTCTGTTATTTCCTTCCTCCCCCATCTTCCAGTCCACTGGATTTGGCATAAAATCTCAAGTCCTTCATGATGCACAAACGTAAAGGAATTGGCTGCTGATCTATTAGGTGCTCAGCCTGCTGCATTGCAGGACGAGAGCTCCTTTCCCAGCGCTGTTGAAGGCAGTACAGGATGCTGACAGAGGACTGGAGCTTTGGTAATACCCTCCAAGACTGAGTTGTGGTTTTAGCCCCACTGCTTGAAAGAAATTCCAATTTGCAATGCTTGTATTGCTATTTGGACCTTGCTATCCTCAACGGCATTATTTTCTTTTCCATAATGGGATTGAAACCATAAATGCAATGTGTTAATAGGCTGTGTCACAGTCTCTTGGCAAAATGCTTGGTTTGCTACGTGAGATTTCGAAGTTTGTGTTCTTATAACTCTGTTGTGATGCAAGAGAAACAATTATTAATTGAGGTGGAGCAGTAATCGCCAGGAGTAAATGCAAAATGAAGTCGGGTGAAGTAGCCCAAGTGTTACAGAGCAGGCTCTTCACAAACCTTCAGGTAGCCATCAGATATGTTGAATGAGGCCCTCGTTTGTTTAAAGAGTAGCTCCCCAAACTAAAATTTCAAGACTGTGCTGTTATTCAAATCTTGTCAGGAAGAGAGAGTTGGTCCAAGTTGGTTTTAATTGTTGCTTTGATGACTAAACAGTTGTGCAGAATGTGGCATCAGTCTGCTCCTTCGTGCTTGGATTCTAACTCTAGTGTGAGGTGAATGTCGGTGCTTGGCTTCTCAGTACTGCCCAGCACTGCGTTTGGGCAGACTCCTGTGGTGCCTCCTCCTCCTTCCCCCTCTGAGACGCCACCTTTGTGCAGCCCCTTGTCCTGTCTTGTCAGTTTTTGCCACTGGTTTGGAGAGAGGTCTCTTCCAGGAGAATTCATGGTGTGTTTTCACACCAGCCCTTGCTTAGCACCAGCTCCGTGGAGCACTGTTGCATTTTTGCACGATAAGTGCTGACTGAGTTGGACAGGGGAGGATGTGCAGGATGAATTCCTGTGCAGTAAAGCTCAGCGGTGGCGCAGGTTTGGGGCCAGAGCAGAGGCACAAGAAGTTCTCAACTTTGTATAAACAGATCTGTGCTGTGCCAGGCTGGAGTGGGGTGATACAAATGACAGCACAACGGTGCTACACACAAAGAGTGCCTCTGAGGTAAAACCTCCTCTCAGTGTTGAGCCAAGAGAAACCATTCTCTTCATTATCCCCCCTGCTTTTTGCAACACTGACTCTTACGACCAAAGTTCATAACCTGTAAAAATTTAAGGCAAAAAAATTGAGTCACTTACTGTGCTTTGTTTTTTTTTTCCTCTGGCAAAAGGAAAAGTACATTCACATTAGTCAGAGGGGTGGAGTTGAGCAAGACTTGCTGTTTTCTGATCTGGTAAATGTCAAGGAAGGCTGATTAGCTCTCTCAGTAAGCACTGAAGTCTTGCACTCTAGGAAACATCCAGTCCTGAAACAAGGGGACTGCCAAGCACTTTGCCTATAAGCAAGTGTTTGTTTTTTCTTAGGTGTTCCAAATCTGTTAACAGTGGCTATACTAACTCAGCTTTTCTAGGGAACTTTTACAATATCTGCAAATTTCTCGACTCTGCATGACAAGCTTGAGCGTGGTTAAATGTGAGAACAGCCAGAACTGGAAAAGTGACCAGTTATGTAAACTTCCCATTTCTGTTTTCTTGGATATAACCCATTTTTTCTTGTGAATAACTCTTGTAGAATTTTTCTGATGCCTTTGTATATTTTAAAAAATGTAATTTTGGAATGAAATTATACTTTTAAATATTGCTTTTAGTTAATGTAGATTTCATTGGCAGGAAATCCCAAACTATTTAGGCATAATGGCATAAATCCAAGGTCTTTTAACATGGTTCCTCTGAAATTAAATGGTCTTTGGATAATATTTTTCACTTCCTACCCTAGTGGTAGAAGGATCTGCTTTGGCTGGTGGGAATACTTTGCAGAAAGTGGCACAAAACAACACTTCGAGAGGATAAAGGGGTACTTGGAAGGGAGGAGAACTGGCAGTTTGTCTTTAGAAAGCAACTTAGTGTGAACAAGAGAAACTTTTGGATTCATGAAAAACATGGAGGATGATGGCCATCTGCTTCTCATTACCCGTCTTTTCCCTGCTTGTCTTACGAAGAAATTAGTACAGATGTCTGCTGTGTTGGACTTCTGGGAGTACAAAGGGTGTGAGAGATGCCGAGGAGTTGCCTCGTTTGTGTATAATTCTTCACTGACACGCTGGATCTGAGGCTGAGATAACAGGAGCTTTTCCTGCCGGATGTTGTTGGCACCCCGGGAGCTCAGAAAAGCAGGAGACGTGCTTGGCGCCTCCTGCCCAGGGCGTTTTTCACTTCAGAAGGGGCCAGATGGTGTCTCTAGAGGCTGCTCACAGTTAATTACCTGCTTTTGTTTCCATCTCTGCTCTCCTGTTGGGGATTGAGGGTTGTTGCTTTCTAACAATATAGGTTATTTTCTGGGAAGAGACACCTCATGGAGACTCTGATTTAAGCGCTGTCCAGGTTCTCACAGTGGGAAAATGAAGATGCTGTGTGTTTACTTTGTGTTTACACCCAGGTGTAAGAGATGCACGAGATCAAACGCGCTTTCTTGTGCCTTTGCTGCTGAATTTCATCATGTGCCGTGGACATGCAGGCACTTCCCTAAAAACTGTCGGAGTTGCAAACAGGAGCAGATTGTGCAAGCAGGCAGATTCCTGGGGCTGCATCCAGTGCAAGAGCAGCTTTTTCCACACTCTCCTCCGATGTGCTCACACTGCTTCTCCCTTAGATCAGACTTCCTGGGTGCAGTGCTGAGTAGGCAGTGACTAACTGATACTGTCTGCCTTTCTAGTTAGGACCCAGACAGAAAGAGTAGTTGGGATTATTATTCTTTTTTAGTAACCAAAACTGGTCTTCGTTTTGGTTTGTGTGGTTGTTTTCTTTAATTTGTCATATCTGTCCAGCAATCTGTTATGGTGTCTTGGCAGAGGAAAAGCAAAAGCTATCGTTCCTGAAAAATGGCATCTTCATGAGCTTCTGCTGAGTGTTTGTTTTGGTTTGACGATTGCCAGGAAATCTGAGACAAAGATCCCTGGCAGATTACGTGCAGAGCATCAGCAGAGCAGCAGCGCCCAAGCCTGCAGCCTGGGACTTGATTAAGCACTGAGGATTGGTAACCACGCAGGAGGTTATCTTTGAAAAACAGACGAACAAAGCACCACAAAAAAAGCAAGCCAAACTCCCAAACAAACACAATTAAACCAAGCTTCTTGAAACCTGGCTCAGTAACCCGCAGGCATGTTTGGGTTCTTGTACTGAAACTGTTTTTTTCGTGTGCTCCCAGGTTGTGTCTTTTCCCTGCTACAGTTGGAAACTGCATGGAGACTGTATAAGTTTAAGGAGATAGAGACCTGCAGCTCTTGCAGGGGGATGCTGCAAAAGGACATTTACACTGAGACAAACGTGCATCATGAATCTCTAGACTGAACCTCAGAGATTTCCTCCTTCCCAGAAGAGCAGTGACTTTGAAATTACTGTAAATTCCAGATGTCAGATGATGGGGTGGACAGAGCAAACTGCAAGTTGTGAGTGATGTGGAGTAGGAAACACAGCCAGGAGATGTGTGGTGCTTGGGGAAGTGAAGGTAGGGAACATGTATGTGAGGCAGTGGGTGTAAATCATTTTGGCTGGTGTGTGCATCCCTTTTCAGCCCTCAGGAGGTAAGAGAGAACATGCTGTGTAAATGAGTGACAAAATGTGGCTGGGGAAAAATGACCTGGGGAAGAGGCTGTCAGAGGACAGCAGAGAGGCTCTACCTTTGAGGCTGGCAAGGAGGAGCATTGCTTCACTCAGTGGGTCTAAATGTACTTCATAAATTGTGCTGTGGCACAGTAACTGCTTATGCTTCTGATCACAGATAGGACCTGCTTGGTGAAGCTCAGACTGCCCTCTCCTTGTTACAAAATCCTACTGCTCCCTTAGTTTTTCCAGATGGTATTTTTGCAGAAGTTGTGGCCAGCATGTGTAGTTGAATCTAGAAGATTCTCTTTCTTCTGTGAAAAGAGGGATGGGGTTCAGGCAATGGTATTTTGTGATGCTCTCAGGCTATCAGGATGTTTTTTCCTGAATCTGTTAGCAAAAGGGGAATGTTGGAAGGGCTTGACCTCACTGTAGGGACAATGTAGCAGCAAGTTGGGTGCATTTTTCATAAAAAGGAAAAAGTGCTTTAATAGAAGAGGAAAGCTCTGCACATTTCCCCTGTGATGTGATCATAGTTGTGTCATCATTTTCCTTGTGAGGAAGAAAAATAACACCCAGCAAATCCCAGTGTGAGTTTAGATAAAGGTCTCTCCACAAGTTGACTGGAGGTGAGGACAGGAAGTGGAACTCTGTTTATTTGTGGTGCAAAGAGCATTTATGATTAAAGGATGAAAATTGTGATCATCTGAATCCTATTTACATTTCCCATCTTTTAAAATCTCAGTGGAAAGTACTTGGATTGCATCTGCTCTCCCAAGCCTCTTCCAGGAACTTTGCCACCAGCAGAGCACTGACAGAGAGCTTTTGTTCTTGGGGTGTAGCCAGTAAGTCAGCCCTCCTGCCTTAATATGCTGCTTTATTTTCTAGTGATTCCTCTCCACATGATCTCGTGAATTGTATCTGAAGGCCAAATGGAAGTCAGTTGGGAGAGAAGGATGGGTATGTTTTGTTATATAGTGATTTTTTTTTCCCCTGAGAAAGAAACATTTTGAAATATTTGAATCTATTTCTTTGGTTACCTCTCCGAATTAGGGCTCATTAAAGAACTTCAGACTTTTGCCTAAATTCTGTTATAATTCCTGACAAAGTCTTTATTGGGAAGGGCTGGTATCTCTTTCTAATAATGTATTTTCTATCCTAGACACAGATGAAACTTGGTTTTATAGCAAGGAAGCACTAAAGAACCAGGACAGGGGTCCTTGCTAAAAGCCAAAAGTTAAGGTAGGAAAAGAAAAAATCCTACCCACTGATGCAGAGTAGGATCTGGAAAATGCCTGCTCTTCTACCATTCAAAGAGAAAATTACCCATCTTTGAGGAGGGAGGAAATGTCTCATTCCCCTTTGTTCCCAGTGTGGTTGTGACCAGGCAACCTACTACAAGGGACTATTTTTATTGCTCTTTCTTGCAAGGGACAGTTCTCATGGAGCAGGAAGCCTGTGACAAGATCTGTTCTTGCCTCTCCCATTGCAGTGGAGCGAAAGCTCTCTCTGGACTAGCTCTGGGAAGGGATCTATACACAGGTAGTTTAGCTGCTTGGTCACTTAACCCCATTTTCTCAGTGGTCTGGGGAGCAAAGTGTTATTCCCAAGCATCTTGAACAGTAACCCTGCTTTGCAGTGACAAACCACATGCAAGGAGTGAGCTGTGTCCACAGCTGTTTATCAGAGGAAAGCAGATAACTTGTTGCTATCAGCATTGCATGCTCCAGGAGCATAACTTCGGGGTATTTTTTACACGTAGGTGTTTGTACAAAACTTTGTTTTTTTCCTGCCCATTAATACAAAAATTTAAAAAGTATTAATGGTACTTGCAGGATTTCCCTAGTCTGGGTACCTCAGTGAGAAACGAAGAATGCCAAAAGACAAACCTCAAAATTTCTGATTTGGAGTAATCTAGACTTTTCCAAAAGGACAGTTAGCCTGTTTGCTTGTGTGAGTTTTAAGGGAGGGATGTGTGTTTTTCTGGTGATTTAACACAGCTGCCTTTCAGATTGCAGCCTGCAGAAACTGCAGCTGCTCTGAGATAGAAATTTGACACTTCAAAACCTCAGGTCTGCTTTGCTTCATGTAGGCCAGAGACCAGGGGGCATTGTTTTGCAGCTTCCTGACAGAAAAGGTCAGTCTGACTGTGCAGATGGATAGAGAGCATTATCTCCAGGTGCAGTCAGAGGTTTCACTGTGTGTTTTTTCATGGGGAGATTATTTGAGTGAGTCTTCGACAACAGCTCTGTGCTCTTTGCTGCTGCTGTGTGGCATTTCCAGCTGCTGTCAGGTCCAGAACAAAAAGTCCAATCTTCAGTAATGCTCTCAGTTTCTCTAACCTCTCCCCTTTCCCTTCTCTTAGATCTCCTTCCACCGGGAGTCTGCAATCTCCTCAACCCTGCCGCCATCTATGCTAACAATGAGATCAGCCTGGGAGATGTGGAGATCTATGGCTTTGACTACGATTACACATTAGCACAATATTCTAATTTACTACACTCCATGATTTTCAACACTGCCAGAGACATCCTAATAGAACAATTCAAGGTAATGAGGTGCTAAGAATTTCCACTCAATTAAACTTGCTGCTGTCTTTGCAACACCCCAGACATGCCTGTGCAGGTATTGTGCCCACATGTCAATTACTTGATTTATTGAGATAAATTTAATATTTCACAATCATTGCAGAATTAATTTCCTTTGAGATAATTTGACTTGATGTACATTCCTGAGGTTTTATAAATGTGGAGTGGGAGCCTTAATTTAAAAAAGCCCTGGTCAGTTGTACTCAGCTATGGAAATTATGCCTGCAGATTGCTGGTTGGAGGTGCACATGGAGGCTAAACATTAACTGAGGGCCGACACTGAAGCTGTGTAGGACTTGGCATGTGCCGGTCGATGGGATGGTGCCCTAGAGCATGTCCCAGAACAGACACCCTGTTTGCAATGAGTGACTGCTTATGCACTTTTTCTCATCGTGTCTTTCTGTTTAGAGGGGCTCTGCAGTGCCAATCTTAGCCAAATACATGCATTGAGTGGAGCATACGAGAAGTGTCCTCACTGTCTCAGTGGATCTGATGCTTTTTCACTACTGTCTCTTACACGAGAAAAACTAGTTTTGGGTATCCTGGTCCTTTGTCTTATTCCATTCATCACTTTCTTTGCTGAAGGGGTAAAATTAGGCAGGACTAAACGAGCTCAACAGGTGAAATGATTTCGTTGGTTATCTGGTGCTTATGCTCTAATGATGTCACTGTTTGTCTTCCCAGTATCCGGAAAGGCTTGGGAAGTATGACTACATTCCAGGGTTTGCCATACGTGGACTTCACTATGATGTACAAAAGGTAAGCTGTACAAAGTTCACTCTCCTGGGCTTTGTCTTCCCCTGTTATGTTTCTAGTGGAAATACTACATGTCATTGCTTGCAGTAACAGCTGTCACCAAATGACCAGTGAGCCTGTGTGGCTGTGCTTTTCACTGCTTGAGTTCTTCCCCAAGGAAAGGTGTCTGTTGTGCCAGCCTGGCCTCCAGCAGAACTGGACATTCTAGCAAAGGCCTCTGGTAAACAGCCTTGCCAATTTAAGTCAATTAATTCCACAGGCTAATTAGTAGAAAACTGAGCTTGTTTATGTGATCATTTCTGTCTTTCAGGAAATTTCAACAACAAAACTCAATCCTGCATCTACAAGTGTTTGCCAGGAGCAGAGGCATAATGTCTTACTCCAATAATAGAAATGACTTGTCAGGAGAATGCTTTAGGAAGCCTTCCCCACCCCCACCCCGAATAATAGGACTGCCTGGAATAAGACCCAAGCTACTTGAGATGCATACTTCTTAGGAACACGGGCAAGCAGAGTGCAGGCATTAGCTTTAACCCTTTCCAGTGCTTTGGTCCCATTCCCCGAAAGCCTGATGCCCAGGGATGTCATGCTGGCTGCTGCAGCCAGGCAGTCAGCTGGGAGCACAGCAGAGAAAGTTGCTTCACTGCAGTAGCTTTCTCATATGTTGAGTTTGAGCAAATTCAAGGAAGCAGGCAGTGCAGGCTGGAATGTGTGTGCTGTTCTGCATCAGGAGGGAAAAAAGAGAATAAAAGAAAAAACTGTCGAGATTTTCTGTCTTTTGTCCTAACTGTGGAGACAGCATGGCAGCAGATCAGTCATGCCTCTGGCCTTACCAAGCAGTAAGTAGATCTGTGGGAAACTGAAGGTTCTTTCTCTGTATAAATCTTTGGCTGCTGTATCTGAGGAGCACAGGCGAGTAGCCCGGCCAAACAAAGCACTCTTAGAGTGAGTAGAAAGTAGAGAACTCTCTTTTCTCAGGATCAGAGTTTGCAAAACACACCGAAATCTGGGTTGTGCCTGTCTAAGTGAAGCTTTCAGCATATTTGCCTGCACTCCTGGTAGATTACTGGGATATCTACCCACAGTGTAACAAGATACTCTGATATAGTATCCTTAACAAAGAAGTCTGATGCTGTGCTCCTTGTGCAAGCTGTGGAATGATGTGGGTTTAGTGTGAGGCTGCTTTCCATGCCCAAGGACTTGTGTTACAGCTTCAGAGTGATGGATGGAGAAGGATAGCTCATGATTAGGGAAGTCTGATTGTAAAAATGCAAAGAAAGCTCTGTTATCAGCCTGATGTGCTCCTGAACATCTTTCTTTCAATGTCTCCTGGGGAGGGGAAAGCTCTTGTGTGAGGAAAATGACTGGGTGCCACTGTGCTCTGAATTAAAACTTGCCCACTTTGCTTAAGATGAATGTGGGGGGTAATAGGTCTGTGCACACAAAGCCCCTTTGGAATGTGTGTTTTCTTGAAGGGAGATAAGAATAGAATGTCTTGAGTCACAAAAATGTTGTTGTCCCTATTTTTCAACTGTGGCCCTGTCTACAAACTGGGGTGTAAGAGACTTTGGCTCATAGAAAGATGGTCTTTTGCCAGAGAGGCCAATAAAAAGACACAGTATGAATAAATGTGTCTAAAAGTAGCTGGAGAATAAGTGGTGTCTAAAGTGCACAGATGCTCGTATTGAACTTTATTTTCTGAATGTCATTTGTGTGGAACTTTATTAAAGTTTCAGTGTAAGTTTTAACAATAACCCAATTCTAACAGTAAATATCTATCCCTTGTCACAGAGTCTGCTCATGAAGATCGATGCTTTCCATTATGTCCAGCTGGGGACTGCATATAGGTCTGTTGGTTCTGAAAATCATTTTCTAAATGCTTTTATATGCAAAAGTGGATTTCTACATCTGAGTGTATGTTCATGCCATATGTTGTTCTGCTTCTTTTCTGAGCAGAGCACAGTCTTGTCTGGCTCATCCTGTTTGCTCTTGTTTCAAATGCTTACCTGGCATATAATTGCAGGGAGTTACTTTTTCTCAAGCATTTCAAGCCAGGTGTGGGTGGGAAGACCTGGAGCTTTTTGTAATGGTTAATAGCACATCTGGTCACGTACACTGTGTGGTGTTTTACTGCAGCTACAGCATGGCTGGGTTAACACCTGAGAGCAAACAGAACCAATAGGAAAGGGCTCCTCTGTATGTGGTTCACACGTGGGCCTGTCTTTTCCAGGCAGGAGTGTATCCCAGCAGTGCTCTGCTGTGCCTTGGAGAGGCCTCTGGGTGTGCAAGTTATAGCTACAGACATGCCAATAGTAATAATGCACCAGAATCTGGGCTCAATTTAAGTCCTAGATTGTCCTGTTTTTCCTTTAGTTCTCCAAAAAAGAGCTGGATGTGCTTTGGAATAAGTGGCTGAAGCAGTGCAGAGCAAATTTTTCTCCTAAGATTTGTAAGGTTGGAGACTGAGAAAACACTTTGCCCCAAAGAGAAGTGGGATTGGTGTGTAAGAAGTAGTAATTTATAAATACCCATAGCAAATCTCCTGTAAATCCTATGTTGTATTTCCTTAGCATGGAAGCCAATGTGGTTTTTTTCCTTACTCTCTGCCCTTTTGCTGTTAAGCTTCAGTTACAGTAAACACTCTAAGAATATTAAGAAGGGAGTTTCATAACCAGAGAGAATTGGCTTATTTGAGTGCCAGCTTGGGGGGAGAGGGGACTAGGGAGTTTGTACTGCCCCATATTTTACTTCACAGCTTCATAAAGAGATTTTTAGTGAAAACACATTTTCATTTTTTTCCCTAGCATCCTTTTGTAACTATCTTTTTCACAGTATCCTCCTAAACGGTCCTTTGCTGTTGAGCACAACTGGGGCAACATTTATCTTCTTAGATGCTGTATCATAACTGAGTAGAAAACGAGAAAGGGAAAGTTGCTACTGCTTGAGCAAACAGTCATCAAATTGTGCAAGAGGCAAAACCTGCAGCAGTCAGATAACCTGGTGTTATGAACTGCACAGATCATCCTTACTTCTCTTTTTGGTGTTTTGGGAAAAACAGCCTTCTCTGTTGAATGGTTTTAGTCAAGATCTCGTTCTTAGTCAAGATTTTGCTTAGGAAAACTAAATAAGAACAAAGCCCCATTTTCAGCAAGCCCTTTTCCTGCCCCTTTTTATTAAAGGTGATGTATCTCACGGAAGCAACATCTCCAAAGTGAGTTACCAGTGCCGCCCAAGTCGGGTAGCAGGGCTGATTTGGTGGGGCAGTCCTGCCAGCAAATTGACAGCAGACAGAGAAGCCTCTGGCTGGACTCTGCTGGAATGTGGACAAAGCCCCTCAATTAACTTGTAGGAGCAAACAAGGTATCTGAAGAATGTCTTGGGAAAGATTTTATGTGAATCTTTAGAGCTTTCGGGCTCTCTGCCTGTCTCTTTTGAGCAGGAGGAATTCTTGAGTTTTAGGAAGGAGCCTGTTTGTCCTGTCCTGTTTTTCTCTCCTGTTTGTAGCATTGTGCGGACTGGTGATCATTGACAAATTGTGTTGTTTTGTGTCTAGGGGGCTCAAACCGGTGCCTGATGAAGAGGTGATTGAACTCTATGGTGGCACGCAGCACATCCCCCTGTACCAGATGAGTGACTTCTATGGCAAGGTATTGTAAGCCCTTGGCTGCTGGGATGCAGCAGCAGCTCTTTGAACAGCTTGGGAAACAGAGGGAATTGTATGCACATGTAAATGACTGCAGCCTCCCTTGGAAAGGCTGGTCCCCAGTGAGCTGCAATATGTGTTTTTGTTCTAGTGGGAATATGCCCTAGAGATTATTTAGCATTTTAGCATCTGAAAGACATCTGCAAAGCATTTCTAAATACCCAGGCTATTAGCCTAGAGCTGAATGGCTTTGAAGACTGACAGGGAGATGTTCCCTGCTTGTTCCTTGGCCAAATCTAGCTCCTGGGGCAGCCTGCAGTGCTGTTTGCATTGAGCTCTTTGTGAGGGCGTCTCCGTGTGTAGCAGCAGTAGGGTACTTGCACTGCCTTTCTCTCCTTGGTCTTGGGCAGGGCTTTTTTCCCTCCATGTTAAGGATTTCCCTCCACACTCATTTAGAACTGGTCAGGGGGTATTATTTATAGGGTTGTAGTCCATGAGTGTAGTGACATTCTGTCTTCAGGAGCTGTAAAAATCCTTTGGTTGCCTGAACTAGAAGAAGTTAGGAGAGATTTTTCTTCCTTGAGTGTCTCGTGTGGTGCAGTGGCCAAGCAGGACCATTCACATCCCTTCTTCCAGAACTGCTTTGTTTCTTGCTTTAGTTCCTGTGCCTTGGGGGATGCTGGAAGGAGAAGGGCACACTTCCTCTGGTAATACCCCTGAGAGTCTGCTCTGTGAAGTTTCCAGCAAGGTCACTTCTTGATTTTTCTCTTTCTCTCTTGGGAACAATTAATCTGAATGGTTGCTTTCTGGATAAGTATATACTGTGTTTATAGCTCAGTGATATTTCCAGCTTTGAAACAGGACATTTTTGTTTAGGATTTGATCTCTGTCTGTAAACTGCCCTCGATTGGCCTCCTCCTGTGCAACTCTCCTCACTCCTGTCAAACTTGAGATGATTTCATCTTTCTTATTAAATAACTGTAAACATGAAACCTGCTTCAAATTGTGGCCTTCTGTAGGACCAGGTGCTTATGCTGAGGTGCCTTTCTGTGCTTTGTATGTACCAGGTCCTTTCTTCTTTCCTGTAGATGGTATTGAAAAATTTGGCCACAGAAGTAGAGATATCAGGTTAGTCTTTGTGAAGAGGTGAAACTCCTTTCCTAGTAATGTAATAGACTCCATGAACTAATAGGTTCTTTGATCCCAAAGAGAACAAAAGTATTTACAACTAATGGCATTTGCATTCAGGAATATCGGCTCAACCTGTGCCACTGAGTGGGACATATTTTCCCACATTAGTGAGAAAGATGAAAGAAGGACTAAGATGACTGCGGGTGTGAACAGGTGCAGTGAACTCATGAGGAGGGGCCTTTAGCAGGGGTCTTTGATCTGTTCTCCTCAGTCTGCTATGCTGATGTTGCTGTATGAGCATCAGGAAGGTTGCTAACAGGCAACCAGAGAAGTGGGACTGATACAGCTGAAGTGTGTAAATACTCTCCCTTAAGGGTTTTCCTGGTTGTCTGTTAGCAGGAGTGTGTGGACAGCTGCCAGCATCCCAACACTGCAGTAGGTGGGCACAGATCTTTCCCAGGGTTTGACACTGCAGCTGGTGTGACTTTATGTGCCTGTAATGAAGGTGGAGACCTCATGGGTGTTGTAGAAAAAGCACATGTAACATTCTGAAAGCACAGTCCAATTTTTGTCATGACTCCTGTCACTATATCTGCCTAAGGAAGTCAAGGCCACTAAAGGGAATTGTACTTGCCCTGTAGAAAAATGGCACAAGGCACAAAAATTAAATCAGAGTTGACAGTGCTGTTAACACAGCACGTTTACCTGTCTCCTCTGTACTTCCGGTACTGAGAGGTAGGAGAGGTCCTTGCTCTGCTGTGCTTTGCTAAATCCCATACCTAGTTATTTCAGTAGGAACTGCCTGTCTTTGTCCCTCTTGCTTCTTTCCCAGAATCTGTGAACAGGAAAAAAAAGATGAAGGCTGTTTACAGAAACTTTTGGTTTTGCTATGGGAGAAATATTCCCTTAGCAACCAGACATCAAAATGGACAGAAGTGTTGGAAGGATTCAGTGAGTATCCTAAGCAGCATCACCATGTGTGGTATGTGGCCCTTTGTGTTGTCTTCTGCTGTAGGTGAAATTGTCCTGTGCTGGGTGGATGGAAATTGCAAAACCCTCAGCACACCAACATAGCTTTTGATTACAGCATTTTTTGGTAATACACCTCAAGCAAAACGCTGTTTGTTCCTTTGCCCTTTTGAACCCAGTTTGTATTGCCCCAGGTATTGCCTTTAGACAGGGCTGGTCTCTTGCCACCCTTACCCAGCCAGGCTAAAGGGAGATGTTCTCTTGTTACACATCCTGGCAGGACAGGGCCTCACGTTTGTCATTAGGCAGCAGGAGCCCCGTCAGCCTTCACCATCTGCACCTTCTCTGGTTTCCTGGATGCTGCTTTCATATCTGTCTTTCACACAGCTCTAATAACGCTTTCTGAAGGGGGCCGGTACTATCCTACAGCATTGCAACTTCACAGCTGTCAGTCCTGGGTTGCTCAAAGCTCATGCTCAGACCTGATGGAACTGGATTGCCAGGGCACTGCTGGTGACCAGGTTCATGGGGAGGTCTGTGTGCTTCCCAAATTGCTTTCCATATACAGGACCTTAGTAACTGTCCCCATTCTGGTCTGGAACTTTATCGACAGAAAATTAAAAAATTGATCCCAGCTTCATCTCACAAGGGAGACTCACTGCAGTCCTCTGCACAGATAGTACCTACAGAATAAACAAAGTTTATTGTACTGGAGAGCCTCTCTGGGGCCAAAGTTGGCTCTTGACCTGCTGATAGGTTTGTGATTGATAGGCAATAACAAGAACAAATCTGTGTGAGAGCTGCAACTCTGCCTAATGCAAGGGGAGTTATTCCTTGGTCAGGATGTAATTGTCTGTTTCCACTTGACTGTTGGTGGGCTGGAGTTCCTTTTCCTCTGAGTTTTCTGTAGTGACAGGCAGGCATTGACAAATGGCTTGTTGGAGTGATTCTTACACTGCCGTGTGAAACCTCACTGGAATGTGGTCTGAGCAGCTTTGGTGCCCTGTGTCCAGTGTCACAGCCTGGTTTAGATGAGCAATGTAGCATCTTCAGCAAGGCTGCTGCTGTAGCAGAGGATTGTTATGCTGCCAGAGCAAGGCTGTCTGCTGCTGTAGCAGAGCATTGTCTGTTGGCACCTGTATTAATGCCAAGAGTCCAGGTGGGAAGCAGGGGTTGAAATAAAAATATATTGGACTGACTCCTTGCTTCTTCCATCTTTACCCTGTGGTATTAATTTTGCTGGGTTTATTTAATGATTTATGTGAATAAATCCTCTCTCTTCAAGG
The DNA here is from genome assembly GCA_013397315.1 of Donacobius atricapilla. NCBI lineage: Eukaryota > Metazoa > Chordata > Aves > Passeriformes > Mimidae > Donacobius > Donacobius atricapilla. The sequence continues at coordinate 101,973 of WBMY01011734.1, read as the reverse complement.
TTGGTGTTTTGGTTGAGAAGAGAGGGCTGTTTGCTGAGTGGCTGGGACATTCCACAATAGCGTTTTTCTTTTTGTTAGCCTGGAATATATTTCAGATGATGCTGGGTGATATGAGTTTGTTTGTTGGCTTTACTATTTTTTCCCCATTATTTTTGGTTTAATCTCCCTTTCATTTTTTTTTTTTTACTTTCCAGGGTCCATCACTTAAGCAGTTTATGGACATTTTTTCTCTTCCTGAAATGACACTGCTCTCTTCAGTCATTGATTACTTCATCAATCATGGCATTGAGTTTGACCAGGTGCACCTCTACAAGGACATATCTGTAAGTGAAATGGCAACTGCCCCACAGCTCACACCACATCAGAGCTGTGAGCTCTGCAGCACCCAAAGCCAAGGGGCTGGCAGTGACCAGCCTGATATGACAGCTCTGTTGTCCCTTGAGATCAAGGCATTACCAGGGAATATTCAAAGCTGTGTTTTCAGCACATGTTTGGATTCTGTCTATACTACAGAGCTGGTGTTTCTGTTGTACCTCATATAGGAGTGCCAAGGCTGCTTATGCTGAAGGTCCTTCCATGGGAAATACGTCACAAAGTTTGTGTAATGTTTTCTGATTCTGCTAACTTTTAAATTGTTTTCTTTCGTATCTCATTTTTCAAAGAGTCTTGATCTAGCCATGTGCTAAACAGTTTACTTTCTACAGTGATTGTTGTAAAACTCCTGTTCTGGCTTGCTCTGAGAATCCTGTGTCCCTTTCAGCTGCAGAGTAGTCTGATCCAGTGGGTGACTGTAGCTTTCATGTGTCATTTACTCCAAGGTGTTAAGTGGTACTTGAAAGGGCTGTGTGGGATTATCAGCATTGTGGGGGCTGTTTGATTTAGTTAATGCTTCAGACAAGATATAAGTGCTCGAGATTGCTGCTCTGGTGACTTATGCTGACAAACAACACATTTTCCTATTGCACTCCCTTTTCCATGGACACAGGTTTTTGATTGGTACCTTGTGGGAGTCTTAGACTCACCCACTGGCTGTTCAGTTCTGGGAGGGAAATGGGGCTCCATGGGGAAATGGAGCCCTGCGTCTGTGCTGCTGCACTGTGATAAGGATCCACCTGTCAGCTCTGTGTCCTGACCTTCTGCTGGTGCTTGATAGGAATGTGCCAGCCCATTTCCCACAAGGCCTTAACACATTTCAAGGGTGTTGGATGTTGTTTCTTCTCTTGGGGTGGGGAAAATGGGAAGAGGGCATGCAGCTGACTCCTGAGGCCTTTTGTGAAGAGTATCTTTTTCTTTTGAGGTCAAATGGATGCATTCTTAATTGAAATCTCGAGAGCAGGGGGATGGTTGCCACAGCTGATACATGTCCAGTACAGGGCAGCTGGTGTGGTCCAGCCCTCAGACTCCTGAGTGCTAATCATGGCTTTGTCCTTTTGGAGGACAATGTGGTCATCCCTGAGGGACAACTAAAGTAGGCAAAGAAGAGAGCTATGATGGAAAATCTGACAGTAAAAAAATCTATATTGAAACTAGGGACCATCATGTGCTCTCATCAGAAGAGTTCTTGATTTTTTCCTGTATATGTGGATAAACATTTTTGCAAAACTTATCCTTTTGCAGCACCCAAATTCAAGTGCAAAGAAATGCTTTGTGAACACGAGCACAGAGATCCTTCTGTGCCTGCAGACAGGTGTCCCAGAGGACTTGCACAGCCCAGCTGTTGGGGCAGCACTGGCTTAACCTGACACCCTGCTGTGACTCTTGGTGGTACTGCTGATGCAGCCTGTGTGTTCAGGAGCAGGTTAAGTGCTACAGGCACTGCACTCAATCAAAAGGGCAGACCCTGGGGTATGGTAAAGGCTGAAGCTGACATGTAATTAAAGTAGTCCTGTCACACCAGTTTGGTCACTTCATATTTGAGAGTAAAAATTTACAGTTACCCTGCTTTCCCTTGGAGGCATTTTTTGAGTGCTGTTTGACACCTACCAACACTCCAAGATTTTATCTGCAGGAACATTATAGTTTTCCCTTTTTTTCCCCTTCTCTTGTTTTTTTGGAGGGTAGGAGTTTAGGGAAAGAGCACCCTGAAAATTTTCTTCTCTGCAAAGGTAGTTTTGACACAAGTCCAAAGTTCTGCTTGCTTTTAATGACAGTGCTTGTTAAGAGAAAGTTGTTTTCTTGTTAGAGCTCCTGCACTCTGCTCGGATTCCTTCCAATAAGGCAATGACATGTGACCTCTGCCTTTTTGCCCATCAAATCCACATGATGGAAAAAAGCTTAAAAAACTCCATTTTGAAGTGGCAATGCCTCCACCGTCATCATCCCCTTTTAAGTTGTAAATTGTGGTTCTCTCCAGCTCTGAAGGAAATTCTTTTGGGGTTCATGAGGTTTCCCCAGCACTGCCATGAGACCAGTTGACTGTGTGGCAAGTGTCACTGTAGTGATGTCAGTGTGGGACTCAGTCTGAAAGGGCAGCTCCTGAAGGGGCACACACAGTGTAACAGGAACTGAAGGGTCCTGGGGAAAGGCAGTATTTGTTTACCTGTGTAAACTTTCAGGGATGAAAATGGTGCTGGTCAAACAAGCATGTGGTAACACTGCAAACTGTGTTGCTGCTCTGGAAATGATTTTGTGGGTCTGGCATATCTTGCTGGATGGAGACTTGGGCAGAATCTCAGTTGGGTGTGTCCAAAAATTTGCTGTGTCTTGGCTTCTGGCCTGGAAAATAGAGGATATTTGAATGCCCTTGACAACATCTGTTTTAACTAGCTTCCCTCCCAGCTGTGTTTTTGCCACCCTCCTAGTGGGAGTTTCTGCCCTGCCTGTGCACACTGGTCACACAGGGCTGGGAGCTGTGGCCCTCCTTGGCTTGTGGGGAGCACCTTGTGATCACAGATGCTCTTCTCGGCTGCTGTTCACCCTGGCCACACTCCTGTCCTTTGGGTCACACTTGGCAGAGCTTCCACAGACACAGGGAGGAGGAAAAGTCACCTGGTGTCTGAGACAGTGCAGTGTTGGAACAGTAAATGGCTTTGGAATGGCACAGTCTTTATTGCCTTGGAACCAGTGGGGTAACGTGCTTGTTTCCAGGAGCAGGAAGGAACTTGTGCTTCCACAGATAAATTTTGAAGTTTTCCCCCTTACACTGCATCAGCTGAGCCAGCCACCCTGTTCTCCTTTTGGCATCTTGGTGAGCCTTGGTGGGCAGGCTCTGCTGCTTTGCAAAGATGGAGTTTTTGTTCATTCAGCAAGGAGGGGATGTATCATTACTGCCTTCGTCCTCAGTGGTGGCAGTAGGTTTGCATGCTGGGAAACAGGAATGCCATGGTGTAAAACTGAAACGTTTTCTCCTCTGCTCTTTTCTTTAGGATGCAATTAGAGATGTTCATGTGAAAGGAGTGATGTACAAATGGATTGAAAAGGATATGGGTGAGTTAAATAGAGCTCTGGTGCCGGATTCACTTGTCACTCCCTCAGTCTTTCTCGTTAGATAGGACTGATGGGGCTGAGGAATGCCACTTTGTCATCATGGTGCTTCATTGCCTGCCTGCCTGAGGATCTAACTCAGACCTTTTGCATCTTTAGTGGTATAGGGGCTAGGTTTGGTTTGGTTTATGGAAATGTGGTCATGACTTATCCCGAAGTGTTCTGATTGATGCTATGTGCTTCATTCTGATACAGAACAGTATATTCTGCATGGGGATGAAATCTATGCTGTGCTAAACCGCCTGGTGAACCACAAGAAGAAACTGTTCCTCATCACAAACAGTCCCTTTAGCTTTGTGTGAGTACCATTATTCCTCATCAATGGTCACCACGGCACAGCAAGAGCTGTGCAGGGCGCTCCTTCCTCTGAGCACCTGGAATTTGTATGGGACAGGGTTTTGTGGCAGTAGTCATGGAGCATTCTGGGAACTGTTTGTGGTGAATACTGCACCCACAGCATTGATCTCACTTTTTGAAGAAGTTACAAGGCTGTGGCTGGCCACAACATTATAGAGTTGACACTTTCTATTGCCTCTAGCACTGTTTGCTGTATCACAGACTTCCCTGGGCTTCCAGTGGTGCAGAAGAAAATGTGTGACAGCTTGAAACAAAGCACAACATCAGTACTTCATTCAATGAGACAGCCTCGGGAGGCTCATAAATCTCTCTTTTCTTCTCTGTTATTGAAATAAGAGCGAATTTAGGGCATACTGTTGTAAAGATGCAGTAAAAAAAGAGTACTGGGTCTGTTAATTTTTCTGTTCCTTTGCCCTTAGGGACAAAGGAATGAAACACATGGTTGGCAAGAACTGGCGGGACTTATTCGACATGGTCATTGTGCAAGCGGACAAGCCCAACTTCTTCACTGACCGGCGGAAGTAGGTGTCCAAGGCAGTCCCGCCTGCAGGGAACTGCTCCTCTGGCCTGCCTGAAAGCAGGGCTTTGCAAAGCATAGCCTAGCCCCAGGAGGTATTCAGCCTTCCAATGTTCTCTCTGAGGAGGTGAGAACTGACCAGTCTGAGAATAAGAGGATAGAGACAAGCAGAAAACGTGTTTCTAAAATGGGCATGAAAGACGGCTATTTCCTGTCTTGAGAGTGGGACAAAATCTTTCCTTTTCTTCTTCCCCACAGCAAGTATCTGTGTGGTTTGTTTTTGAGGTTTTTTGGGGTCTTGTTTGTACTGGATACATGCTGTTTGGGAACTGGCAGCTCTGGAAGCCTTTGTACGTGCCAGCTGGGTTTTGTGGTCAGTTAGGAGCTGCCAATAGACAGGCTGCTGTCCTTACTTTGCTCTTTGGCTTCTTTGCTTTGGGAATTTATGTCTGCTTAGTTGGGGGATTGGTCTTTTCTTTTCTTTGTATTTTCTGTGTATTTTCCTCCTCCACTACCCAGACCATTGGCATTTGCTGGAGTTAACCAATAGAATGGAATGGAATGGCTGTATAAGCTGTGCTGGCGTGGTAAAGGTTTTTTTTCATGGGCTGCAGGTGAAGTGCTTTACAAGCACAGCCTGGAGCTATGATGATCTGGCCCTCTTGGAAATAAAACCTATGGCTGTCTGGTGCCTAAGATCCACTCATGGAGTGGAGAATGTCATGGCAAGCCCTCAGCAAAAACATGAGACAGCTCAGTTCACCTGGTGAGCTCAGCATGGGGACTGCTTTCTATTCTCTTTGCAGACTTGCTTCATCCTATTGGGACATTCCATGGTCTCTGTTGGGCTGGGGCATAGCCAGGTTGGAGGAGCACACAAAGTGTTGCATGACAAAGCCTTCTTAGCCTTAGCATTTCAGAGGCAGCCATTATGGTTATTTTCTTCCTCGCTGTATGTGAAAACAAAAAGAATTGTTAGGGATTTGGGCATGAAATGGTTACAGGCAATGGAAGAATTTTGAAAAGGTATTTCTCTTTCATATTTTTTCTTCCCTTGAGAAAATAGTGCAGAAGGCTCAGAAAAATCACTTAGAACTCATGCAGAGCTTTTATTTAAAGTTGTTACATAGGTAAACAAGTTTTGTGATTCAAATGTTCCAGATGCTGGGTAACAATCACCAAAAATCCAAAGCAGTTGACATCTCCCCCCATTTTTTCCCAGACCTTTTCGAAAACTGGATGATAAAGGCTCACTGCAGTGGGACAAAATAAACCAGCTGGAAAAGGGAAAGATCTACAAAGAGGTAAAGTGAATGGGTGCATAAGGGTTGCCAAGCAGGAGTCTGAAATGGGGGGGACTTATAACACACCTACAGTTTTGGAAATCATTGGGAAAACAGGACAATCTGCTTGGTCAGGGAGAGGGGAAATGATGGGTTTGGCTATAGGACACTTGTTCATGTTTGGTGTTTGAAAAGTTAAACACAGAAGTCCTTGAAAAGAGCACCTGTGTAAGACATGCATTTGAAAGAAGACATGCTCAGGGCTCTGTGCTGGCTGTGGGCAGTGGGGGATGCCCTCTGTCCCCAGGAGCTCTCACTGGCCTGGTAGGACATTGACCCCAGACTGCTTTCAGCATGGGCTTGGCACTAGGGATGGAGGGACAGGGACAAGTGGGAAAAGGCAGAGCAGGGCCAGGTAACTTAAGGTGTGGGGTCCTTTTTTTGCCCAAGGGAACCTGTGCTGAGTTACCTCTGCCAGGCTGGGTTTTCCTTGCTGCTGCCTTGTTTGTGTGAGATGGGGTGGTAGGGAAACATCCCCTGGATGTGTGGGAGAGGCCAGTGAATGTCCCCCACCTCGTGTACAATGAAACCTTCACCCTCGGAGGTCTGCTCTGATTGTCCAGCATGGCCAACTGAGTGCTTTTCCCTCAACTCTTCTGATTGTCCTGGTCGTTGAAACTCTTGTCCTGGAGGGGCTCCCAAGAGTGGTAGTTGAGGCTAGAAAGGCACAGCTCTCTGAACCCTGTGGTGCACGCAGAGATCTTCCACACCTTGCTCCAAATTGTTCTCCATAAGGTTGGAAAAAGTGAACTTGTATAGAATAAAGAAATAAGGAATAAAGAAACAAGGGTGATTAAATAGGGTGCAAACCACCAAAGAGGGTACAAAACCTGACTCCTGACTCTCCCCTTCTGGAAGGACCAGCATGTCTGAAGATGAGCTGTAGCTCTGGTGAACTTGCTGCCCTGGGTGTTGTCCTTGCAGCTGGTCTGTCCCCTGGGACAAGTTGCCTCTGGCTTTAGGACAGTTTGTTCTTGATTATTTGAGCTGTTCAATCCCATGGGAAGAAACTGTTAGTGAGATTGCGGTCAAGTAGCTGGGACCTGACCTGTGGTAGCAGAGTAGGTCATGTCCTTGAGTTGTGCTGTTGGGAAACCTCTGTCTGGTGGGTCTGCCAAAGTGCTGGGCTGGTGTCCCATCCTCTGCCAAGAGCTAGGAGCTGGGAATATGCTAGTAGAGCTCATTCCCAGTGGGTTAGCAGCACCTCTCTCAGGAGAAAGGCACACCTCACCCGTTGAATTCATTGCTGCATTAAATCCTGCTCTTGACCCACCTACATCTTGTGGACACAGGTTGCTCACCCAAGTGAATTGTGCACTGAGAAAGGGAAAAAGATGAGAGAGGAAGGTGGGCTGGGTAGGATTTTGGACCCCCTCACCAATTCTTCCCCACAGTTATATTTATCTGACTGCATTGAGATTGTTGCCTAACTGTGGTTCTTAGGATGTGATGAAGTGGGTATCCTGATTGTAGCCCACCCTGTCTCCAGGACTTTTGGTTTCTTGGACTACCACAATATGCTTCTTTCTGGCAAGTGTTAGTGGCCATAGACCTGTGCTGGTGGTGTTGCCAGGGGTCTCTGAGCTGTTCCTTCCTCTGGCAGTTTTTTGCTGTGGGTATCCTATGAACGGGACCTCAGGGATTGGTGTTTTGCCCTAGGAACTGGGAGTTGGAAGTGATGCCCTCTAGTCCCTTTGTTTCAGCAGATATGGTGTTTTCTGTATTTGTTGAGTTTGTACTCCCGTCCCTCTCCAGATCTGTGATCTTGGGGGAAAGGAGGGCAGGACTTGGAGGTCTCAGAACAGGTCTGTGGCTCCATGGAGCCCCAAGCACAAGTTTCCTGTCTGTCAGGTCCATTGCTGTTTGAGGTGACTGGAGCGCAGCAAGAGGACTCCTCCTTCCAAGGCTGTCCTCCATTTCCTTCTCTGCCAGTGGCTTCCTGAGCAGCCCTCATGTGAGCAGCAGCAGGGTTGTGTCCAAGAGGTGCAGAGGCTGCTGGGTCCTGTTTCTGTGCAGTTAAGGGAAATCTGCTCAGCTCCAGGGATGCTGCAGGAACAGAAGGCCCAGCACCCTGGTCCTGGGCAGCCTTAGCTGTGCACACAGGAAACTGCCAGTGCCTGCTGGGGGCTGCCTTGTGTTTGGGGGCTTTCTGGCCAGGCCGGTGCTGGTGGTTGGGGATGCTGGCTCCCTCCTGTCACTGGAGACTGGCCAGAGGGATTGCTGCTAGTGGCTCATAGGATTGCACTGACTGCTTGTGCTGGTCTGCTGGCATTGATGGGCCCATTTCCTTTCCGAGTGGGTTTTTTTTTTCATGACTCATGTGGAAAACTTGTCTGGAGATGGAAGGGTAGTCCCTGAAGTGCCTTCTGTGCATGTATGGATCTTTGGAAAGCCTTGAAAGCTGCTTGGTGCTGTGCTTTATCTGGTACTTCGGGGTTCGGTTTGTTTTACTCCGCTGTGAAGCTGTGCAGGCTGCCTGGCTCTTTGGCTTAGTTAAACAATTCCTGTGGACATGTGGGTGTTAATCTTTGGGATTAGGATCATGGTCAGGGATGTAGAACAGCTCCTAACTCCAAAAGCCTTGCCTGGCAGTGCTTCACCTTCCCTCTGGTGCACCCTGTGAGGTGAAATCATTATCACCTGAGACCAACAACTAAACCCAGAGCACCTGGGGTTCTTTCTGCCCATCCTCAGGCTCTTCTAATTCAGGTGTCTCTTGGCCTCTAAACTGCCTCCTTTTGTTGCCTTTTAAGACCATGTTGTCTTCTTGACTTGCTGTGCCGTAGACCACAGAAGTTCCCCTGAATTCCCTGTTTGCAAAAACTCTTTGGAAGAGTTTTTGGCTTTTTCTCTAGCTTTAAAAAAGCTGAGGGATGTACAGGGGATTGTCACATGGGAAGAAAGTGAAGTGGGTGGGGAAGGACAGAAAGTGCTCACACCTGCATGGCAAGGTAGCCTGTACCCTCGTTTCACTCTGAGCTCCTGTCACTTGCAGGGCAACCTCTTTGATTTCCTGAGGCTGACGGGCTGGCGTGGATCCAAAGTGCTCTACTTTGGTGACCATCTGTACAGCGACCTTGCGGTGAGTGAAATGTCTCTGCCCTCCAGTGAGGTGGGAGCAATCCCACATGGCTGCTGTGGCTGCAGCTGGGCTGGAGATAAGGCAGGACCTGCTCTGAGTGCTCGGGGCTGTGCTGGGTGCCCCCTCACAGGACACACAGGCTTCCCCACTGCTGTCAGACAGATGCAAGCACTGGAGAAAGAGCTCCTGAAGTAATTTCTGTGGGTAAAGTGTATTTGAGAGGAGTTTGCATTGATCCCATCGTTTAAGATGCTTCATGCACATTGATCCTAGTGACCAGGAGATGGTTGTTACTGGCACAGGACATGGATGGCTGTCTTCTGGGAATATGAAATGGGAACAAACACACTCTTCTAGGAACCAGGGTTGTGTTTGGCTTCCAGTCTTTATGTTGAATTCATGGTTGTTTTTTCACCCTGACCCCCAGGACCTCATGCTACGTCATGGCTGGAGGACTGGAGCCATCGTTCCTGAACTGGAGACGGAGATCCGGATCATAAACACGGAGCAGTACATGCACTCCCTGACCTGGCAGCAGGCTCTGACAGGGCTGCTGGAGAGAATGCAGGTAAACAGCTCCTGGCTGAGCAGGACAGGTTATATGCTGCCTTCTGAGCCTGAATATTTGGTTTACCTTGGGGATGTGGGGATGTACCATCTTGCCTGGTTCTCAAAAAATATCTCATCCTCCTCCTGGTGCAGTGGACTCTGGGTTTGTGAGTTACAGTGGAAATTGCAGGGAGCTGAGGTGTGGCTGGCAGGACTGCTGGGATGTGATGCTTTTTACTGCTGTCTTTGCAGATGTATCAGGATGCAGAGTCAAAGCAAGTATTGCTGGAGTGGATGAAGGAACGGCAGGAGATCAGGTGAGCATTTTCCCCCCTCACTTGTGAGATCTCTTAGGGGTTCCCTGGTTTTGTAAACTGCTTTGGGGATAATGCTGCTGCAGCTGCTGCACTCTGGTCCTGTCTGGTGTCACTTGCCTCTGGTTAGGGGCCATGCAGCAGTGCAGTCCTGCAGCCTGGGAGGTGACTGGTTTGAAGGCAGGGTAGGAAAGGGGAGTGCTGGGCGGGGTTGGTGGGCTGTCTGCTACATAACAGGTGGAATATGAGTGCACTGAATATTCATCAGTCTCACTGCACAGGGACTGATGAATCCCGAGGCATCACAGCCTCAGGAGGCCATACTTGGGGTGATCCCCTAATGCTCAGGGAGTGGGGTGGCCCGGGGCCAAAGGAGTGGGAAGAATCTGTGACTACAGTTTTAGCTACAAAACAGCATCTCTTTCTTCTCAGGTCTCTGACGAAGAACCTGTTCAACCCCCAGTTTGGAAGCATCTTCCGCACATTCCACAACCCCACGTACTTCTCCCGCCGGCTGGTGCGCTTCTCTGATATCTACATGGCTTCCATCAGCTGCCTGCTCAACTACGACGTGAACTTCACCTTCTACCCCCGGCGCACCCCTCTGCAGCACGAGGCTCCGCTCTGGATGGATCAGCTGTGCACGGGCTGCATGAAAACCCCCTTCCTGGAGGAGATGGTGCACATCCGGTGAAGGGCAGGTACTGCAGGCAGCAGCAGCACAGCCGGGGCTGGAGCTGGGCCAGGCCGGCAGCACCTCTGTCTACCACTAAAGGGCGTTTGACACTTGCGTACGTGTGTAGATGGTGTGGTTATTTTCTCCCTTCACTGGCTCCATCCCTTTCCCTGAAGTGCATTGCAGGCTGGACGGAGGAGGGGTGCTTGTGCAGGGAGTCCTCTCTAGGAGCAGGTGAGATGGATGGGCCAATGCTGGTGGATGGGACATTGCCCCTCCCTGCTCTGTGCCCAGACAAGTGGCTCAGGCACGGAGCTCCACATCTCCCGTGCTTGGTGGGAACAACCCACAGGAGGTGTGATGAGGTGTGCCAGGCTGATAGCTGCCCCCATAGCCTAGGACTGCAGCATGAGTCACTCTGCAGATGGACAGGGAGGGTCAGGGCTGCCAGCTGGGCAACCACTCAAGCCCATCAGTGAGTGCAGGACATGACAAAGCATCAGCAGTGTTACCTGTCCAGCAGCCCTCGGCCCCATCCCACTCCCCACCAGCTGGGGACTCTGGTAGGTCATTGGGCAGGATGCACAGGCCTTGGGTGTGGGAGTAGGTCACAGGGTCTCAAAGGTACTGCTTGGGAATGTGGCTGGTTTTTGAGAAAGCTTAAGGCTGTGCGCTGTAGGTATTTTTGGGTTTGGTGCCATGTGACATCAATACTTTGGCAATCGATGTGGTATGGTCTGCTGTGAGGTGCAGAGGGATGTGTTCAGCCCTTCAGGGAAGGTGCAGGTGTGGCAGCAGAGGTGGTGACCGTCCATCTGTGTTCACTGAGATGTGGCCTAAGGTGGCTGCAGGGGCAGGTGAGGATGGTCAGGGAGGAGGCGAGTGTGAAGTGCTGTGGAGAGCGTGACCAGGCAAAGGCCTGTGATGCCTCGTCAGCAGAAGGAAGAGCAAAGAGATGCTAACAGTGATGCCAGAGTCTATAGGATGGGACAAGGGTGACAGTTGGGAAGCTCAGGAAGGTGAGAGCTGATTTAGGATAGGAGGTGCAGAAAGTGGGCTCTGCACCTGGCTCAGGGCCTTGCTGGTGCTGTCAAGGCTTCAGACTGCCCAAGGGCCATCTTGGGGAGAGGGCAGGTGAGGTGGAGCGAGGATGTTGGGCGTATGTGCCACTCTGATACTGGTTGACCCTAAGAGACAGGAGATCAAGCCCTCAGAAAGCTGATTGGTGTGTGGGAAGTGATGAAGGGGAGGTGATAGTGATTGCCTTGGTCCTCCTTCTCCCCTCACTGCCACACCATTTGCAGATGGCAACAAGTCAGGGCCAGTTGGTGTTGAGGTGACAGGGAGGAGAGGGGGAACAGAGAAAGGAGGGCCTGGCGGGGAGCAGGCACAGAGGTGAATGAGTGGTTGCAGAGGGGGTAAGGGCTGTGGGTTTGGAGGGAGCTTGGGCAGGCACCAGGCGCTTGTGAGCACGGGGCCGTGGTGATGGCTGTAAGGGCTGGGGGTGTCCGTGGGAAAGAAGAACCAGGTGTGGAGGACCCTGTGCCAGGACGTGTGATTCAAAGAAAGGCAGTGCGTGTGTCAGCAGCCCTCAGTGAGTCACACACACACAATCTCCTGCATGTTCCTCCCCAGTGCTGTGCCAGGCTGGCCTGTCAGTCTGTCACTTGTGTGTCACTGCCTTGTCTTTGTGCCATGTGCCAGCCTCTCGCACACTTTCAAGATGCCTTGTGCTAAACTCAGTGGCTTGGACAGTCTGTTAATGTGGCTGCTCTAATCGAACACCTGTAGTAGGTGCATGTGGCACTTGTCTTCGTGCTTTGTCTAGTGTGTAGCTCAATAAACGTCTGCAGCACGTGTAACTAACTGACTAACCCGCGCACTGCGCTCAGCAGCGCTCCCAGCGCCAGCCTGGCCTGAAGCCGGGGTGGGCGGCGCGCAGAGCGAGGCTGAGGCGTTCAGCTCGGAGCCGGCGCTGCCCTTACGGCGGTCGGGGGCACCCGGAAAGGGCGCTCGGGGCGGTGACTGGCGGGCCTCGTCCGTGCCCACGGGTCACTGTGAGGGCACGGGAGCGAGGCCCGGCGGGCCCCAAGGGCTGCTGCACGTGAACAGCGAGGGCCGTACGTCCCTGGGAGCGGCTGCACTGGCCCGGGGGTGCTGGAGCTTTGGACAGGCACCACCTCGTACCATGGCAGGCGCTGGGCGGGGGCGAGAAGGGAGCCGGAGCTCCCACTTGCTGGGGGCGGCCGCTACCGGCGGGGCGGG
>WBMY01011734.1:0-89033 GCA_013397315.1 Donacobius atricapilla | reverse complement strand
CGCCGCCTCTTCACGCAGTAGTAGGCGACGCCGGCGCCCGCAGCCAGTACCAGCGCGAAGCACAGCGCTGACAACGTCCCCGCGGCCACGGAGCCCGACCCCCGCGCCGCACCGTTCACCTGTGCCGAAAACAGGGGCCCGTCACGGCGCTGCCCCGGCACAGCGATGGCAGCGCCCGTGCTGCTGCTCCCCGGTGGGACCGTGGGCAGCCCTCCCCAGATGAGCCGTGCCAGAGAGCAGAGGACAAGGCCACTTCTTGGGATGACTCTGTCGCATCATCCCCTGGTGCCGGCCCTGTTCGTGCCCCAGACTCACCTGCCCAAGGTGAACAACGGGCGGTGGGATCCTCAGTGGCGCTGCTATCACGTGAATAATGCCATTGAAAGCTGCGATGTCCCACTCCACAATCATCGTGTCATTGATCCCCTTGGCGTCCTACAGCACAGGACACAGATGGTGTCACCTGCCCAGAAAGGCTCCCCCTCATTCCCTATCTCAAAAGAGATGTGGTGAAAACTTGTGGCTTTTTTTGCCCTCTGCCAAGGCTAAACCTACTGAGTGCTCTGTACGGTTGCTTGCTGGGAGGTCTGATACATGGAGGTCATATCCTGACTGGGATGGGATAATGGTGCCCGTTGTGAGGTTGAAGCTGAAGAGGATGACATTGCTGGATGACACATGGAGCTTCAGTTCTTCTCCTGTCAGTGTCTGAATAAGCACCAGTGCACAGGGGTGAGAAATGTATGAGCTGGTCTCTGCCTTACCTTGCTGCTGTGCAGCCCCCCAGCCAAGCTCAGACTCTCCATGGCCACAGCCAGCTCCATTCACTGATTACATGGCACAGAATGACTGCAGAGCAGAGGGGATTTGCCACCCTTAGGATTATCAAAGCTCAGCTGGAGAAGGCTCTGAGCATCCTGACCTAAATGGCTCTTCTGAGGGAATGTCTGGACTGGAGACCTCCAATCCACTGGTCCTCTCTGACCCACACTCCTCCTCCTTCCCCAGACTATTTCACACTGTCATGCCAGCTTTGGTGACACTTGCTCTCCTCTGGGGCTCTGGTTGTTCATCCCTGCTTGCTTACCTCATTGTCTGCAAAACCAGAATTCAGAGGGGCAAAGAGAGTTTTGGGAGCAGAGACATCAGACAAATACATGAAAAAATCCAGTCCTTCTTCTGTGTCATTGGCAAAACTGAGCAACATCTGGAAGAGATGGGAGATCTTCCCCATCAGCTGGCACATTGCTGGCAGCACGATGCCATCACCTTCCCCAGCCCAGGAACCCCCAGCCCTGGAAAGAAACCCCCTCTGTGTCTGTAGCCTCCAACTTGCACACATACCAAACCCCAGCTCCTCCCTGTCCCAGCTGCTCTCTCCCTCTGCCCTGCTGCTCCTGCAGAACCAGGAGAGCGTCGCTTACGGAGTAGAAGGTGGAGAAGCGGTCCTGGTCTGCAAGCACGTCGGGCAGTTTCCCACTGCACCAGTACCCATCTCCCACAAACCCGTCACGGCAGGCGCAGGTCACATCTGCAAACGAACACCAGGGTATGCTCGGACTCACCAGTGCTGGCATCAACCACCTTTTGATTTCTGGGTACCCTCATCACATTCCATCTGGACGTGAGCATGGGGAGAGGGGGTGTGCCCGCCTGCCCTCATGCTCCAGGGCTGTTCCCTCCCTGCTGCCCTGACACAGCCCTTGTGCCCAACAGGACAGTCCCCAGGAGAATCTGGCACCACTCACCCTTCTCCTGGTAGCAGAAGGCATCCCAGGTCTCGCTCAGGTTGCTTCGGGAGCCATAGTCCACAATGCCCACATGACTGGACCCACAGCTGGGGTTGGGGTAGGCTGTGGGGTATCCAGCTGTGCCATTGTCCAGCCAACCCACCAAGCACAGATGGAACCCCATCTAGAAGAGCAATATCAATTATTAGATTAAAAATAGCTCTGTCCCAGGTTTTCTGCCCCAATGAACATTCCCACTGTGCCTCATCCAACATACCCCCAACACCCAAAGTGTTGGGCACGGTCACGAGTCCCATCCCAGGGTGACCCACCCACCCTCCTGTCTCATGGATGTAGATGGAGCAAATGGGTCCTAGCTGAGGGGATGAGAGGGCACCCACCCACATGTGGAAATGCATGGCCTGTCCCAGCCCGTGAAGGGACAGAGCCACCCCTGCCCTGACCTGCTGTGCTGCTGCCAGCTGCTGGAATGTGGCCAGGGAAGCACCTTCTGCAGCACAGGCTGCCTGAGCCTGCTCGTAAGTGAAGTCATACTTTTTTCGGGGTGACTGCAGGTGAAACACACCCATGGTCTTATCTGCAAAATACCAAAGCCCAGCAGCATCAGTACAGGACACACTGAGCCACCTCCCTGGGCAGCCATGTGGCTCCCTGTGTGACCATGGGCAGCACTGCCAAGGAGGGTGGGATGTGGACAAGGCACAAGTGAGGGAGAGGTTTTCTCTGAGCTTCTCCCCTTCTACACAGGAGCCAGTGCCACCAGAGGACATCTCACGTCACATGGGGAGCTTGCCCTCCCCATATGACATGTAGGGAAAAGGGAAACGTGAAAACCATGCCAAGCTATAGAGGTGAGTCCCTGGCCCCTTGGCCATCCCACCCTCCCTCCACCTCTCCTGAGGGGAGCTCCAGGCCAAAGGTGAAGGATGAGGGAATGTGGCCTCTCCATGGAACATCATGCCCGGCCCTGCAGGGTTGAGCACCCTCACCATGGAAGTGCAGGTCAGTACAGATGGCCTCCCGGTGGCACTGCCCGTTGTCCTCCAGGCACCGGTCTGTGGGGGGCACCGCCTCCTCCAGGCACTGGATCCCGTCACCCACGTAGCCCTGCTTGCACTCGCAGCGCCGCTCGTTCTGCAGCACAAGGGAAGGGTGGCAGCTGTGAGTGCAGACACACAGATGCCAGCTGGGGATCCTTGCATCCCTGTGGAGATGGGGATGAGCCTTCAGAATGCTTCTACAGCCTGCTGCGGCTGTGACAGAGCTGTGAACAGCCACATGGCCTGTCCTACCCCCACACCCCGCAATGGGACATCGTGTCCTTGGCACGTGCTGTTTGTTTGAGCTAAGCTTTGAGGTACGTGACTCTTGCACTACACCATGTTCCCAGTCCCATCCTCTGGCCTGTGGTGATCAGCTTTGGTTCTTCTGCAAAAACGGCTTGCATTGTCCTTGAAGGACCATCCAGGAGCCCCCAAAACTGCCCAGGAATGTCACAACAGACACAGCTTTTGCTCCTTAGAAAAAAAGAAAAACGGCCTCGGTATAAAATCCCACGAACTATCACAGCAGCACGGCCCCTGCCTTTTGGTGGTACCACGCGCAGGATGAGCGCAGCACCGGCGGGCCCCGGAGAGGAGGGGCCGGGCGCTGCAGGCGGGGGCCGCTGTCACACGGCTGTCACGGGCACACGGCTCTCCCCGGGCACACGGCTGTCCCCGGGCCGCTCTCCCGGGCACACGGCTGTCCCCGGCCCCCGGGCCGCGCTCACCGGGCCGGTGCTGATGCAGCGGGCGTGCTCGCTGCAGTCCCCGTTCCTGCCGTCCGCACAGCGGTCGATGGGCTCGCAGATGTAGCCGTCGCCTCTGTAGCCGGGGCCGCAGGAGCAGGACACGTTCACACCCGTTTGTGAGCACTGTGCGTGCCGGGCACAGCCCCCGTTGTCCTGGCTGCACATGTCGATCGCTGCGGGAGGAAAGTCCTGCGTTAACCGAACCATCTCATGAGGTGTCCTGGGGGTCAGCCTGGCTGTCCTGCCGGTTGTCCCCCACCACAGCCATGGGCAGACGGTCACCTGCTGCCCGGTCCCCCCGCTCGCCGCCCTCCATCCCAGCCCCGGGGGTGCTCCGTACCTGAGCAGGTTCTCCCGTCCCCTTCGTAGTGCAGGTCGCACTCGCAGAGGTTGCCGGAGCGGCAGGCGGCCTGGGCGTGGCACGGGGGAGAGCAGGTGGGTGTCACCACTGAAACCAGAGCACACCCAGCTCACAGTGACCGCAGGGCTGTGACACGGGCACGGCTGCCACCACCAGCCTCTGCCCCGGCCACCTGCCCCACACTCCCACCTCTCTCCCTCCCCCCGTTCTCTTGTGCAGGTGCCTTGCCCAAACACAGAGGTTTGGTACTCCATCAAACACACCTCAGATCTTCACCTCAGCCTCAAGCCCTTCTTGGAGCACCTCTGAGCTCAGGGACTTGTTCATGATCCAGAGCTTTTCTCTTCCACCCCTTCCTCACCACCCCAACCCTTGTGAAATTCAACAGCATGTGGCAGACCTCGGGATGAGCCGCACAACTGAGATCTCCTTTTTGGAGATATTTCTGAACAGCTGCTGGAACTACCCAGCTCCTGGGAAAGCAGCCATGTGGCAGCGGGTCCCAGGGTGTGTCCCAGGGCAGAGCTAAGCACCCCTCACCCAGTCTGATCTCACAGCGGTCCCCAGTCCAGCCCTCGGCACAGAAGCAGAAGCCGTCGCCGTGCAGGCCTCCATTGCACACACCGTTCTCAGTACAGTTGCACTCTGTGAGGAGTGGACAAACACAGCATTTATGCCTAGGTGGAAAGGCCCTGGGACACCCACGTAGCAGAAATGTGGCATTGTGGGCAGGTGTGAAGGTGGGCAGAGGAGCCTGACACATCCCTTCCTGCCAAGTCCTGGCCCCCTGTCACACACGCCCTTCACAGAGGAAGAAAAGCCTCTGCACCCACAGTACCCCATCACTCCTCTCCCTTGGGCATTTCTGGAATGTGTTTCTCTCTCTGAAACATTCCTTGAGACCCTGTGAGGCCCAGTTTGGGATGGGAGGATGGAGGACTCTCTTTCCCCTCCCTTTGCTTTTGTCTCACATGGGCACATGTGAGCTGAGCATGTCCCAGGTGATGCTCTTTCTGTACAGGGCTCATCACAACTTCCATGTCCCCCAGCTCCCAGTACAGTGGAATACTTTCTCCCAAACTGGGGCTCTCAGCCGTGCTCGACAAACGCGGAGGGGTCTTTGACCCTTTGGCCTTATCCATGGGGCTGCAGGGGGGTCAGCCCAGCCCCTCGTGCCTGTCCCTGTGCGCGGCCCCGGCCCAGCCGCGGTACCTCGACACTCGGGGCCGTATCTGCCGGGCGCGCAGAGCTCGCAGCCTGTCCCGATGAACTCCTGGCTGCAGTTGCAGATCCCTGAGCCGCCGATTTTGTCATCGCACGTCCCACGGTTGTTGCACGGCGCCTCCAGCCCGCCCGGGCACACTGCAAATGGGGCACTTCAGTGAGGCTCTGGTGACAAAGGGACCCTGTGCTGGAGGGGAGCCACCCACTGCCCCCCACCCCAGACCCTGCACACCAGGTGCCCTGAGCTGCTGCTCACGGGGTGCTTGAACCACAGACAGCTCAGTCTAGGGACATCCCATGACAGAAAAACTTAGGAATGGGGGCAAGAGGGACAAATTTGGCACAGTTTCCAGCCTGGGAAGAACTCTGCTGTGATGTGCTGGGTCTGTGCTGTGCCGCCCCACACTAACAGCAGGCTCACCCAAGGACGTGAAAGCTGCCCATGGCACAGAGGGCAGAGAGCAGGAAATGGCTGAATATTGACAGCATCTAGAGGTGAGGGACATGTCTGACAGCCACCCCCAGCAGCCCTGTGCCCAGGGCTCTTCACAGAGACAAGATATTCTCCAAGGACAGGGAACTCCCTGTTGTAATCCCATGGAATCGCTCCCTGCACCCTATACAGGCTGGGGCTCCCTGCGCACCCCTCTCCAGGGAAGCAAACTCATGGATGTGGATGTGCTGAACCAGTAACGCCACCTTCCCGCAGGGACAGGGCGGGCTCTTACCCCGGCAGTCCCGGCCGTAGTGGTTGGCGCAGCACTGCGGGACCCACTGGCTGGAAACGCAGCTCCTCCTGCAGCCTCGTCTCAGAGGCCCTCTGGAAGAGAAGTGTCTCCTGAAGGGGTCCCACGGGGAGTGCCCCCACGCCGGCCGCAGCAGGGAGTTGCGGTGGAACAGGAACGTGTTCCTCAGCAGGTGGTTTCCGTAGTAGTAGCAGCGCCGGGTTTCCCCCTGTGAGGGAGCAGGCAAAACACAGAGCTTGCCACACTGGTCACTGACAACTCACCTTGACTTTTCTTGTGCCACTCATTCAGTTTTACGGGAAGTAACAGAGGCTTCCTAACATGTGCTGGGGCTGGTGTCAGTGGAGCCTCAGAGGAACCTCAGGGACATGCCAGAAGCCAGCAGTGGGAATGGGGTACAGCCACTACCTCCCGTGGCTGCTCACCATGGGATCCCTGAGCCACCCCCACGCTGAGCTCTTCTGCCATAAAGCACCCAGAGCCACCCCCAGTGCTGTTGGAGGGACCCCTGTGCCACTGTCACCCACCAAGCAAAGACCACTGGACCCCATATTTTTCAGCCCAGATCCTTCATGACTTGGGCAAGGCATGGACCATGTGGCTGAGCCAAGGGCTTGCCACATGCAGGTGGGCCTTCATTTTGCTGCTAAATGAGGGGCACATGGGTGTTGCCATCAGTCCCCTAATGGGCCTCCCTGGTGACAAAGCTGTGGGCTTTACCCGTTGAACGGAGCCAGCAGGGCAGGGTGGCTCAAAGCCACAGAGTCCGCAGCTCTCTGTAGATCCCTGTGGAGGGGAGAAAGAAACCTCACAACAACTCAATACGTGGTGCTACCTCTCTTGGCTGCTGAGAGCTTTGCCAAGGAAGAGCAGCTAGCCCACCAGACATCCCTCTTCTAGGCACAAGGCTGCACGCGTGGCCCAGATCCTCATTCATGTCATCACAGGTGCTCACCTGCAGCTCAACCAAGGTGAACTCATCACACCGAGATCCCAGATCCGGTGGCTCCAACAGTCTATCAATGCCATGGGCAATGCCCCCACTGAACTCCATGTGCCTCTGGATGATGGTGGCGTCCCCATTCCCCAGCAAAATCTCCCCCTAAGAGAGGAAGAAAGCAACTTGTGATCCTGGCACATTCTACATCCTGGCTGTACCACCCCAAGTTGCTTGGTTTTGGCTGCCATGGCTTCTTAATCACCCCAAGAACTCCAAAATCTCTGTGCGCATGTCCTTGATTACCCTTCCCACAAAACACTTTTCACAGCCACCTGTCCTAAGGATGGCTTCTGTCCATGCAGCACATGCTCTCTAAAGGTTGTGGCACCACAGGGTTGGCTTTGCAGCCAAGTCATTGTGACTTTCATGAGAAGGTACCACACACCTCTGCATTTACCTGCCAGCTGGCCATGCCTTGTGGCTCTTTACACCCCAGCTGTAGCCAGGGCGTGGGGTGTCCCAGCCTGCAAGCACCCCAGCTCTATGTTCACTCCCTGTCAGAAGCACCAGGTGCTCCGTGGCCATGCCCAGGGACATTTGCCCCCTGGGAAGCCAAGCCTGGAATTGCTCACACTCACCACATGGGCTTTGCTGCAGCTGAATGAGATGGTGCAGCCATGCATGCTCCGTATGGTCTCAACTTGGGGCACGTTACCAGCAACAATCTGAGAGGGAAAAAGAAGAATGTGAAGGAGAGACTGGCAAAACTGGTGGTTCATGTTAACACATGGTGAGGACAGGGGTCTGTGGGCAGCCTTGGAGGGGTGTGATGTGGCAGTCCCTGAAGCTGGTGTGGGTGGCACAGCACAGCTGTGCTGGCTTGGTCCCAGATTCCTGCACAGTTAGAGGCCAGTGTGAAAGAGCAGGGCCTGACTTTGCTCTGCTGGACTCCCACCTCGTTCATACCCCTGTACACAAGAGCCTGTTTGTGAGCTTGCAGCTCCCCAGAAACTGATGACAGAAGGTTTCAGCTCAGCCACCAGAGGTTCACAATGACGCTGTAAGTGCCTCAAATGCTCAAACAGCTTTGGGTCTTCTCAAGACAACTGATATGCTGTGTGTTCTATGGCAGCAAACTATTTGGCAAGGCCACTCTGACACAGCCATAGCAGACACTGGCCCTTCAAGTGGCCCTGGCAGCTATAGGCCTGCGTGCTGTCACATTTACCTTGGTGTCCCTGATCATGTGTGCCTTGAGGTAGGAGGCCAGCACGTCCCGGTGCTCCCTGCGGTACAGGAACTTCTGCTGGCTCTCTGGGAGGGCGCTGAAGGCGGCGTCCGTGGGCCAGAGCAGCGTGAAGGGTCTGTGCACGGGGTCACCGAGCAGCGGCAGCAGCTCCGCGTCCTGCCCGGGAGCACAGGGACACGAAGGGAAAGGAGCCCAGGCTGACCGTGCCCAGGCACACAGCGCCTCTTCCAGAGCGGCAGGGGCAGGGGCTCACCTGCAGCAGCCTGCTGTAAATGGTGTACCCAAAGGCCTCGGCCACGTCCGTGATGTTCTGCTGCAGATGGAGGAAAGCAAACAACTGACGCCGAGTGTTCCCCATGCAGGACCAGCAACGCAGGGGAGAAACCAGACAGGAAACAGCTACAGCAGCTAAACACAAGTTTATCTCTGTCACCATCATGCTGATGATTTGGCCTGGGAAGGGCTGGCACTCAGCAGCCACCACTTTTCTGATTAATGCTGGATAGACACTGCTATGGCAGGAGCTGGGAGAAATTCCAGCACTCTGTTGTGCTGCACAGAAAATGTGTTATATTCTGTAAAATGCAGGCTCTATAAGTGCCTAAAGCTTGCTTTAGGAGTCACAGAGAAGCATTGGCAAACTCATGCTGCAACCTGCTCTGTGCTGGAAAAGGAGTGTAATGGTTGGCACGGGACAAGATCCTCCTGCCTACATCCAGAACTGTTGTTCCCTAGTGATGGAAAAGGCTCCTTATGTTCCAAAAGTGGCTATGCCACAAATGCTGTCACCTTCACAAGCCAAATCTGTGGCCTCAGACAACCCCTAGGCAGTCAAAGACAGGAAGGAAGAGCAGCCCAGGCAGCTTTGGGCTGAGGCAGCACTGCTGGGAGAGAGATCCTGTCCTTGAGCTCACCACAGCCCTGACACCAGGGCACAGCTCCAGCCTTACCTGCAAGAGCTTTGAGGAAATGTTATGGCCCACCAGGTCACTGGGAATGAGGATCTTGTTGATGAAGTGAATGACCCCATTCACACCCACGATGTCACTCGTGACCACGTTGGCTTCCTCATTGAGAGTGATGCTATTCTGCGAGAGAGGGGACCTGCTGGACCTGCACCAGCCACAGCACCACCCCGGGAGTGTCTGTGGGCCCCGGGCAGGTCACTTGCCACAGCCACAGTGCCTTCACATGGCAGAAAAAGCGACATCCTGACAAATGGGACAGCAAAGGGAATTACCTCCTTCACTGTGACCTTTATTTTGTGGCCAGATAAAGATGTAAGGGACTCCTGGCCTTCCAGGTCACTGGAGAGCAACTTCTGGCAGCCCACCATGTGGTAGCGAAGCAGGTCCCGGAGGAGACCTCTGCTCTTCCACTCCTCAAACTACAGACAGAAAACAGGAGTGAGATCACACCAGGGCACTTGTCCTTGCGCAAAGGGCCCCCAGCCCTGATGAGGGAGACCTGGATTGCCTGAGTTCCATCTGAATCATCCCTGCAGGGAAGAGGGTCCCCCCAAAACACACTGAAGGCACAAAACCATTTGAGAGCTTTGGGAAATTTCAACCAGCTTGTCTAGTCAGTGATGGAGTTAGGATATTCCATTACACTGATACCAAAAATCTGCCATTCTCTTGTTCCTGAGAAGGAGTAAGGGGTCTGTCACAGATGCATGGGAGCCTTGCTGTTACCAGCCGCATGGGCACCAAAGCCACCACACACCATGGATCTGGCACAGTGCCTCTGAGGCCCACGGAACATCATCTCCAACAAGGGTCTCCTCACAAGAGGAGGTATGTCCATCTCTGTCCAGGGTGTCATCTCATTGAGATGCCTCCAAACCTCTGCTTTTACACTGATGGAGAACAGGGGATGCCTTTAACTCTCCATGGTGCAGCCCCTTTGCCTTGATTCACTGGGCAGAACAGTCTCAGAGAGGACATTGCCACAGCTGCAGCTGTCAAACGCCCAACAAAGCTTGGCATGGGAGGGCACTTACCACTGTGGTGTTTCCTATGAAGTCTGTCTGTGGGACAAAGACAGTGAAAGGCCCCGCCCCGCTGAGTTCTTTGATGCTTTCTGCCTGTGTTAGAAGAGCATTTGTGGGAAGGGAAGCAGAAAACATTGTTCCAGTTAGCAAGACCCTTTGCAGACGGCCCTAGGTGGGATTTACTACGCAGAGACAAGGACAAAGCTGTCACTAACCTGTATCATCCTAAAGAACATGGATGCATCTGGAATCCTTCCAAGCTCCTTAAACAAAGGGAATCAGCTGGTGTTAGAAGGGTCCCTTCCACTTGCTCCTCACCAACCAGCACAGCGACCTGTTCCTTCCACTCTGGGTCACTCTCCCACCCCAAAGAGGCACCAGTTCTCCCTGACACACCACGGAGATCTCCCCTCCCTCCCTCCCTCACCAGCTCTGCAGGCACAGATGACATGGATGTTGCAGTGAGCTTTGCCCTCACCATTACAAGTGTTGCAGGCTGGAGTGGACAGAAGATGAAAGCTGGCTGGTCCTGCAGCCCCTGTCTCATGGGTAGCTGCCTGTGCTCATGGGACACCTCAAGTGCTTCACAAAATCTCTGCTTTAATTGCACTGTGCTGCCCCTGCCAGTTCTGGGATGCTGTCCAGAGGGCAGACATACCCTAGCCAGGCAAACGCCCTCTCCACACCACACTGACTTTCAGTCACAGCACACACAGACCATCTCTTTTCTCGTGGCTCTGCTGTGGGCACAAGCTTTTATTTGCCACTGCCTAATAAAGGTCACCAGCTTGCCCAAGGACAGCCACTGTACTGGCAAGAGAACTGGACATTGACTTCTACGCTCCAGACTGGGTCCCAAGTCCTGGCATGGCCACAGGGGACACCTGCCCTCATCCCACTGGGCAGAAGTGAATTTCCTTGGGAAAAAACAAGATCACTCCCATTTGTTTATGACATGAAGCAAGCAGTCCCCTGGAGGCATGGCCAGTGTTGCTGACAGCAGTAGAGTGTTCCCTCCCTTTGGAGAAAAGTCACTTTGCTATGATTCTCCCCCATAACTAGCACACCAAACACACCTATGATTTGTGGAGAGTTTGCTCAAAGCACCTGTCTCCTCTCCAGTACTACACACGTGTCAATGTGACACCAAGATCTGCTCCCCCTCTGGAGGGGAGGGAGTGGTTTGCTGCAGGGCAGGGGATAGGAGGTGCAGCACACGCCTCTCACCTGATGCACTTTGCCACGGCAGGTGAAGCCATCTCCAATGCTGTGCCAGGAGCAGGAGCAGTTCCGAGTGCCAGGGCCTGTGTACTTGCAGAGCCCAAAGGGGCTGCAGCCTCCATTGTTCTGGCAGGGAAAGCAAAACACTGCTTGGAGGGGCTTCTCCAACCACCTGAACTGCTGCTTGCATGTGGGAGCTTCAAAATTCATCCAGCCCAGCAAAAGGAAACCATCCCTCCCCATTGTTTAGTGCCTTAGAATAAACCTCACCCAAACTCTCAAGGACTTCCCAGCACCAAATCCTCCCATGAAATAAGACTTTCACACCTCACTTTGGAACACAGAGTCCATGACAAAGCCCCTGATTCAGAGGGACAGTTTGACATGGCAGCAATGCCATGAGCACAGAACACTCTGAGGCTTTTGAGCACAACCCACATGAAATGGACATGTAGGAAAAAGTCCACATGCCTCCAACCCTACGTCCCTCTTTCCGCCCTGAGGGAATCCTGGGTGACTGGCATAATTGCAGGTGACTGCAGGAGGCAATGGAGACCAAACACACAAGGAAATCCTTCAGTATGTGGAAAGGCAAGACTTCAGCTCCAACCAACCAGGCTAACACTGTTTCTACTGCTAACTCTTGGGAGAAGGGAACACTTCCAGGCCTTCACCTCTGGAAGCAGCCAAATGCAGACATACCTGTTCACACAAGTTGATGGGGTTGCACTTGCTCACACCATCCCCACTGTAACCAGGCAGGCAGTTGCAGGCGACCTGGAGGGAGAACAGAGCGTTGGGCTCAAGCTTGGACCCAGTAAAGGAAACACACAGGGCTGCCCTGGGCAGAAGGCATGTGGTGTAGCATCCATTGCTGCCTCTGTGAATAACCAAGCTTGTGTCCACAACAGATATAACCTGAGGCTGCCCTCAGCCTCTGACCAGCAAGCCATCTGCTCTCATGGAAATGGCAACGTTTTCATGCTCTTTCAAGGACCCTTCTCTACATGGAAGGGAGTAAGCACAAAGCAGGGCACTGCAACGGACAGGACTGTCTCTAGGAGAATTACACAGCTGTGAAAACTTCCATAATAAGTTGCCTGACATCCACCCAACACACTCACCTTCTTTGGGCCTGTTTTGATGCACTCTGCATTGGTGTGGCAGCCCCCATTGCCTTCGAGACAGAGATCAATTTCTGCAGCAAAACAATAAGGCCAAGTTATTGCTGGGGGCTGCTCCAGGCAGCTGGGAAGTGGTGATCCAAAGGGGTATTGGGAAAGCAACAGGGAGAACTTTTCCAGCTTGGGGAGCACTTTCCTGGGAAAGGGTCTCATGATAGCAAAGGAATAGGGTGGAACTACAAGTTTACTCCTGACACATGTGGGTCTCTGAGCTGTGACATCTGCTCACAGAAAATTCCAAGCCTGTCTGGGTGCACTTTAAAGAACGTGAGAGGACTGGACTTTCCCAAGCTGTCTTCACCCAGAGCACCACTGTGGGACACTGCCCTCACCCTCTGTCTCTGGGCCTCTCCATGACATGCATAAGAGCAGGAAACCTTGCAGGAATCTTTTTGTTTGAGACAAAACCACTGGTGTTTTAGTCTGAAACTCCCCTTAGTATTGATGCTGCTTCTCTGCTCCCCCAAAACACACCCTGAGCACTCACCCATGCAGAGTGTCCCGTCCCCAGCGTAGCCTTCCTTGCAAGCACAGGTTCTCTCTCCTGGGGACACTTTGGTGCACACAGCATGCTTGGAGCAGCCACCGTGGTCAATAGTGCAGGGATCTATTTCTGTGACCAAAAACAAGAGGAGTAAAATCAGCTCAGCGCATCTAGGAATGATCAACGGTGTCAGAATGATTATCTTTCTTAACATCACAATATCTTGTTAAAATCCCATTTTTTGCAATGAAAATGTTGGTTCTTTAAGGACATGGGGCCTCATCTAGACCTGAGAGAGGTCAGTCCAAGTAAATAAGCTGAGCTTAAGTAACCTCCAAATTGGAAATCTTTCCCTCACAGCATTTGCTCACTGGCCACTAATGGTTAGATGAGAAAAAATATATTTACCTGAACAATGTACATGCTTGAAGTTTTGTTTTGTTTTTTTTTCTTTTTCCCCCCTTACTTGCTTTCCAACAAGGGCAATACTGAAAAGAAATTGGAATGTAGCTCTGGTGAAGTATCCTAAAATCCCACCTCATTTTGGCTCTACTGCTGCACTAATACCTGATTTTGGTATGGCCAGCAAACAGAAGAACCACAAAGTTCTAGGGAATTGAAACGCCCAGACTCCAAGGATTCATGGCCAAAATTGTTGTAACTTTGCCACCAATACTGTGATATTAGAATGAGTACAATCCGTTCACATGCATCAGGCAGTAAGAACTGCCCTCCTACACTTGCCTGCCTTTTTATCCCTCTCTTGCAGGCTTTAACAACATCAGGAGCATCCTGTGTAAAGCTCTGAACTGGAAAACACCTCTGCCAAAGCATGGCAGAGTTCATGGTGGATGGCTGAGAGGAAAAGAATTTGAGGGATCTTTCCTCTGGCAACTTCCTGCCATTTATTTCACCTTGCCTTTGCTGGACACACCTGTGCAATGGGTCCCATTCCCTGTGTATCCAGCAGAGCAGAAGCAGGTAGGCTGAGAATCTGTGGAACTGTTGAGGCAGCTGAAACGAGACAGGGATAAACAATCACTGTCAACACCTCTTGATTTGCTCGGCTGGTGGGAAGCCCTGTACAAATCTAGCGTATGCAGGAAGCACAATAACCACAGGAGGCACATTCCAGGTACTCCTTCACAGCTCCAAACACTCCAGTCATGCTGGCCAGGACCTGGTGTCCAGCCCAGGCCTCCCACAGTGCATCCTCACCACACCCACGAGCTTCTGAAGGTACAAGGGGGATGGCAGGGCCCCTGCCTAAAACAGGGGTCTGGATAATGGATGGAGAGGGGAGCACAAGGGAGTCATTCCAGCCCTGTTTCTTTCCTTGCCAGGGGCAGAAAGAGCTTGTAAATGGCTGGTTGATTTGCTCCACAAATAAGGTCAGCCTTGGAGTACCTTGGAATCTCTGCTTTCTCCCATCCACACACACTGAGGGAACTTAGAATGGATTTATGCTCGGACAGACAAAATCCTTGGTGACACTACACGTGGCTCAGGTCCAAAGAGAGTTCCCAGAAAGGAACTGACAATTATGCATCTTTGATGAGTAGGCACCTTCTGCCAGCCCTCTGCCAAGCCCTAAAGCCAGAATCACCTCTGTGTTTAACTCCCACAAACACACAGAGATTACTCGGCCCCTTGTCTGCACTTACTTGGCCATTTGGTGGCAAGTGTTATTGCATAAGTCAATCTTGATTCCTGCAAAAGAAAACACAAATATAACTTGGAATTTTCAGCTGGGCCTTCTTCTGCCATCTAGAGAAAAGAAGCCTGCAAACCAGGAGTGATGCTCTCTTGTCCTGTGTGGCAGCAGGAAAATCTCATGGGATTTATGTCTTGGCACTTTGCAAGGGAATGAATTTTATGTTCTCTCTCTGAGCTAATAGTTCAATTTGATTTTATCTGTGTGGCCTTTGCACTGTTAGGAACAAAACAAGAACTGAAACCTTGTTAATCCAGAATACAGAGCCATTTGGTTTTGGCCCTTTTGAAGCAGAAGATGAACTGCTTTCGTGCTTGACATTTACACTAGATAAGACAGCTCTGCTTGACTTCTATTTCTAAATTCACAATAAAATCAACCTTTGTGTGGAAACTTTTAAAATCCCAAGGTATTTAGAAGCTCAGGTTTCTCCTCACCTAAATGTTAATGAAAATCCCAAATCCATCTTCAGTGTGTTACCTTGACACACAATGACAGATTTATTGAAAACTGCAGACCACAGCTTGAACTCACCTGAGTGACTGAATCTGTGAGCAGAAAAAGCAGCTCAGCAAACACACTGGGACCTTTTGAAAATTCAAATCAAGCCCTGCCACCTTCTTAGGAAAGCTACAGGAGTCATGACCAACCCAATGTGGCTGGAAGTTCCCATTTCTCTCCCAGAGCAAGGGGCTGTTTTTGAGGTGCCTCTAATCTCAGTGGAGGTAGAAGCAGGGATAGGCCATTCTTGGTTTACCAAAATAACTCAAGGGCTCGTGTAGAGGTGGGGAAGTCACAGCAAATGCAGCTTGTGTGCAGGAATGAGAAAGCAGAGTCTGAAAAGGTTTTGGGGGAATTCAGAGCACATGTGACTCTGTGGTCAGAGCAGACAGAGATCCTCTGGAAACTTGGTGGGATCACTCAGATTTCTCTGCCACTGTTAGACCAGAGGCCCCCTCACACTCACGTACTTTCTTGGCAGGTAGGGCCCGTCCACCCTGGGAAGCACTCGCAGCTCCCGTCCCCTCGCAGTCCGTCGTTACAAATGCCATTGTCACAGGCACATTCTGCAGGGGAAATACAAACACCACTGTCAAACCAACTGAGGCTCACCGGCAGTCTTGCTGCCGTTTCACTGGTTGCTCCCTTCCTAATCCAACACATCAAACTGCCATCAGGAAAATGGCACAGGAGTATCCAAAGAAAATGGCACAGGAGTATCAGCTCTTGATCCCTCACTGGCTGGCCAAAAAGTTCAGGAAGAGATCACCTGGCTCTGCTTGCTGTAGTTTGGGTGGTGGCAGGAAGAGCAGCACAGCAGAGCACATGCTTGCTTTGAGGATGCAAAATGGGGCCACTCCTGTGGCTGGGCACAAGTGCTCACTCCCGCTGTCTCTCAGAGACATGGCAGCCATTTGCCTGTCTCAGAGTCTTGGGACTTTTCTGCTCTCCCACCACCCCTCCCGAGAGCTGAGATGTGGCCACTTTTCTGCCCTTGCAAGCAGTTTGGTAGAGCCAAGCTGCCACAGCCATGGGTGTCACCTGATTTGCAGTCGGCTCCGTATCGTCCCACTTCACACATCTCACAGGCAGTGCCGTGGAAGCCCTCCAGGCAGCGGCACTCCCCACTGCCCTGGATGCCATCCTGGCATTCCCCGTTCCCAGAGCACCACTGGCCTGGCTTGCCGGGGCACATCTCACACATGTGGCCGTAGTAGCCGGGGCAGCAGACAGACCTCTGGAAAACCAACAACAAGCTGGGGTGAGCCATCCTGTGCAGCACAGGCAAGGTACAGCTTTATTGTGGGAGCTGCTTGATTCCCCTCTCCGTGTGACAGCCATCATTTCTGACAACACACGGAAGGAACAGGTAGGATGGAGTGAACGCCCTGAAATGGGGCGTTCTGTTGCCCAGAGCTTCATGTAAAGGTCTGCACTACCCTTGAGAAACACAGGCCCTTTGGTGAGTAACTGAAATATCCTGTGCCCCTCCAGCCTATCCCCTGCCCATGTCCTCAGTGGGTCTCTCTACTGGGCAGAGAAAGGCTCTGCCAGGAGGTGATTTGGGTCCAAAGCCTGGTTTAACTGGTCTCACTTCTTTCTGCATCTACCTATGGAGGGAAGAAAATCATGTTGGGACAAAGTTGGACAGAACAGATGATGGGAAACACCATCTAATGAAGCAATGCAAAAGTACCAAATGAGGTACAAGTGCTGACTGAAGCTCTATGTGAATACAGTAAGTATAACTTCCTCTCTCCCTTTTCAATTTCCTGTTCCCTCTAAACTTCGCAAGTGACACTGCAACACCTATAAGACATCAAATTCACACAAGTCTCTCTTTTACCATTTTCTTTTTAAGTGTTTTCTTCCAGCAACCCATTTTCACAAAACTGGTAGGGGCCATAACACACACAACATGAGGTGTGAGACCTTCTGCTCCTCCCCTTGGTTCAGCTCCAATGAGTCATCAGTCATTCGGGAAGGCACAGGCACAGGGAGAATACCATCATTCATGCCTCATTTCCTTAGGAAACCAGACTGCAAACATTCAACTCCTTCTCTTCCTCTGCAGGACAAAACCCAGAGCAACAATACCGAAGCAGCAGATCCCAGTCTATCACTGCACAGACATTTCTGCAGAGCTTTTGTTGTTCCAGTGCCCTCCACCTCCGGGATGGAGAGCAATTCCCAGACAGCCCCAGTCTCAGCTACGCAAAGGCACAAACATGCCAGGATTTCAGCACAGCCTGCACTTCCATGGCTGTGCTTCTGACACACATCTTGCTTTTGCCAAAATGAATCAGAGGCAAATGTTTTTCTCACCAGAGAAACTTTTGCACAGGTGAAATGGCAGCCCAGTATCCTTGTACCCGCAGAGCGCAATTCACAGCGAGCGAGATTCCTGCTTCCAGGGGGCTCCTGAGGATATAATCAGCATAGACACAGATAGGAGATATTACAATAGTTAGACAAACAATGCACATTTTGGTGCTTATGGCAGTGTTCTTGCTTTGTATCTGACAGGAATAGCCCTAAAAATCTGAACTATCCAGAGCTGAGACCAATGAGGCATCTACGGATGTGAGGTCACCACACAGAATAATTTTTTACCTGCCAAATCCATGGCACATGTTAGTCTGAACACTGAGAAAAAAAGAATTGGGAACTTCTGGGCATAGGGCAAAGCAGCAAGGCTTTAGAAGCCCGAGGTAGCTGCTAGGCAATTCACAGCCAGCATGGAAATGAAATGCTTAGTTATTTTCCTCTCTGGAAACGTTTGTCACTCACTCACAAAGAAGCTACAGGCACAACCAACCCATCTGCATGACCAAATCAATGGTCCAGGCAGGGAAATTGCGACAGGTACCCCTAAATTTGCTTTCCTTGATGATAATGCCAAAAGAGTCAAAGATAAAATAAAAAATAAAATTAAAAAAAATTAAAAAAAGAAGACATCTCTTCTTCCCTCTCAAGTGGAAAAACTAAAGGGCTCCTGAAATTCAGACAAAGCCTGGTGCCAGCTCTGGGTGGAGCTTCATGATTCATGTTCATGTTTTTCCTGTGTTACCCTCCCTTGGTTTCTGCTTCTTCTTGCAAACCTTGGCAATGGATGAGCCACAGAGGACTCAAAGGCAGATTTTTTCAGGTATCAAAAACCTATAGAGCAATAAAAGGACCTCAAAGCATTATCTGCAACCAGTCTGTGAGCTATCACATGAATCCAGGACTCACCACAAGAACTGATCCAGAAGGACACTTGATCCCCTTCTCACACTTGCCACACCTTGACTAGGGCACAGAGAACAGGATAAGTCACAAGTGTGCCCTCTACCCACATCACACCAAGACACTAATCTTGAATTACAAATGCTGCTCTACAGGCTGCTGCCTGGGAAAAAGATGTTTTTATATCTGTGGCTCGAAACACCAAAAGAACAGCTCATATGCTACACCTTTCCTGAGTCTCAGGAATTTTTGTAGCCCTGGGGTTCTTTCGCACAAGGCTGCAAATACTTTTTTCCTAATCTGTAGCAAGCAGAATTACCTCAGTCTGACAATGCAATCTCCAGGTTTAGTGGCTCATTCGCCATGAGCCACAAGGTACATGCAAGCTGGACTTTCGGACATGACTCCCAGGCAAACCAGGGAGCATTTTCTAAGGGAGCTTGTGGTCATGGCATGCAAAAATTGGGCTGGATTTTCCTTCCACAGCTGAGTATCTGGGAGTCCCTGCACTAGCCAGCCCCATGGCTGGCACTGTGAGAGAGGTTCAGTGAGGGAACTGAACATGATCTGCACAAGAGCTGCATTAGATGTACAGAATCTCCAGGTAGGAGGTGCCAGGTCTCCACAATGCCCCATTTCATGAGGCTCATCTGGGGTTACAGCACTGTCTCATCCATGAGGACAGCCAAGGCAGGTTGTCTGCTACCATCAGTTTGGCTCAGCAGGTGCAGAAACCCTGTGAAATGGTGTCAGCTCCTTGGCCATCACCTTACCTTCAGTATGGTAGTGGTGTTAGCAGTGCAGCGATTCTTCTGGACCTGGAGCACCTGGGACACCCCGATCAGGATGCCATTCTTCGTCTCAAAGGATTTTCCATCCAAAGGAATATTATTGACAAACTTCTACAAAGCAGGAGATGACAGCTGAGACAATAACCTTCAACTCCTGTTGCATGGATCGCTTGGCAGCTCCAAGACAGTCCCAGCAGTAAAGTTGTGAGGGTGTGCAAAAGAGAAGCGGAGTATGGGATCAGCAGCATTAGGAAGTGATAGGTCAAGCCAGAGCCTCAGATGCCAGAACAGTCTGCCACCCTTACCTGAGTGCTGTTTTGGTAAAACATCAGCCAGTAGGAGAGCCCTAACATGCTGTTCTTATGAACTCCACTTCTCAAGTCTGCAGGCAAGAGCTTCTCTCCCAGTACAATGTGGTACTGCACTGTTTCATTATCCTAAATCCACAAAAATACAAATGTTTAGAGTCTCTTGACTTAATAGACTACAAATCAGTCAGAGGTATGGCATAAGAAATGTTCCTAAGCATCTGTAATGGCAAATTAAGCCCACAGAGCCTAGTAACTCTCTGTCACAGATGACTGATAACACTTGATGATTCTGATACTTGATGAACCCATTAATGTTTTTTGGAACCTTTCAGAAATCTGAAAATTGCCACAGCCAGCCAGGAAGTGGAACACATTGTGCCATCTATTCACATACTAATTTACTCAGCACTTGTGGTCTAGATATCCTTTTCACATCCCATTGCAACACCCCTGGAAATCCTCTCATTTCTCTGCCACATTTCTTCCAGGTTTTAGCATCAGATATTCATCTCCTCTGCATGCTGAAATCCCCTGAGCTTGTTTACTATTTGGCAGTGTACATGTCCCTGCCCCACCACAACACATATTCAAACTGCAAGCAAGCAGTGAGCTTACCAGCTGGGTCACATTGGCAGCACGGCAGTACTCCTCAATGGAATTATTTCCAGGAACAAAAACTGTATATTGTTCAGAGGACTCAACTTTCCCAATGAGCTGGTACTCCTAAAAAATGTCCAGACAGTAACATCAGCAATTACCCTTGTGCTCACTAAAACCCAAACCACACGAGAGATCAATTACAAAGGCAAGAGGAAATGCTTGAAAATGGGATATACAACTTCTACTCAGCCACACACATCTGATTGCTTGCTCCTCGTCCTGGCTGATATAAGAGCAGCTTCCCAGCTATGAGAAAGCCTTTGCTTTCTTCTGGTTTTCTCTGCCTTGTATAGGCATCAGAGAATCTGCAGTAGACAGGTCCTCCTGCACTGTAACACGTGCCAGTGATCTAGATATCTAACTGTAATTATATAACTCTTTGTCTGCTCAAAAGCTTTCCTAGAAGAAAGCTTCCTCATGTAGGACACACAGGATCTTCCTTTCTTACCAGGCAGTCCAAATTTAGACAGAACAGGGTAAGATGGGCATTTGCTCAAAAGAGTGTTCTGACAGTGACAGCTGTGCTCACCTCGACTGCTTACCTCTAGCAACTCCTTGAATGTGCTGAAGGAGGCCACGGTGCTGAGCTGTTCCTGCAGCCCAGGAGGGCTCGGTGGGATATCTCCTGGGGCCGGCAACAAAACCTGCAGGAAAAGCGGGTTCAGAGCAAGGCTGAGCAAGGGGCTGAGGGGAATCACACTGGACTCCTGCCCTTATGCAAGAAAGTCAATTAAAAGGCCTCATTTTACACAGTCCTGCAATAGCCTGAACTCTTCTATCAGCCAAGAGAAGGGGAACTCTCCTCCCACTGGCCCTGAAGACAAATGTTTTAAACACTGAACACTACTGCACAGGAAACATCTGTCAGAACCTTGTGATAACCTCATATATTTTGCCTTTATATCCCTTCCTAACCGTCCAGACGTGTGATCCACCTTGGCCCTATCACAGAGGCTGCTACACAAACCAGCTGCTACAACTGCAGCACTTCCTAGTGCCACATGTACTGACATACCTTACTGAGGACATGGATGATGCCATTGCTGGCAGGGATGTCACTGACAACTACACTTGCATTCTGGATGGTCAGTACCTGCACAAGAACCAGAGGGAGAACCAAAAGGATCAGGAAGTGCCAAGCAAGTTCAAAAAAAAAAATGTTGTTCCTTCAAGGCTTCACATGGTTAATCTTGGTACAGTTTCTGAAAGATGCCTGCATTTGAGGGCACCACTGTCCCACCCAGGCTCCCCACTGGATACAGCAGCCCATCAGCAGTTAAATTTGAGACTGGTGCAGGAGCCTTATGTAAGAAACTCTTACACCACCCGTGGTGTTTATCTGCCATCTGGTCTGTGGGTTGAGAGTGGGTAATTCTGGCCCGTCATGCTTTTTGAGCTTTTCAGCAGTGAAGACACCTTCAAGGAAGTGGGCTCTGAGGGGAACAAAATCAGATAAAGAAAAGATTAAGGAACTGCTGGTAATGACAAGGAGATAAGACCATACCACCCAACACTCCCATCTCTCACGGGAAGTAGTTTAGCATGTGGAGAGAACAACGGAGAAAAATGTTCTGATGTCATATGACTGGGAAAATCTCTCTGCAAATACATGAAAAATAAACCTACTTCCCGTGGCCTGTGGTCTGTTATGTTTTAAATGCCTACTTAATTTTTGCCTGCTAGATATTTAAATTTGCTCCTATATTTATCTCAAGATATCACCTTATTGGTCATGCACAAGAAAAGATCCATCTCATGGCTCTGTTGTTTGACCCAGTAAAGTGAAGGCAAGAGGCTCGTCGTACCTGACTAAAAATGGCAGCGTGTAAGGGGTCAACCAGAAATCTTTGTCAGCATTGCTCAAGTTCTTGATAGCTGCCTCTGATGGCACCAGGACAGTGACATTGGCCCCTGCTGGGATGCTGAAGAGAGATTTCTGTTGTCCAAAGCACAAAAATGAATAAATAAGACACGCCACTGCCACATCTATAGTGCAAAATACACCCAACAGCCATCCTGCTCTCACAGTCACGTGAAAGGGATATGAAGGAACACAGCAGGTGCTCAGCAGTATCTCCTGGGCACGGCAGTCAATGAATGCCACAGATGATTTAGCCAAAACAGCTGACACCTGATTGCCAAGGGAAAACCTGCTGCTTTAAGCTCTACCTTCCCAATTCAGTTTTCCTTCAAACACATTCAATCATATCCATAAATCCTTTTTGAATCCTCAACATCAGTCCTGGGGGAGGGACCAAGATAACTGCTGGCAAAAGCAATTTTGTATGCAGCAGGTCAAGTGAGAGAAAGCTCAAGTTAGAGGCTGTCCATCATAATGTGTTTCCACAGACTTGATGCAGTCTGTGGAGGGTCTCTTATTCCCACTAGAGATAGGGAAGCAGCAATGAGAAAAGGAACAAACATGCAGTCTAATGTCCCAAAGAATGTTCTTCTGAAAAAAAGCATTATGATGCCCTTCTTTCCCTTCTGTGCTGTTTTTGGATGGCCAGGAGTTACAGATGGTACAACCATGAAAATTAAGTGTAACACAGCCCCAGCTTCCTCTTGTGAGAGAAACAAAGCCCCCAAGACACACTCATGACCCTCATTCTACCACACACTCCATAGCTTTTCTACATGCCTGCTCTTTAACAATTTCTCTTTTTTGTTGTTTTGTTTTCTCAAAAGAAAAAGATAAATGGAATTGCTTGTCCTCTGACCAACTCATTCACAGACTTCACTTTTACAGAACTTACCCCTGTGGGTGTACCGTGGTTTCTCTTACCTTAACCCAGTTGTAGAAGCCTGCAAAGTGGGAATTCCTGGCCAGCTCCTTTCAAATAGAAACAACAGAAGGGTTACCTCTGCTGAGCACAGGGTACAGTGCTGGGGGGCTCAGGGTGGGGGAAAGGAGCCCTTTGCAATATCAAATCTGACAAGGACTTTGACATTCTTCTCACTTCACAACCATTACAGGCACCATGTATGGTGAGGAGGGATGGGCACTTCTAAAACCAAACTTCAGCCGTTAAATATATATTTCCCAATAAACAAACTCTTTTCAACTCGTCTGCAACGAGTTCATGTGTATCAGAGACAAAAGACTGAATCCACAATGACCTTTGGTATTTCTAACAACAGAAAATGGGCCTGAAAGCTCTGACCTGAAAAACTTTCCAAATAACAAAGGAAAGATGGCTTATTGCACAGGACAGGTGCTCCCTGCACAGGGGTGAAGCAGCTTAGAAATTATGGTTACACTGGCAGTAATTAGTCCTGGCATCACTTCTGTCCCTGTGGCCTTGGAATACACTTGGGCTTCACACTGATGCTGGTAGAAGGAGTCAACTCAGGTAACAGTGAAAAGTAAAGAGAGAACAGAACCAGTTCTCTCCAGTCTCAAAAAGGCCTCAGACGTTTGCTCTTCACTAACTTTTAGAATGTCCCCATAGCACGTCATGCCATCCCCAACATAGCCTTCAGAGCAAACACAGGATCTCTCTCCTCCACCAAGAGGTACACACGTAGCCTGCAAATACAAGGAAAGGAAGAAGAAATTAGAGAGCAAGCGCAGGTTATGTAGTGTTACACCTATCTCAGAATTGAATTCTTCCAAGGGCCACGCTAGAGTAGCACCCACAAACACCTTCCATCTGCTGCCTTTATGGTTGCACTGAGTGTTCCCCTCACACAGCGAAGCCTAGGTGATTGCTTTCATCGTGTGAACCCACAAAAATCACAGGATCCATCTTTGGAGCACATCAGTGTCGGGCACTAAGATGACATAACATAAACATTTGCAATTCTCTCAATGCCATGGCTGCTGCAAAACCTGTCAGTGAGAGGTGAGCCTCCCCTGCCATGCCAGCCTGAGGACAGCTCTTTAGCTACTCACCATGTCATGGCAGCCACCATTGTCCATGAGGCATGGGTTGATGGCATCACAGCTGTGGCCATCGCCAGCAAAACCCCTCTTGCAGACACACTTGCTCTGCAAGAAAGAGACATTTTTATAGACTTACCAGAGCATCCTCATTTACTATCCAAAAAAGGTCTAAGGCAGCAAAACTTATCCTTAATTTATTTTCCCAAGTTTTCTTCCTGGTCCCTCAAGACCTGGAAATGTGGAGTTGTTTCCTTAGCAGAGCATCATCCTCTATCACAGCACACAAGCTGTCTGGTTACTCAAGCACATTGATCGCTTGCATTACTTGGCTGTGGGGGTCACTTGAAGATGATGGTTTCCTCCTTTATTTCCATGTTTTTAGGGAATGACACAGACTTTGTGAATGGCAGAAAGAGGAGTTAATTTCAAAGTTTCCTGCTTTCAAGATATCTAGGAGAGCATTTGCAAATCTCACCTCACTAAAATCTGCCACAGCTTTTGTACCTTTTTTTCTGCACAGTGCTCCCCATATTGAGTGAGGAGAAGCAGCACCCTGAGAAGTCTCCTCTCATGTGCACCTTCCTCCTACCTCAACATGCACTGCTCTCGGCCCAGCTCCCTCCACAGACTGTCTGAACTGCTGCACATGCTCTTCAATGCTGTGGTCTGGGGATAGGGGGATGCAGCAACTGGTGCCTTAGATCAAACTGTGTTACAGAGTCTACTCCTGTCCCTTTGATGCACAAGTCCCAGAGATGAGCAGCAGTCCTGAACACACCAGCGCACCTCACATGCAAGTGCACTGTGATGCTGCAGCTGCAGCTGGTGTTTCTGGCAGTGGACAAGCAAGCTTGGCTGCTGGCCAGCCCAATTTTTACCTCTGGCAATCCAAGGCCACCTCCGAGCTGCTGAGGGAGTGTTAATTCCACCACCACGCTGCTTAGCTTGGCTCATACCTGTCCAGGCCCGATGTAAACGCAGTCAGCGTTGAGGTGGCAGTTCCCTCTGCTCTCCAGCATGCAGTTGTCTATGGGCACACAGGCCCTGCCATCGCCAGTCCAGCCCACATTGCACTGGCAGCTGGCAGTGCCAGGGCCTGTACTGGTGCACAGGGCCTTCAGGAGAAGGGAGAGAGAAGGAATTACACCCAGTAGAAGGGAGAGAGTGAAATGAAAACACGGCAAGAAATCTTCTTCCTCACACTGTGGAGAATTTCTGACTGACCAACTCTGATTCCAGCACTGGGGATGAGGGGGTGGAATCATCTTCTCCAGAAAAGTGATAGAAAACTTCATAATAAAGTGATTCTGGAGACATTTTGTATTTTAAGACAGGTAGACACTTGTGTCTAAGGTGGCTCAGAACTCACAGGACATTCATTATCATCATGTAAAGCTCTTCCATTACACAATAAGTATTCCCTAAAGAGGAGGACTACACCTCCTGCCTGAATGTCTGGGATGGAATCAATGATAGATAGCAGATCTCTCTCAGGAAAAGATGTACTTTGTACCCAGTGCCACCCTATTTTCTTGTATATGGCCCAATGTCTTCTTCTGACTGAGGGGTCTAATGTGTGATGAGGTCTGACCCTCTGGCAGTCATTTCCAATATGAAGCACCACAGTCTTTAACCACAGATAAAAATGTAGTGTTGATGGTTACTGGGAATATGAGTTGGATGTCACAGTTAAGGTACAGAGAAAGTAACGTGTTAGAAGAGCTTGAGGGGAATACCATTGCAAAACAAAAATTATCTGTACAGCTAATCTGTGTGGCTGATAAAATATCTGGTGTGAACCAGCCAAAATATCCTTGGAGTGTCACGTTTTGGCACCAACACAAATTATTGACATCTTCACAATGACTATGCCAAGGCACTTGCTATTCCATCTCATCTGACAGAGAGGAAAAATTAGCACATAAAATCTGTAACAGTCCCATGAGTCCTGGATCCCTGCCCTGATTGAGAGGAGCTGCCACTCCACGCTTCACAGCGTGACCCCACTTACATTCTGTGAACAACCTCCCCGTTCTGGCTGAATGCACAGGTCAATGGGCTGGCAGGAAAACCCATCCCCTTCATATCCATCCTTGCAGATGCACCTTGAAAGTATAAACACAAAAGGGACACAGGTAGAGCTGTCCCTCAAGCAAGCAAGATTTATTACTAACAGGTTGGCTCAGTTACTCAATCTTGTGTGCCAAGTACACAGACACACACACACACAGCCACAGGGGTGGCAGCCATGTCCCTGTGCAATGGCAATGTGCCCTGAACATGCCAGAGACTGACCTTGCTGTGTCATTGAGGCTGCAGACAGCGTGCTGGTGGCAGTACTGGGACAGCTCACTCAGGCCACAGTTCTTGGAGGTCCTGTCACAGAATTTCCCAGTGTAGCCTTCCTTGCAGGACCAGGACTGACACACCCCCCCACTGCCAGGCCTGTTGTCACACACACCATGGACACAGCCACAATCTGTCAAGGACATGCAGTAAGATCAGTAAGTACAAAAAGTCCAGAATCCACCACAGTTGTAGATTCCCAACTTTCCTTCACAAGCTCTTGTGACAATCATTCCATTATCTTTTTTTTGACAGAGGGATGCCTGCTGAGAGACATCCATCATAAATCAAGCCTGGCCAGGGAACAGATCCTGTGACAGCTTTGGTCCATGTTTTTCTATAGGCTGTAAGAACAGACTCAAATTTAGGCTATCAAGTTCAAGGTCATTGTCAACTGTCTTTTGTTTCCTAACAGGAGATATCTACATCAGGTTGATGTTTCCAAAACATCACCACTGTCATATTAAATGTGTTTTCTCTGCTGTTGTTTGAAGCAACATTCATGATAACATTTTTGTCACTTCTTTCATGATGCTGGTCTTGGCAGAAGTGAATGCAATATACATGGATTTGTACCATTATCCTTGTTCTCAATTTTCCTTTAGTCTCTCCATCAGAGTTACTAACCTTCATCACAGTTCTCGCCATGCTTGTTTGGGTTTGCACAGATGTGGCAGGCTGTGCCTTTGAAACCTTCAAAGCAGTGGCAGTTGCCATTCCCTTGAATGCCATCGCTGCACTGGAAGGAAAACAAGAAAAAGACCAAAGTGATTGAAACTCAGAGAAATGCCAAGTCATTGATATCTATCAAAGGCACTTTGATACTGGCAGTAACAAACAAGACTTTGAAGAGTGGTGGAAGTAATACAAGATCCCACACAGCCAGAGCTGTGCCCAACAACCATGACCTAATTCACACTAAATATGTGCCATTCTCTCTGGATCTTCTGCTACCACCTATGTGAGCCTATCCCTGGAGCACCAACTCTGAACTGCACTTATCTCAAACTACAGTCTCCGACCACACTGAGGCAGCTGCTCATTGCAATGCAGAAGGTTCCTCCACACTTACATTTCCCCGGCCATAGCATGGAGTAGAAAATCCCCCTGGGCATGGCATGCAGTCTGGACCAAAGAACCCTTTGCAGCATCCAGGTTTCTGAAAAGAAAAGCAAAATTGGTAAGGTATGACATGACTTAACAAGAATTTCTTAGAGTACTCCTGTGCTCATAATTCTCAAATTCTGCTCATTGTTTCTGCCATGGAAGGAAACAGAATGTTGTATTTAGCATCTGTGTTTCTTAGGAGCTCCTGTATTACTTTTAAATGTTTTAAAATTATTTATTATTATTTTTCAACAGTGACCCTCCTGTATTACTTTTTAATAATTTTTTATTATTTATTATTGTTTTTCAGCAATGACCCTCCTCCTGCTCATAGCCAATTCTTCTCAGAACAAACCATTATTTTTTGCTTGTTCTGTGACTTCAACACACAGGATGCATGTTTTTTATGAACTTTAAATTCTTTAATAGCACTGGTCCACTCACTTTTACTTTATCCTTGCCCAGGACTGCCTTCCTTTGGAGGGATGTAGCAGTCCTGGATTGCAGGCCTTCTCATGACTGACCAAAGAAAGAACAATCATGATACAAACAATCAGCAGTATTTAATGAAACACCATAAATCATTCCAGAGAGTTGGCACTGTGAGAGCTCAGGAGCTGCAGACAAACACAAGGTCCATAAATTCACCAAGAAAGACTTTCCCAAACCATCTGACAGTGGTTCATAAACAGGATGTAATCACTTCACAACTTACAGCACTTTGCCTGTGCTCAGCATCCTTTGGGAGAAATGCTAAAGCTGGGACACTCCAGTTAACAATGCATGATCGTGGCTTCCTACAGCTTGGCTGGTTAGGAATTTATTTTATTTATTTATTGCACTCAGGTTTAACGGAGCTGCCGTTTAACATTTGCGGTAGGTTGGTACACTGTGATCTCTTGGACAAAGGAAAAGCAGGTAGCTTATTTATGTGATGGTTCTGGGGACAGCTTTCCTTTTGCTCCCATCCAGCCCTCTCAACTCAGAGTCAGAGCTCCTCTTGCTGAATGAGTAAAAGCAGAGCTGAGCTCCTTTCAAAGGGAATGTGCTCCTCCATCACACTCACCGTGATGGTTTGATTGCAGTACCTGGCGCACCCCTTCTTCAGGACATTCAGGCCTTGTGGATCATGGATGTAAACACATTCCTTTGGGGAGAGCGTTGATTCCTGCACAAACAAAACAAGCCATTAGCACTGTAACCTTCCCCTTTGCTCTTTTTGCTGCAGAGAGCAACTGTGCCTATCTCTGAGCTGGGGAAGTTCAGTGAGGAGCCAAGGTGAACAGCACACAGCTGTGGCAGGCCTAGGATGAACCAAGGCACACAGTGGCCTCCTCTTGCTCCCAAGAGTCCCCAGGCCTGAGCCAAGGTGCTGCCCTTTAGTTCTAATATTAGTATCTGTGATAAGTGACAGAGCAAGCACAGGGGGAAGGAAGGGAGGGAGAGGAGACAAGGGGGAGATAAGGGTGGCAGGGAGGAGAAATAGAAGGTAAGAAAGAGGAGAGGAAAGAGATAGGAGAGGGGAGAGGGGAGAATGGAGGGAAGGAGGGAGAGTTTCTTTACATAGAAAGAGTAAGGAGAGAATGAGAGAATGAGGGAGAGAAGGAAAAAGACGAAGGTAAGATGAAGAGAAGAAGACATAGGAGAAAGTGTTGCAAATAACATGGAACTATGCTCAGTGATCTGTCTTGGAGTTGGGCACAGGTAGAACTGGGCCCCAGGTGATTCTGACTTTGCCAGCCTCAGTCAGAGAGGAAAATGAGCCACTGGTGATTTTGCAGATCTCTACTTCAGACATCCATGCTGAGGCAGCATCAGCAAGTTCTCCTGAAAGTCAGACCTCTCAGAGGATACCCAAGAGTTTAAGGGTGGTGAGCATCTCTCTGGCTTTCACAAACAACATCTTGGGTCTGGCCTTCACATTGCAATTTCCTGGAACTTGCTGTTCTGCTAACCTCAGCATGGGATAACAAATAGCAGCACCCTTCTTTCCTCCACCTTCAGCTAGCTCTGCTTGTCTCTGAGTCAACAGGGAGTACAGGCCAGGAACAAGCTCTTTCTCACCCTCTGCAGAGGAGAAAGGTTGTTGTGATTCTCTGGCTGTGCTATAGGCAGAGGCAGTACTGGATGGTACTTGTGGAATTAGGTTTGCTTCTGAGACTCTGGAGGAGCTGACAAACCCTGCATGTGAACAGGAAAGCTCTACCTGAGGCAGAGCAGAAGTGCTAAAAGCTGCAAGTCTACAATTTCATTTAGATCAGAATTTCTTGCTGTGCTCCACATTGATTCAGCAAGCAGACTCCAGAATAAGAGTGCACAGAGCAGTTATTGGGCAACACAATACCAGGCAACACATACCCTCTAACAAGACTTTTTTATTGGCTGCCTTTTCTGCTTCCTATTTATTTGGAAATGGCTTGAGTTATAAATGTCATTGTGTCTGTCATTATGCAAAGAAATTGCAGAAATAACTACAAATGTTTACCATTTCCTTGCTTCCAGGTGGGCAAATGCTGTTATTGAGGGTTTCACAATCCACACAAGAGCCCTGTTAAGAAAAGAAGAGGCAAAAATGTAATCTTCTCAAAGGAACTTCTTCCCCGTGCCAAGAATGCTACAGAGGTACTGTTCCCAGTACATATACCCAAAACCTCACAACATTTATCTGAAATATTGAACTGCCATTAGTTTCCACACTCTGAAATGTGCCAAGTTAATCACTTAAATAAAATTTCTCATATGTCTCGATGGCATGTTTTCACCTGCCTGAAGCTGGGGGTGTCTGCACTCACTGAGTTTCTCTTCCACTAGACAGAGAAAGTCTACTTTCCTGCTAGGCTGGGAAGCACTTTGGGCATCCAAGCAGCAAGACTCACTGAATCAGCAAGTTATGAGGACACTCTGGCCCCTTGGGATTCACCGTGTCTCTCCAGAGCCTCATCTTCTTTCCTCAGTAACCTACCAAGGATCAAACTGGGGAGCAAGCACCTCAGATAAGGTGTATGAAACAGTTCATGTGAGAATACTGCACAGCATTTGTAGGTCCTGCTACTGAATGCCTGCTTTCTGTCCAGGCTACAGAACACCAGGGCTGACAGGGGTGGGAACAAAGCACTGTCAACTGAGTTAGCAACTCTAGGGGGAAGAAGAACATATAAAGGAAAAGGCAAATGTACTTTGTAATTCAAGGTAGGATGGGGGCATGGAAAGAGCAGCAACCTACAAGGAATATTTGTTGATTAGCAGGAAAGCAGTGCCAAGTGCAAGCAGAACAAACACTGACAGTGCTGCCAAAGTTCACACCAGGGTTAATACAACACTCAGACCACATTTCCCAAATGTGCTTTACACAGCCTGCATTTGGCCCTCCAGGTAAGTGTGCGGTGCACAGCAAGTGCCAGCTGTGCTTGAGCATGAGAATGGGAGAAGCTGACTTACCATCACAATCTTGTGTTGCTCTTCATTGCATCTGTGAGGCAAAATGGGAACGATTGAAGGAGGGATGAAGATACCATCCAAAGTATGAATAATACCATTTGAAGCCACAATGTCTCGCATGTTTAATGGGATCCCTGATTCATCCATCAGAATTCTTCCCTGATGCAGAAACACAATTTTAGCCCATTAGACAGGGTCAACTACATAAAGCCAATGTGGAAACAGATGGTTCACAACATCAAGGGAAACCACACAAATGGTTAAGCCTCTTGAGTCACAGATTGGATAAGAAGCAAATCAATTAAATGGTCTCTTTTAATTCTATTTTTTTTAAGCAGAGGAGGAAGCAGAGACTGGCTGAAACCACATTGCTCAGAACTACGTGCAGATTTTCTCCTGCTACAGAAGGGTTTTCCCCAAAGGGTTTTCATTCACACTTACATCTGCACTAATGTTGATGGTAAGTATCTGGTTAGCCATT
This sequence comes from Donacobius atricapilla, assembly GCA_013397315.1. NCBI lineage: Eukaryota > Metazoa > Chordata > Aves > Passeriformes > Mimidae > Donacobius > Donacobius atricapilla. The sequence goes on along the minus strand of WBMY01011734.1, from coordinate 57,625 downwards.
GTAACGATGTGTGGCATCATTATCAATTGCTCTACAGTCACCTGAAATAAAACACAAGGTGGTGGTACCATGAGAAAGCAGGGTCATTTCAGTGCAGCTTACAGAATCCTTCTGTGATTCCTGCCACTTGAAACACTTCTCAAGAGGACTTAAAATTTACATTTCATGAAATACCTTAAAAACAAACAATGGGTCAGAGGGTAATCCAGGACTTTGTGTCAACTGTTTGCAGAACCACAAACACAGCAGACCTGGTAGCAGCTGCCTTGGTTTTCATTCCTTGTTTAGGTAACTGTCCAGCACAGCTGAAATCAAGTCTCTCTAACAGTGTCTCTTACTAATACAGCTGCAAGTAGGGTCAGACTAGTATTGTTTTTTTCTAGGACATAGTCAATAAACAGTGAAAGTTCAGCCAGAAGCATAATAGAGAACACATTTTGACTGAAAAAAATAAGCGTAAAGGCAGAACAAAAAGGTGAACTGCAGCTTCTGTACTCAGAAAAGTAATGATTTGAGTTGAGAGTTCTGAGATTCAGGACAAGTGTGATTTTTGTGCCCTGCTGCAAACTCTGCTGGACAATATTTTCATTGTTAAGGCCATCCAACTAGGGAACACCAACACTCCAGAAAACTCTGAGTTTCTTGATGGAGAGCACAGCTGTCCCTTTTGGCAACTCCTTTCATGTCAAACATTTTGCCTCATCAGATCCCAAGTCATATCTCTGCTCCTCCAGGGGATGTCCAAGAAGCAGCAACTGAAGTCATCAGCACTGTGACCTCTATGCCAGACAACAGGGTTGATAAGGTGCTGGTCTGAAGGAGGTCTGGGGTTAGAGCTGCCTGCCTTACCGCTGCTGAATTGTAGATGTGATGTTTCACCAGTTCCTGAAGCTTATTTATGCCCTAAGAAAAGAAGAGAACATGAGAATTAGATACCCCTTCAATGCTTAGAAGTAAGAGGAGGCAACACATTTTCTTCTGATCAGTGATTGACAACGTCAATGCCCATAGCAGTGAATTCACTTGGTGAATAAGTTCTTTCATTTTCCCCTGCCCAAAGCTGAGGTGAGGAATGAAAGTCAAACACCAGATTTAAGCAATCTGGCTGGCCATATTTCTCATTTCAAATTCCCATTCTCAACACCTGCTTCTCTCCTAAAGCCTTACAGAAACAAAGACATGGTTTAGTCACCCCCAGGAAGAACAACTTTCAGCAGCCAACAGGTCCATTACACAAAGTCATTCCAGCACAGCCCAGTGCAACTCAGCCAGCTTGGGATGTCTTACAGTACTATGGGCTCCCACCTCTGTGAAAAGATAAATAAGCCTTCCATCTCTCAGCCTATCCACACCATCATTGCTGGGTACAAAGACAGTGAAGGGGCCTGGTCCATCCAATATTGCAGGTAGGCCACAGTTCTGCAAAAACAACAGAAGATTTCATCATGGATCTAGCATGGGTTACTGAGGGGGGCCCACCAGGAAGTGAGAGGATATTAAACAACCTACTAAAGGCAGAGTTGTTGTACATCAAAATGTGTAAGAGCCAACTCTGCACCAGGGACGGGGGTGTGATATAACAGAAGTGTATGTGCCACAAAACCACAGCTGGGATCATGAAGCCACTGGAAGGAATGCAGCAAATATGAACAAGGGAGTCCTGGGCTAATGCTCCCTGCATGCTTTAAACACACAGAGACTAAGCTGTGGTCAAGAACTAAACATGCTTTGGAGAACAACTCTCCAGGGGCAAGGGGAGGAAGATGAGAAGATGGGAAAGAGGCATGTACCCTTGCTGTGTGTGCCCAGATCCCCTAAAGATGTGAAAACTCCAATCTTTTCCATTACGTTTGCTTAGGTAAAGTAAGAAAATAAAAAGAAAGAATGACACAGAATAAAGTATCCAGAAAGAAAGCCAAACCACTGAGATGTATTTAAATGCTATTCAAAATCCCCTCGCCCCAAATCAGCAGCAGGTTTCAAACAGCAGATGTACCACAGCTTCCTGGGCAGACACAAACTTGCTTACCTCCAGTATAGTTTCAAATCTACTGAAGATTTCCATTGAAGCAAGGATCTCACCAATGGTTTTCTGCAAGAAGATAACAAGAGGAAAAACATGGCTGGGGCTAAAGCCCGGTCTGAGGACATACTTGGATGCCCAGCTTGTGGTTTGCATGTAAAAATCTACAGGAGACCATCATCCTCACAGAGATGGGCACAATCTAATGATTATTTGTTCTCATTTAACACACATACAACTTTTTGATTATTTTTTCAAAATCCACTACAGACGGATTAAAGAAAATCTTCACTTGAATTTTATGTGAAAAATGCTTTTCAATACTTGTGCTGTAACATACATATTCTGTAAGATACAGCTGAAGAAGAGCTTATTTGGTATGATTTTAATCATGAAAGTAGAATTCTCTTCTCATCCAAGCACTAAAAGCATCATTGCAGACTTTTATTTGGCTTATGCAGTACTATTAGCTACTTTTAAAGGTATTTTAATAATACCTAATAAGCCTTATCAGGGGTGAAAACAAAATAAATAGCCTTTTCCCTTAAAAAAAAAAAAGCCTCACTGATTGGGAAGATTAATGATGAAAATTGTTTTTTATAAAGTGTTTATTCTGCTGTCCCATAGAAGAGAAGAAATATGAACGCTTCTGTACCTGTGGGTTTCTGAGGTTGTCAGTGTTGGTTTTCTTCCTGAGGCTGTTGACAATATGTATGATGCCATTGGCTGCTGGGAGATTCGATTGCAAGATGTTGTACAGTTCCCCTGGCAGGTCTTGATACCGGAAAGATTTGATGTATGTCTGAGTAATAATGATAATAATAATAATAATAGGTTATTTCCTTGTGGTATATCTGTGTTACCACAATACAGCTATAAATCAGTCCTTATGGGTCAGCAAGGCGAAGGCACAGCCAGAGTTACTCTTGAAGAAGTAAATGTAAGGGATGGCCTGAGTGTAAGACAAGCACCCCACCCTACTTGCGTTTGGGTGATACTTTGATCCTGAGTGCTGTTTTGAAGTCTTAATACAGAAACAAAAAGACCTCACTTGGGACACCCCGCTCCAGAATTAAGTTTGAGTGTGAGCAATGCTTGATCACAGCTCTGGATCACAAAAGGATGCCCTGGCCACCACATAGCTGATTCGGAAGCAATCCAGGAACTACAGCTTTGACTGCAGCTTTTGTGCCTGCAAGGAGTCTTCACAGCAAAGCCAGAGGAGTCAGGCTCACTGAATTACAAGGCATGTGTCTGGTCCTTCCAGTTTGTATGGACCCATTCACTGAAGTCTGGTGTGTGAGGGTGTCCCAAGGTTAACCTACTAACTAAGCATGCAAGTCTTGGTGCTGCAGTCATGACTCAAGTTCAGGGAAGCTCAACTTTCCTGTGCTTTTCATTTTACCATATGCATTTTTAATTGCTCCTCCCTGCCCTAAACTTCAGTTCACATCACTCAGGACTCTGAAACAAAGGAAGAGGAGTGCAGACTTCCCAGATCAAAAGGCTCCCGCGTAATCAAACAGGAAAGAATTTTAAAAGAAGCATTGACACACTCAGTTTGGATTCCCCTGCTCCCAATAGTGCTTTGTCCTTTTGATGTACTATGACCTGGACCTCAAGGCCAAGGCTGGATCCTCAGAGAGGAAACACAGGGCTCTCTGCCTTGGCCACCTGTGAGCTTGCATGCAGGAAAGGTGCAGGATGGAGAGAGAGAGCAGTGGATACTGGAAAATGTGAGTCAATTGGAAAAGGGAAAAAAGAGCCTTCCATATCAGGACACAACAATGAAAACTTCTTTGCTAGGAAGACTAAAGAAAATAAAATAGAAAGAGGGGAAAAGAGAAACTGGAAGAGGAAATATTCAGCAGGTGGCTGTGTCCAACCACACTAACTCCAAGGCAGCATTCAGTCTGAAGGGAGGCTTTGTTGCCTCTTCCATGACAGCCACATGGATATTGTTGCAGCTGATGGTGTAGGGAAAAGTTCCCTTCTCCAGACCACAGTGCCTATAGAGAGCATGGAAAGACCATTCACGTGTCAGACTTAGCTGTCTGTGAGACAGGAGATGTGGTTGCTTGGGGTGTCTGGTCTTAAGTCACCTTGCTTTAGACTGCACAAAGGAGCTTCTTGTTTTGATCACAGAAAAAGGTTTTCTGGTGAAGAAAGCCCATCAAGGAAACCACGTTCAAGCTCCAGCCTGTCCTATGTGAAAACAGGACCAGGCCTTCAGGAGATTCCTTACTTGGCTACTGAATGTCAGCTGATGTCCTGACAAGGTCCACATAGTCTTGGCTTTTATCATGTCTTCTATCAAGTGCAGACCAGGAACAATGTGCATTCTGCACAACTGCTCAGCAGTACTGTCCTTTGGGGAGGAAAGTCCACATAAAAAAGAAAAATGACACATTCTTTCAAAAACTTCATTTACCACAACACCACCTTTCTCCCAGCTAACACACACATAGAAATTCTTCGCATGCAAGACTGAGCTTTCCTCTTCTTTCTGATTCAGTGGTGTGGGACTCTAGCAAAACCCTTCTGTTTGTGTGCACAGCCAAGAGGGAGACTGATTAACCTTCAAGTAACTTTAGAGGAATCCCCTGGACAGAAACCTATTGGACTGGGACAAATTAAAAATTATCCTTGCATGCTCCATACTATAAAATTTGCTGAAGCTCCCCAAGTTCAATCTTTGCCTATCCTGGACAATGTAGGTGGTCTCATCTGCTGAAATTACATTTAGTTTCTTCCTTCCTTCTCTGGGCTTACTATAATTGGTATTTTTTAGAACAATCTTCTGTCAATACTGATTTAGGTAGAACTGATCCTTGGGGGAATGGGTAGACTAGGTAACTTGGGGGCCTCTCCTGATATATTTTGTATGAATCCTGAAGTTATTATTTTTGACCATGGGTTGAAATTCCAATACTTTGGTGTAGTACTTGTCCCCTTTTGAAAATCACACCCTCAGGTAGTAAAAAGCCACTTAAAGATTTAAGAATAGTCATACATAAGAGGTTTGGGCTTTGCAAGAAGAATGGCCAGAAAGCCTTATAGTTCCTGACATTAAAAACAAAAAACCAAACTCTATCAGTATTGAAGAAAAAAAATATAGGTTTTTAAAATAATGTGAGGGATGTAACATCCTCTAAAAGACTGCAACTTAACCAGACAATGAAAAGTATTCCCAAGAGATGATTTCTGTAAGTGTTGCACACCAAAGTTCCTCTCTTGTGTCAATCAGTTTTTACAGGCTGCAGACCTCAAGCGGGAAAGAACCTTAAGATAAAAATTTGCTAAAACCAAGAACACTTACATTGAATTCCATTCTATCAAGAATGGGAAGAAGGGATGGTACGAAGACTGTGAAGGGCCCATATTTAGTCAGCAATGTTGAGCACCCAGAAGCTGTAAAAAGAGTGTTAGGCAGCAATGGTTTAACCACAGCAATAAATATTCATCTTGTTAACAGCACAATTCAGTCTACACATTATCAGCCTGTTACAAGCAACAAGTATTTATTTACAAGGAAGCAGACAGAGTTTGGCACTGCTACCCTGTCCCCAGCTTGCTCCATCCCCCAAGCAAAATAAAAAAGCATTTACCAAACATTTTCTTGGCGACGTTTAGCTTCCTAATAAACCTTCCTCTCAAATTATGCTGATTTATCTCACCCAAGAGATCTTTATAGCAACTTCTCCCATCTCCAATCTCCCCTTCTTTACACACACAGCTATGAGACAAGGATGAAACAAAACAAACCATTATAAATCAGTTTGCAACATATTCAACAATTGCCAAGTAGAACAACATGTCAGTATTGACACTTGAAAGACCAATCTCAGCTCTAAGATCTTAGAACCATAAAATGGTTTGGGTTGGAAGGAACCTTAAAGATCACTTAGTTCAAACCCCTCCTGGCATGGACAGTGACACCTTCCACTAGACCAGGTTGCTCAGGGCCTCACCCAACCCAGCCTTGAACTCTTCCAGGGATGCAGGTAAGGGCTGAGTGACTTCTGCCTAAACTGAGGGACAGGAAAAAAGATGCATATTTCTGCCAGGCAAGACGATTTGTATCTACTCAAAGAGGATGGAGATGCTTTTCTCAGATAGAAACAACATAAGGATTATCTGCTGTAGAGTACAGGGTACAGATTGCCACAATATAATTACTGACACCTTTCTAATTAGATATTTAGTCAGTTGTAGTAATTTCAGCATCTGAAAATCTGAGGCAATGCATAAAACCCACAGGCTAAGGGACAATCTATCAAACCACTCGTGTGTGACCCCTCGGCTTCAGTGAGAAGCCAGCCCAAGCACATCAGGTAGCTACAGTTCATCTGGAACTCACTGAGCGGCCCAGACAGGTTAATGACTTTTCCAGAAAAGCTTATCTACATGTGAAAATCTCTGTCCTGGTTCACACGGGTTTGTAGTCGTCACTCAGAGACTACCAAAGATGTTTTTTCCCGTTTGGGCTTTGTCCAAGTATCAGCTCTGCTCTTTCTGTTTCAGCCATGCAAAGACAGGCAACACAGGGGAGGAATTTGACATCACTCCAGCCTCAGAGGGCTCAGTGCCAGCTGCTGGGGAACAGATCTGTAAGGCAGGGACTGTGCTGAACACTGTGTCCTGCACTGTGCTAACAGATCTTCAGAAAGGGAAGCCACTGTGTTTCAGCCTTGGCCTGGAACACACAATGAGCAAGTGGATGGTAATAGTTTTAGCAGCATTGGAGAAGGAAGGATCGAGGAGACGGGATTGCTCCTTCCCTCTTCAGTGTCTCAGAGAAGCTCTACCTCTCCTTGAAAACACATAAAATTCTCAGTGAAGCTTCCTCTGGTGTTGAGAGGCCATTATGCAAAAATGATCCTCTATCCACTGTATTTCTTATCTAAGTGGTACAAACTTGAAGATGTTTTGCTTCAAAGGACTACATGAAGTCTGGTGTTTCTTCACTCAGCTTCCACCTTCTCTGTCACTCTGCCTCTATTCATTGCTTACAGGCCTGACTGGGAGAAGAGACAAAGTCTTATTCCTCAGAAGCAAATGCGCAAATGTGAGCAAACAAACCACACATCTCTCTTTTAATTATTGATTATTAACTTCTACCACCACTAGCCTGGGGAGCAACACCTCCAGCTCACCTCACAGAAGACTCTGCCACCCCAGATTTAAAGCATTTTGTGACCCATGTGCAATAATTTACAATGACTGACATAAAAGTCTACTTTCAATAGGTTTCTTACAAATAAGTTCTTCTCAAAGGGTGACTCTGGCCCGTACACCTGAGATCATCCTCTGTTTCTTCACAATTCAGGTCATCCAAACCGAGTTTCCGTTCTAGCTGCAGAATAAGCTTCCTTATTTGCAGTTCTCAAACTGGCTTACCTTGGAGTCCCCTGAGAGTTAATTTCACACGTGGCACTCATGTCACAAGGGTACTGCTGGCAATCGCTGGGAAATGCCAAACACTCAGATGAAGGAGTTCTCCTACTCATCCCAGGCTTGCAAACACAAGTTGCCTAAGGGAAAGCAACACACTGATCATAGATCTGTATTCACCATCTTTTACCCTGTGAATTATCCTACAAAAAAGTTGTCTGGTTTCCCTTTCAAATCTGAGGTGAGGAGAGCAGATCTGACCAACACATTCATCAGTTCACGTGAAGAACTCCCCTGGCCATTTTTCAGACCTTGGCTGTTATTGCCCTTACCTCTCCTGGACGTCTGTAAACACAAACTGTAGAGTTTTCTGGGCAGCCTCCATTGCTGTCAACACAAGGGTTGATGGGCTGGCAAATCTTTCCATCTCCTTGAAATCCTTCTTTGCAGGTACATTCATATGTACGTGATCCAAGAACTTTACATACAGCAAAGGGAGAACATGGAGAAGGAGCACAAGGATCCTGAGCTGCAATTAAAGAGATTAGAGGTGAGCAGAACCAAACTTCTGTTTTCAAAAAAGCACTTGATGCAGTGCAGCACACTGCAAGGTATGGAAAGGATGGAGCAATGTCGCCCTGATTTTTTCAGCTTTCTCTTCTGTTCCACAGTTTCATGTTTTAGGTTCTTTCTCACGCTCTAGTCTGTAAACACTGGCCAATGTTACTGTAGTTTCAAAGAAAGTTTTCATTCTTGTTCTTAGAGATATGGACAGCTGATGGACACGTTTTGACCAGTGAGATGGGAAAAGGTGTTAACCTTCTCCCTCAATCCCTGGCCTTTGTAGAAATACTATATAATGGAGTCAGATTCTTTTAAATAAACTTAGTTTTTAGTTCATGCCTTCTGATCAAAGTGTGAGTGTGTGTTTGTGTGTGTGTGACAAACTGCATCAGAGCATAAGGAATTTGTGCTATTAAACTTCTAAAATTTCACAAGGAAATGAAATCATTCCAAACAGAAGACATTTGGGGTTTTTCATTCTGAGGAATTTGGATGACACATTTTCCATGTTACTTCAGTAATAGAAGTGTGAATGACAGAGGACGCTTGGATTGATTCTGAATTTGTATCATATCTGAGGATACATGAAACTGCAGTTTGGTCAGCAAAACCTGTAAGGAGCCAGTGGAAACAGCTATCCATAGCTAGCTGATTACATGCATGTTATCAACTTTCTTTTAAGGAAACAAATTCAAAAACTTAAATTTGGAATCAATGAAGACCTCCTTGGACTCCACACCTTATTATTTAAACTGGTTCAGACTCACCAACATCCTGCTGTCACTATTTAGTACAAAATTATAAGTAAGTGCTGGATGGAACCTGCAACTCTAATTCACTTCTTGCTTTTATGACCAAGTGAGAAGAGAGCCAAAAGCTTAGCCCTTAATCTTATGGGTATTCCTGAAACAATGGGTTTTAAACCTCTGGAGTGAAGTAGGTATTGTGTTCACAGTAATGAAACTCCTTTGCAGATACCAATGTGATAGGATTTTTTCTAAACAGGATCATTTAGGGTCACAGAGAAGTTTCTTACCTTGGCAAGTGCTGCCCTGTTTTCTGTAGCCCAGCTTGCAGTCACAGATAGCTGTCCCATCCCTCACCACACACTCGCTGTTGGCCTCGCACGTCACACCTTTGCAAAGGGGGAGCTCTGCAGTCACACAGCAAAGAGAGTTTTCCTTTGAGCATGTAGGGCACTAGTAAAAGATATAATTCACTGTCCTGGTTCACCTAGTCACCCTAGGATGTTCACCTTACAGAATATCTGGAAATAAAAGCAAATGTGTTTTCCGAGGACCCCTAACTGGCACAAAAGCCAGAGGATGTGAGCAGTGCAGGCAGGTCTAAGTTCCTGGCAGCCTAGGTAGTCAGGTCCCCCAAGGCTGAGAGAAAGGGTCTGGCTGGTGTCCAGAGAAAGAACAGAGGCATACAGAGGTGGTATCTTAATACCATCTTAATACCATTTTAACCCCTATCACAAAGTGGGGAGTAGACCCCAGCTCTCCCCTCTATCTCGATCTCCAATGCTCAAATCATCTTTCCTCTACATTCCCAACCTATTCAGGCCTCCCTGCCCCTTTAGGGACCCCCAAGCCCATACCATAGGTCTGCTCTCCCAACCCCTCTGCAGCTAGCAGTGAGCTTACCTTGGTCACACCTGGGGCCCGTGTAGCCTCCATGGCACGTGCAGCTCCCATTCCCAGTGACGCCGCCATTGCATTCCCCGTGCACACAGTCACACTCTGCAGGGGAAGTCCAGACAAAGCTTCAGCCCTTCGGCTGCCAGGAAATGCACAGGGCTCCAGGAAAACACTGGCCAGCTGCCTTGGGACTTGGCATCCTGATTTCCCACCAACAATCCACTAGCTACTTTTAAAATTTGGCTGTGCCAGTCAGAGCTTTGAGAGGTAAACTGCGTGTCTTGGGCTCAGGAAGATGAGGCAAAAGCAGCCCTGAATGCAAGACCTAGACCAGCTTTTCAGGCGTGTTTTAACACATGAGCACAACCACCAAGACCACACATATCTCACCTGTGTGGACACAAGGAAGCAGGAGCTAGACAAAAAGGCCTCCTGTAACAGCCAGGCTGCACTGCCCATAATCCACTTCCCAAAATGCCATACATACAATAAGAGGTAGCACAGTGTGTAATCATTTTTTTATAGAGGGCAGCAAGGAAGAAGCTGGGAGACAAGAGGAGCTGTTACAGGAGCCTGAAAAGCAGTGAGGAAGTGAGTGTGGGTTGTTCCAGGGATATAGGTAATGGCCTGGCCAGAAAGACAGAGGAAAGTGGGATAGCCCTGGTAAGAAGTGGGGGAGAGGGAGAGAGAGAGAGAGGGATTTACAATAGGAAAAATGGACTGTTCGAGTGAGAGACTGAGAATCATTTATTTAATGGGACAGTACAGAAGGGCACAAAGACAAAATGCCCAGACACCTGCTATTGAACACTGCCAGCTCTGCCACTTTTTCCCCCTCCAGCACCTTCCTTACCCAGCCTCTTCCTACTCCTTCCTTGTTCTCAGTTATTTTTGTGGAGGTTTCACTTGAATGGCTTGTTCTTACCTGACTGACAGTCTGGGCCGAAACGATTTTCATCTCGGCAATTCTGGCAGCCATACCCACTGTATTGCTCCTAGAAGGGCCCCAAAATGTGCCAGATATTACTTTGCTATATCACTCTATTGTTTCACACATCATTATAGTTTAAAGTCTCTCCCCATTTTTGATTTTCTGTAACATCTGAAGCAACACAGTGAAGAAAACTGATCTGTTCAGTGCTCCAGTACTAACCAACCCCTGTGACAAAGGAGATACCAGTGTAAGCTGACACACAGAGTGGACACAAATGCCAGGAAACTCTGGTGGACACTGAGGAAATAATGCTCTAATTAGAGACAGACAGGAATGCTCCAGCTGGCTCCTGATATCTCTCTGAAAAAGGAATCTGGAATTCATTAATACCAGTGGGATTTTTTACATTGATTTTACAGGGCTCAGGGACCTTCAGCATACATTTTAATTGATATAAGGTGTCTTTGAGTTAAATCCAAAATCAACTTCTCTCAAAGACGAGTCCAAGAGGTAGGATTTGAGCTGTTAATTAAGGATGCTGTAAAAATATACTGTTCATCAGGGGAGGTTTCAAATCTGACCCTGATTCATTACCCTATACATTTTAGAAACACCACTCTATTCAATTCAAATGTGCAGGAATTGTTTGGTTGTACTAAGTCTGGAGTGGTAAAGAAAAATGAAAAAAATATCTGCCCTAAATTCTCTTTCTAATCTCTCCTGTTTTTCCTGAGAAAGGGAGCCTCTGCATACCTGGGTACAGCACATTATTACCCAAGTGTCTCAGGGCTTCTTGCAGCCACAGACAGACATAATAATTTCAACTGATCAGGGGTTAAATTAATGCAGTTATTTCCTTATTTCACCTTTGAGATTCTTCCCGGCTCCACACCATCATCAACAGTGTTTCAGTGCTATTGCTGACAACACCAATGCTGCAGGAAAACCACAGACACTGATGCTGGGATGAAAGGAGCTGCAAATGGCCTTCCAGGCAGAAGGGTATCCTCCACCCACCTGCACAGGCACCACACAAACAAATCCCTCTGACAAAGCACATCACCCTCAGAGTACATCATGCACTGACCTTGCAGATGCAGGTCCCATTTTGCTGTATACCATCCAAGCATGTCCCATGGCCATTGCAGGGATTTTCAGAGCCACCTGGGCACTCTAGCAGGTAAGATACAGGACAGATAAGATCAAATTGAACAACCAGCACCTTTCCATCTCCTCCTGCCCCAGGTATTCCAGCTGTACAAAACAAAGGCCTCTTCACCAGCAAATTATCCAGCCCACCTAACACTGGCCCAGAGGTGAAAGGTCTAAGGAAAAGTCCCAACGAGCCATGACTAAATTTCAACAAAGGCACTGAAACATTTTTTGAGGTTGGGCCACTGCTGCCAGCAGCACTGAGAGGTGAGGGCAGTTCTGGAACTAGGAACAGACAGGAGCCTGCTTTGAAAAGACACTGAGGATTTTCAGCTCTCCTTGACTTCATGAAGAGCTGGAAGTGTGCCCAGAAAAACAGGGTCCCCACATCTTTGGAGTGAGGTACTTCCAAATTCTGAGGACTATTTCTGATAATTCCGAAATCTGTGATTTCTCTGATGAAACTTGTTGCTTATTCAAAGCCAGTATGAGAACAGGCTCAAGTACTCAAACAGTCTCCCATTTTCTGCAGAACTGGAGGGGGTCTTTCCATATTGCGTCAGAATGTGTGAGAAATGTTTAGCTTAGTAGATTTTGCTTTCAGATTTTTGAGACAAGACAAAACAAATTCTCATTACTTGGCATAAATCTGAGTGGGAGTTTTAGGATGGTCCTTTTCACCTTGGGTTGGAATTGTTAAGCATTTTCTGTGACTATCTCCAGACTACAGAGCGGCACACGTGGCACACGTGCTGCAGACAACAGGGATATCGGAAAGATCTTCCTCTTCCTTTGGAAACTTTTGTAAAGAGGAACAAAAACATGCCTTTCCAAAAGTTTATTTTTATAGAAGAGACAAAAGGAAGTTCCACCACAGGAGGTTATGTTATGTGTTAAATGTAAGGGGATTCAACTCATCTGGAGCAGAGATTATGTCTTGAGCAGACAGATATGCTCCCAGACAGACAATGGAGACCTTGTGAGGGTTCAAGGAATAATGAAAATTAATCACCTCAATATATGTTTAATGCCTCCTATTAAAATTGGTTTGACCTGTTCAACAGCTAGAGGTTATTGTAAAACCCCCCAACTTACCATAGCACTCTGTACCCCAGAATCCTGGACAGCACTTTCTCTCCTCAATTTCCTTCTTACACATGTGATGGCACCCTGGCAGGGAAAGGGTATTTTCTCCTAACTTGACAGAGTATCTTAAAAAGAATAATCCAAGATTATGATTATACCACAAATCCAGCACAGGCCTGCTGGAGGGTTTCTAGGCAATCACACTGCAGCACCCTGAACTCTGAAGGGAAGGGAAGGAAGGGCCCTCATCCCCTGTTCCATGCACACACACAAGAGGTTTCACTCCAGTTATGTCTTCTCTAAAGAGTCCCATTGATTTGAGCCTCAAAGATTGGTTAGAAGAAACCTGTCAGGGACTGGGCATGAGACAGGATCTTGCATGAGGATGGAAACCTTGGATCCTGAAGGGTTAAACAGCACAGAAACAAAGTTGGGATTTCCAGGGTGACTCAGCATTCGACTTCATCTCTAAAATAAGTTTGAAAGAACAAAATCTCCTTTCAGGACTGATCCCTTTCTGTCTTTTACTAGGGATTCCAGATCAAAATGCTGTAAATTTGGATAGAATAGCCATATTATTCACAGATTCTCTATTAAATCTTGGACAATTGCCTTATATCCCTCAAAGAAGCATCTTCTTTTCAACCCATCATCCCTCCCCTCTACACACAGGGTGAGTCCTTGGTGGCAGTGCCTCTTGTTCTGCACATACACGCTACCAAACTATGCTTGGGTCTGTCCAGCAACCACCACAAGAGTAGATAACACACAGAAAAGCTGCATAGACTCACATTATTCTTACACTTCATTTTATTTTTGGCACCACATCCTTCCCAAAAGGAACTTGGAAATTGTCTCAATAGCATTGCTGCTTTGGCTTCCATCTGACTCCTGTGTGTGTGCAAAAACTGCTTTAAACTGCAAAACTGCCACTGCTATTTTTAAAGTATTTTGAGGGAATCAGACAAAAAGCAGACAATGGAGCTATTTATTAACAGTTAACATTCACTGTTGAATATCCACACAAACAATGATCTATAGCGTTTCATTTTACAAAAGCCTCCTAGTAAATTCAGTTTTCCTTCATCCTTTTCCTACCAGCCAAGCTCAACAGAGTATGAGCAAGGAGCATATGAACAAGCAATTGTCATAAAATGAACTAGGAAGGTTAAAAGTTCAGAGGATTATTGCTGGAAGCTAGAGGATATACAAGGGGAACTATCATTATATTATTTTCCAAATAAGCCACTAAGGAATTCTGGGTTTGAAACAGGTTTCTATGCTAGACAGACCTCTGTTAAATTGCTACAGCAGGATTAGCAAACTCAGGTTGTTTAGTGCAAGTTAAGAGGTTATTGTCATTTAATTTGCTCTGTGTATATAGAACCTGCCCAGAAAAAGTCTGTGAGATTTGCAAGGAGACAAAAGCGACAATAATAGGGGCTATAAACCCATCTGAAAACAAAACCCTGTGGACCTTTACAGCTCAAAACCACGTGTGTGTTCTCCTGAACACACACACTACTCCCTGCATAGAAGGGCTGCATCAAAAGCATAACACAGTTAGGAAATAGGTCTTACCTGCAGTCCCTCATCCCTGATCTTTGAGTGGTCTTTAACCAGCCTCTTGGACACAACATTTTAGGCACTGCAGCACAAGAAGTACATGCGGTATTCAAGGTGAACTTCGTCTTGACATTGCACCGCATGGATTTTAACTTAAAGAGAAAAAACAGAACGGAAATAGCCCCAGATTAAATTGTTTTCCTAGGCAGTTATCTTGCCAATCTTGTAATATCTTTACCAAGTTGCACCATTCATTAGATAGAGCTGGGGAGGGCAGTGCCCACCCAGTGCAGCTGCTGGACTAAACCCCCCTGTCATGGTGCTGCATGCTTGGATCCACCTGGATCTCAGCTAGAAGCAACAGGGCAGATCACAGCTATCTTATCCTTCCCCGACGACCCACAGGAAATTCTAACCATTTCTAAAATAATCACAGCTTTGAACTGTTAATTTCAGCTGATCTTTTACAAACATGTGGTAGAGGTGTGTGAGGACAAGCCCTAAATTAAAAACCCTTGCCAGAAGACACTGAATTAAAAGGCAACACAGCATTTATCTTTTCTATGTCACTGATAAAACCCAGTTCATTGCTGTTCCACGGGTCTGCAGAGCTGACTGTTCAGTCTATTTCCCAGAGCCAGGAGCTGCTCACAGAAATATTTCTCATGGCAATTGTCTGTGAGAAGGCACAGGGATGTGGACGAAAAGGAAAGATGCTCTGCATCTCTCTGAACACCTTGATGCTTTGACCCCAGGTGAGAAGGAATCCATAAACATTGGCATGAAGATCAGGTAGGACACTTGGCTATATCACATGGCTGGTGAATAAGTCAACTATGTCCTTCTACCCAACCAGAATGACTTAAGGGGTTTGGTTTTCCTCACAGGGCTGTCCTGCATCCCTGCACAACCCTGCTTCTCCAAGTGAAACACAGATGACAAAGTACAGCCTCAGGGTGAATGATCATCATCACCTGCCAAACTGTCAGTAAAACTTGTGACTTTGCTCCAAAAAGAAAAGCATTTCCTTGAATTTCTAAACTTCTGGAAACAAGCAAATGCATGGAAACCTCACTGGTAATTTTGAAAAAAGACAGTATTTGCCACTGTTGATGACAGAAAAGTTGGGAGGCATGAGCTGTGTATGCTCCAGAAGGTCATTGACTAGAAAAAGCCCACAGAGCTCATCCCAGCTGTGCCTCTAAAGGTACTGTATTTTCTAAAAATAAAAACATTAGATCAAATTTTGGGAGGAGGCCTTGATTTGGAATTTTTGAGCCAATCCTGAACAATGCTGCTAATGCAGCAGCCCTCCTGTCCCCAGAACTCCTTGTTTTGGATTCCCATCAGCAGTCTCAGCTTTGCTTCCTCTGAACTTAAGCCCAAATACATACATTTGCCTCAAGGCAAGGGAGGAAGTTCCCATCAGTTATCAAGAGCTCAGGAAGGCCCTCCCAGATGACTGGCAGCAGACCCTGTCAGCAAACCCTCCTGAGAGATAACCCTCACGTCTCAAGTCCACAGGGACATGTCCCTGGAATATTTCCCAACTCTTTCCCTCTGACTGGAGTCATCGAGCTTTTTCTCATATTTATGGGTCCACCTTCTGCAGCCATACATGCAAGAATGCTGCCCAGTGAAGGGAATTATTTCTGTGCCTGTGGTTGCCCTTCCCATGGATATAAACTTCTACTTGTGCTTCTGAGGCTTTCCTACCATATAGCAACCTCCAGTTCTCCAGCAGCAGAATCCATAAGGAACCTCTTATGTCAAGGAATCTCTTGCATTATAAAGAGCTCAAAACCAATCTGAGATCCTCCAAATCCACCTCTCCCGTGAGCACCAGTTTTACTGCTATTATCCAGCAGAACAGAGATCAGCTCTGCTGTTCCTTATGTTCCTTATGCTTCCACCCACACAGAGCAGGCAGAGGAAATTTCCCATTTTTCATGGAGCAAAACAGAGAGGACAAACAATACGGATTAATGAACAAGGTGCTGCATCCAGGGCACTGTGCCTCTAAAGATCAGCAGTGCCATCGATGGGGTAGGGAAGAAGTCCATCCAGCCATCTGATTGGATCTTAAATTAGAACTCCAGATTAAAGCTGGGCTTTTGAAAGGAGCCAGTCAAAGCCAGGCACACGGGCCTCACAGAACAGCACAGCTCCTGTCTTTTTAGTTATACCAAATCCCAGCGTTAGCCTTTCCTGAGACAATGCCTTGGAAAAAGGAATGGGAAGAATGCCTGAGCAAGAAATACAGATGTGGACTCCTTCCTGTGAGTTAGAGTTACGCCACAAACCTTTACCGGGTATCTGAGCCACCCTATCTTATCAAAAAGACCAATAAACAATAGAACACAAAACACTAAAATAAAATTCTCCAACCTTCTATTTCATCTGTACTTTCAGGCATCAGACACAGCTGGGTCATTAAATGTGTTCTGTTGTGGTGGTGGAAGAAGACACCATTATTCATACATTATTCTATTTCCCTTCTCTTTCCTTCATCAATGTGGCTCCATTCCTCAATGGAAATGAAGAGTGGGAGAGGTGGATGCCTGTCATTCCTCCCTGTTGGCATGTTTAATTACTTGCAGACCTCTAAGACAAGACAGTTATTGTGGAATCCCTCTGTACCCTACTGGGACACTTGATAAGCTTTAGGCAGCTTTCCAGTAAGACCTTCCCCTTTTTATAAGGAAATATGCTCGTGTCAGCAGCAACAGGCAGGAGGAAAGAGGAAGAAAACAGCTGAGTGGAAAAGTATTAAAAAAAAAATTCCCTTCTAATTTGAGTGACAGAACTGATGAAGCAGTCATTTTCTGGAGAGTTTTGCTTCCTAGGAAAGCAGAAGAGACAATCAAGGGACATAAATGCAACAGTCTAGATACTCAAATTCTGGAGAGGATGAAAGACAGAAGTTTGAGTCAGAAGTGGCTCCTGGGGCACAGCCTCATGGAAAAGAGTGATGCACTGTCCCTTGGGCTCATCTTTGACTGCTGTTTCTAAGTGCAAAGCCACTGTAAAGGAAGCAGCGAGAGGGAGTGTCTGTCCTTGTGATGCAGCAGTGCTGTCTGGTGACAGTCACTGTTTTGATCAGGTGATGTTGTGAGCCTGGACTGGGTCACAGTTTGTGTACAAAGGAACAGGAAGGGAGGACTGATGCTCTCAAATATCTCCAAAATGAAAAGGATTTTTTAAAGCAGAAGACATCCAGCTGTAGGCAAAAGAAGTTAAGAGCCAGGGTGCCTCTGTCTTCCAGGCCATGCTGTGCTGTCTTCCTGCACTCAAATGCTTGTGCAAGAGCAACCACTGCTGTCTGCACTCAGCTGAGACACATCAAAGCTTCTGGATGCTGCAGTGTTTCCTTCCCTCCTCTCGGAACAGATGGCCCTCACTTCTCAAGTGCTGGTTTCTCGGATTCCACCTCAAGAGAATAAGCTTGGAAGTATTTTGTAAGGGTTAGTTTCATTCCCCTCATTTTCACTCTTTATCTTTCCCTCCCAAACCATAACACAAATCCTTCTGCACGGTAAAAATCTCAAGGAAGAAAGAAAAACATATTTGGACGTCAGTGTTCGGCTCCAACAATCCTGGGAGCCAGTTCTGGAAATAGCCATTATCTAATGAATCACCAAGTTTCCAGTGCATTTGTCCTTTACAAAACAGAGCTGTAGACACATGCCTGAGTCATTATAGTCATGTAGCTCCCCAAGCAGTTCTCAATAACTCTTGAGCTGAACAGAGCAGCAGCTCCTGGACACACAGACCCTCCACACTTGTTCAAGGAAGACATTTTGTAGCATGAGGATGAACAATCAAGCTCAGAGATCACATAACATGAGAGCTACTGTTGTCCTGAGTGTTTCCCAGCATCTCAGCTGCAGAGCACTGGAAACGTGGGGATGCAGAGACTACCCTTCTCATTTCCCACCTGCCTCCACTCCTCCTCCAGCACAGCCTGGGATTGGCCTCCTCCCAGCAGAAAAACTTCCATGGTTCTCACATCTGCGGCATCTTCCCCAGCCCACAGCAAGAGCTTCAAAAAACCAAAATCAGACTAACAAAGTCGCTGTCATGTTTGAACCATTAAAGCTGAGCCCTGAGGTAACATCACTGAAAAACAGGTAGCACACAAACTCTCTTCTCTCTCAATGGCCCCTGTGAGCCAAGAAAATTCATCCTGTGGAATCACAGCACTTTTATTCCAATCAGATCCAATGGGTTTTCTAAACTGCTAGAGAAGGCTTCATTAAATCCTTGTTTTTCCATAGCCCCCATTCTAACCTTTCAAATGTTTCTTCTCTTCCTCCATAAAGAGGGAATTTTTGAGGAAAAAACTCTAAAAGGGAGTTATTCCTGGATTAAATAAACTGTTCCAGCGGTGATTCAAAACATTTAACTCCTCTGTGAGTGGGTACTCATTACCTAATAATGTAACAGTTTCATGCCAAGCCAGACTCCAGTGATTACAGAGATCAACAGAGTGTCTCCAAGTAGAGAGACTTACATTTCCACTTCCATCAGCTGAAGACATGAGCCCATGACCCTGAACACAATCTGAAACTCATCTGCCTGGAACCCATGCCTCCAGACAGATGAAATCCGCCTCTAGAGACAATTCATGTTTGTGCTCAAGTCACTGTAATGATCCTACAAGCCTTCCTATTATTCATTTATGGCCCTTTCATGCAAGAGTCTATACAGAAGTTTCCACCCAAAGGTCTGACACTGAAGCATGTGTCGAGTCTTCTGGCTTTGGCTAAATCAAGTCCTTAAGACTCACAGGTCTGTCCACTCTCTACAAGACCTTGTTGTGTCATGCAAGACAAGACAACCTTCCACAGGGAATTTCCAAATGCCCCCCACAACTCCAGGATTAGCAGGCCAGTTCATTCCTCCAACAGCAGGACACAAGGAAGGGGATGGCAGAAGACAATATAACATGAATTAGTGTGAATTCCAGCCCACAGGAACTGGGCTGCCTCACGGTGGAGTCTAGAGAACAGATCTATAAAGGTATCACACATTCTCCTAGGTGCTGCTGCTAAACACAAGAACAGAGACGAAGGAATCAAAAGAAAATCAAAAAAATTGAAATAAAATGGAAAGTATTCAACAATCCTTACTGAGGAGCTTTTGGGAAATATACTTGAATCAAACTGTTGCAAAGGGACAAATTGATGGGACTGTAAAATTTTTTTTAAAAGTAAAATTCTCCTGGGAAACTTATGGATCTGTCCTGATGAATACAAAGTTCCCATCCCACATACTGAAACTAGCAGAAGACAAAGATGCTGAGTATTTCCCTCGGATGTTGTTTCTTTCAGGTTCAATGCTGAGCATCGACATGAATTTAATCTGATTTAAAACTCAAGCAGCTCCCTTCAACTTTATATTTAGTTCCTCAGTTTGGACTACAGAGAAGATACCTTACAGCCCTATTGCTGATTTTATTCTGCACCTAACTAAACGTAGATGAACAAATGTGTTGTTTGCTACCATCCCAATATGAAGAACTGTTCAATGAACATTTAAACAAAGACCCGCAGACTTACCTTCTGACTCTGGCAGTCAGCTGTGGGAGTGAAGCACGCTGCTAAGAAGAAAAACAGCAATCCAGGAGGATGCATTTTCAGGCTTTTACAGGCAGGACCCTTTACACAAAAGGGGTGGCGAGAGAGGCTGCAATTTCTGTAAGATAACACCGCCTACTAAGAATCAAATCCAAGACAAACCAGAGGTTAAAAGTAAACAGGGAGAGAGCATTTTTGTGCTGTGCTTTTTGGCTGCAAAGCCTTCAGAAATGGATCTGCTACTTCTAGTGTTATTTCTGAATCAACATAACCTGTTTCTTTCCATTCTTTTTTTAAATGCACAAGCAGAACTCCTTAGTAAAAGGTTTACTGAAAACAGGAACATCTACGGATTTCCTCTTACATATCAGTTCAAAACAGAAGGAAGGAAATCCTTAGTTTTCAACTAATTGGAATGAAAAGAGGTTAACTGTATGCTTAACAGACGGCAAATCCAATGGGTAAACTTAAATACCATAAATTTGTGAAGAGTATGTTAATTTCCTTTTGCCACTGATGTGAATATGTCCATAACACCTCAAAGTGAAGGTAGAGCTGAGCACTGCCTATCCCGAAGTATGCAAAGACAAAGCAATGCGAGTGACGGGCTGCGCTTCAGAGCAGGAATGGAGCACATTGCATCAGTCAACCAATCAATCAAGCACTTTGGGCAGGCTTTGATTTTTTTTTTTAATTGGTTGGCTTTCTCAGCAAGAAAAGCTGATGTTATGGCAGCAATGGCAAAATTTATAATTTTCCAAACATTCTGCTGACAGCTTATGAATCCAAGGAGCACTTCCATAGAACGCAGAAAAGGAAGGTTCCGAAACAGGATTAAAAAAAATACACACTAACCTGAGGTACTGTCTGCAATTTATATTCTCCTTTTGAACATTACAAAGAATTGATTATTGACAGATTTTCCATGGCCTTTGTCTCCCTGCACTGCCAAGAGAGCCCACTATCCTGAGCAGTCTAAGGACTGCTTCTGTTAGCAACGAATCTCACCAAGCAATGAGGCACCTTCATATTTTCAAGCCATTAATAGTACATGAAGATGCCTAAATGAAACCAGGACAGGGGGCTATTCTTGTGTTTACATAAATTATGAGAGCATTAATACTTTTTCGTCCCTGCATCCCCACAAAGAGACACATGCTGTAACATATGAGGTACAATAGGAACCGCTGTACTTACTGGTGCTGTTAGCCGTGCTTTAGTTCTGCCTTCATCCTACAGGGAAAGGCAGCATGATGAACAGCCAGCCTTGCTATATATCCTGCACTAACAGGAAGCAGATAAGGCACACAACCATCCACTGCAACCCATGTGAGCAGCACCAGCCCACAGCTCAACCTGACAGCTCAGCCCACTTGTCCTGCCACAGGACAACTACAGCCCTGGGACTGTCGCTGCCCAGCTGGTCAGCCTAACTTCTGTCGCTCTGTCAAGATCAGAGGGCTCACACTGCTCTGAAAACCATTTGGTACACTGAAGGTCTTCAAAATGAGGCAGAGGTATCATGGCTTAAGCCAGCTCTGGTGGGATAGGAAAGTCACAAATGGACAGCGGGGACACTCTTGTAGAGAATGGAAGCTGTGCAGTGTTTTCTTGGTCTGCAGTCATGGCCCTGAGCTGGCCATGGAAACACAAAAATGAGGCTGCTCCTCTGCTCCATGCTGCCCTAGAAGGATGGTGAAGATTGCTGATGGGTTTTTCAAGAGCTGGCTGTACTGCACAGGGATTAAGCTGCCAGCATCCTCACAGCTGATAAATTTTTAAGGTGAAAATAGCTCACCTTGGGGCACTTGAAGATGCATTGGCTTCTAAATGGCTCAGCACTGAAAATGGTACAGGGCAAGAAAAGACACAAAAAGACTATTTCCAGGGCTTTCCACTGCTGCTCATTATCACTGTATCTGACCTACTGCAGGGAAACCAGGAAGGGAGAGAAATGCTTGGCAAAATTCCTGTCTGAATTAAATAAATCAGATTCACAGCAACATCAAAAAGTTCACAGTCAGCTTTCTTATCTGACCTCACCTCAATTAAAGGCTAGCAATTCAACAGCAATACACAGGCTAAAAATGCAAACAGTGAATATAGCAGCAGAATGTAAACTGAAAAATCGAAAGGTTATCTGTCATTAGATGCTGCTTTTCTTATCAAGCAGCACAAGCAGTGTTTCAGCTACTGCCTATGAGCTGCACTGAGAGAACAGAAACTTTGACCACTGCTGCTAGATCTGGAACACCAAAATCTGCAACAACCTTGGATCTTCATGATTCTGGAAATTCATGAGAAGGTGAAACACCAACCACCTTTAAATTAATAGGTGGCCAAGAGCCATTAATAATGTTCAATGCACAGAAGCCAAGGTGCTCTCAGCAGCAGTTCAGCTGGCAGTGTCATCAAAGATGGCAACACCAGCAGAGAAAACAGTGCAGGAAGCAAAAATGAGCCAAACAAACCCAAATTACTGCTCCACTCACACTTTCTGTTTTCTTCTGATAGAGGGATTCCTCCTAGGCAGATAAATGTATTTTCTCATGGATGACATCTATAAAAACCTTTATCTTAGAGGCAAAATGCATTGGACCAATTTTTTGATTCTACTGTTTTGTCCAATACTCTTCAAAACTGTCAACAAATAGAAACCACAGTTCCCTCACTCATTTCAATATTGTACCTGCTCATGCACAGAGGCATCTCTACAAAGTATTTCAAACCCCCAAAGATCCTGAGATCTGCCAGAGAGCTTTCATCGAAAGAGAAAATTTAGGCAAGCGTTGTAAAGATCTGATGATAGAACAAACAGCCCTGTGCAGGCAGGGTAGGAGGGTTTTGTTCATGTTCTAGTTAATGCTTGATCGAAATAGGACTGTGCAAATTCGGTTTTAAAACATGCAGTAGGAGTTGTCAACTGTCTGCCCATGTGTTTATCTGTGAGGTTTCACACATGGGCTTTTATTTCTTTTGGAAAGCATGGAGATAGACTTATCTGTCAAGTGTCTCTTGCCTACATAACAGAAGGTGGCTGGTTTACCAGGAAAAAGTCACAGATGTGGGTCTCAGAAACATCGGCAAATACTGGCCCTGACTTCTTCAAGATGACTTCTACAAAACACTTAAAATTTACCTTGCGGGCTCAGTCTCCCCAGCCATCAGCAGATTGTTGGCAGTAGGAATACTCAAAATTTTTCCCTCTCAGGGAAAATTCCCTCTTTTTTTCTTTATGCATCAATGACAAGCTGTGCCCTCTAAAGCAACTTATCTAAGACCTGGCATTTTTATTGTGTACACATTAACATTTAAAGCTGAGAAATTGCTGGCAAAAATTACTCAACCTGTTTCACAGGAAAAGAAATCAAATCCCTACCTGGATAAAGGCAAAGGATAAGGCTATAAACCCTCCTAGTCTCCCTGCCTGTGCCACACACTGTGTTTTAAAATGCTGGGTCACCAACTCTGCTCTGCGAAGTGTGTGCAGCTCCAACTAGATTGGGCAATTTCCTGCTACTGAAATCTTTTGTTTGGAAACCACAGAGCCAAAGCAAGTGATTTGCCATCCAGCCCACTCTTCGACACAGCTTCTCTGGGAACTGCCCATTTGGTTACATCCACAGAGAGAAAAGGACTCTTGTTCTGCACTTCTGGCAAAGCTGGGAAAGGACATTATGTCCCTTTGCTCTGAACTGTAAGAGTGTAAGAAGGCTGTAAGTCTGGAAAGGATTAAGCAGCCAAACCAATAGTGTGTGTGTAGGAAGGCCAGCTGAACCACGTTTACCTCAAATATTCTCAGGGTCCTGGTGAAGACGCAAAGGCACAGTCCTAATTCTCCTTTCCCATTGGCAAGTTGGAAGGAACAGGAATTTTAAGGTTTGCTCATAAAAGCAAAAGAACCTGCAAGGACTGCACAGAGAACTGAAGTCTGTTTATCCTTCTCTTTCTCACAGACATAGTAGTCCATTTCCAAGCAGACAGATAGGACTGCCTGAGCACAGTGTTGTTGCACAGTTCAGAAAGAAATTGTTGTGGCTGCTTACATCCTGTTACTCCAGAACTTCTGTGGGCAACAGTACCAATATCAGTAAATAAGTGCTTTAAGTCTGGCCTGTCACTTTCTCTTGACTCAGAGTTCCTTTATGTGTTCTGCTGCAGTGAAAACCAGCAACATTTTCCTGTCTCTTGGTTTTAGTTTTGTACCTTTTCATTTATTAAGCAGCACTCTGAGATTGTACTAGAAAGTCAGATTCTAAATTCCCCACAGATATCCAATATTAATTGGAATTCTAGGTAAAACTTTGTTTTGATAGCTGAGCTATTGAAACTCAGCACATGTTGACAGGAGCACAATGGCAGAGGTGGTGAGCTCTCTCATGAAGTGCTGCTGATTCTTCAGGTCCTGTTGTCTATAAGGGACAGAAAGGGTCTACAATGTGCTTGACTCAAGCTGTAGCCAAGTTTGCCAAGGATAGCACTGGATGTCTGCATGAGAACAGATGGAGATGGGAGTCAGAGTCCTGCTAGTTCTGCCTTTTCAGCAACTTCAGAGATGCTAGGAGTTCTTGTCATCCCCTCTTGGAGACCATGAAGACTGAAGCACAAGGGTTTGGTGCCCACCTTATCACCTCTGGCTACTGCTCTTCACGCACCTATTCAGGTAGATTTTTTCCAGTGATGTCCAGGTTTTTTTTTGTGCTTTCTGGGTCTAATGAATTTCACATCCTCCCTTTTTCCACATCAATTTTTAGCTTCCCGTTACTAAATGCCCTTAATTATCAGGTGGACATCAAGAAACAGAAGCTTGTAGTCTGCTCTGAGCCACAACTTCCCACTTTTCCTCATGTTGCTGCTTTTCTGCCTAAGATTTGGTATGCTTGAAGATTAGTACTGCAGAAGTAAACTTTCTGATCAGAATGCAAGTAAGATGCAGCAAGCACTTTGTGTTTTATCAATTTAAAAAACCCACCTCATTATCAAAGCTGATAAGAACAAGAAGGCAAGCCAGAGGGGCTGATGGAAATACATGACCGTGTAGTACATCCTCAGCCAGGTAGATGAGAGTTCTGTAAAGCAGCACAGGAATGGACACAGGACAGACAGGATTCAGGTCACACTGTCATTTCTTCTTGCAGAGAAAACAGTGTAGCCCAGGTCAGCGCCTCATATACTTTCCTTCCTAATGAGGTTCATTTACCATTTTTAAATTGTAATACAAGGGAAGTTTTAAAACCTTCGGGCAGATCCTTGGCAGACGACACTGAACAAAAATAATTGTCTGGGGCTTCCTAGGGTGGCAAAAATCTACATCAGCTGCAAAGCCAGAACACTGAAGTTTGAGAGTCCAGGAGATACTTTCCTGACAAAGGTTCCTCCATTTGCCTCTGTGTGTTTCTGGTCATAATTTCAGCTACTCAGATATTGTCTTAATGTTGAACAAGGGTTGGAAGCTGGAAAGAATTTAAGGACAAAGGGTTACTAAAGAGAAATATGCCTGCAGGGCTTTGTAGTGCTCTTGCAAAAGAGAGGAAGAAATCAAGACTATTCTATGTGACCTCAGCTGTTGATAGAGACTTCATTCTTCAGAGCTTTCTGTAGAAACCAAATGTGCAAAGTTCTGGGAAATCTTTATGAACTGAAGCAATCAGTTTAGTTTCAAGATGAATGATTGTACATTTTCAAGAAAACCTCACTTGAATTTCTGTATTTAAGAACAAAAGAATATATTAAAATTAGACAATAAAGACAACAGGTTGTCACTGAAGAATGACAGTTTATAAAAATTTTCAACCTCATATTGCACTTAAATTAACAGAAATGCACACCCACAAAACACTGACTCCAGCAGGTCCTAACACAGAGCATCTCTCCTCTGGAGATTGGCTGGGAGAGTTTGAGCTGTTCAGGCTGGAAAAAATAGCAGGTCCAGGGAGATTTCACTGCAGCCATATCAACATCTAAAGGTTTTTTTTAATGAGGGACTTTTTACCTCGGCAGACAGTGATACAACCATGGGGAATGTTTTTTCATTAAAGAGATTTAGATTAGATGTTAGGAAGAAATTCTTTGCTCAGAGGCCCTGGAACAGGTGGACCAGGAATGCTGTGGATGCCCCATCCCTGGAAGTGTCCAAAGCCAGGCTGGATGGAGCCCTTCAAAAATTGATCAAGTGGGTGGTATCCCTGCCCATTGGAAGGGGGATTGGAATGAGATTATCTTGAAAGTCCATTGCAACACAAATCATTCTGTGATTCTATGAAAGCAGCAAGAGATCAGATGTCTGGTAGCAGGAGAGAAGGGGATTTCTTGTTTGGGGTTTGGTTGGGCTGTCATTTCTAATTTTTTGCCCAGGTAAAAATGGAAAAAGAGGTGAAGAGTCAGGGGAAAAGCTTTATAGAGCCCATGCTCTACTTAGCAGAGAATAAAAGATGATTCATTAAAAAAATTCCCTGTAAATAAACAATTCTGATGGCACCACAGGAAAGATAGTTAATGGAAGAATCAAAACATAGTGCAGTATGTACTGAGCATTTCATTAATCTTAAAATGTGATCAATGCTTACCAAGATAACAAGGAGGAATTGCAGCCATTTCCTGGATTAATAATCTGATCCAAAGGGACAGATTCTGTTTTAAACAGCTGTGAACTTAAAAAGTATTCCAAGTTTAACAAACATAAGATGTGTTTTGCTGCAATAAAATATGAAAAATACCTGCTCAAAGTATGTAACAAACAGGGCATTATCCCTGCTTACTCTAATGTAAGATTCTCTGATACCCACTAC
Organism: Donacobius atricapilla; assembly: GCA_013397315.1. NCBI lineage: Eukaryota > Metazoa > Chordata > Aves > Passeriformes > Mimidae > Donacobius > Donacobius atricapilla. Next base: position 30,896 of record WBMY01011734.1, on the reverse strand, counting down.
TATATCAAAATAACTTTAAACAGTTGGGTTTTACAGAAGATGCTTAAAACAGAACTCATGTCTGTCTCAAGCACAGGGCGCTCCCCAGAACAGCCCTTATTTATAAGATGGAAGCAGGACTGACTTATCCAGGAGCAGTGACAAGTAAAACCCCCAGATGAGAGACAGATCTGTCTGGCTCAAATCCCAGGCAGTTCCAGAGGACTCCTTACAGATTCCCTTTGTATTCATTTATAAATTCACTTGTAAATTTTCTGTTCATCTGTTAAGTTCTCAAGTGCTTTTGAAAATCAGATTGGTTAAGTTGCCACAGGTTCCTCAAGTGTTACCCTGGACAACTATTAAGAAGTGATTAACAGAGCTACTTCAGAAAGAGCTAGTGAAGACCTAAGATTTCTTTTAATTACTTTATTCCAAGGATGCTTAATTTAGAAATTAGCCTTTTCTACCCAATTATAATTAAGCTTAAATGAACATAGGCAACCTTGAGATTTCAGAGAATAGAAGAGCTCCAAAGTATAGGAAAATTTAGTTTTCTCCAAGAGCCTGCAGTACCTACCTTTAGACTGAACTGTTCAGTTCAGTCTAAACTTAAGGAGTTAGGCTTCCTCTGCCAAACCGGGAGCAGAGCTGCACTCCAGTTATGCTTATCTCTGCTTGCTTAGAGAACTTCACTGCATCCTGCAATACAATTTGACTTTGGCTGCCTCTTTGTCATCCTTGCACTGACTGCAACATTCCTGGCTTCTGAAATGCAAAAAGCACAACCAAGCTCTGCAACAGCATACAAAAATACTCTGTGAAACCACCAAATTCCTAACACCACTGTGGACTCACCATTCTTGGAGAAAACTCGTAACTTGTTTGGACCAGGCCCTGAGCATTCTGTTTGAGGACTGCGCTGTTTAAAGGTTGACTGTGGGGTCTCCAGAGGTCTCTTCCAACCCAGATTTCTCTGTGTGTTTAAGGGCCATCAGTTTTCAGCAGCATCAGCTGCCACATAAGTATCAAAACTGTTCTTCCCTTCTTAATCCCATTGAATATAGAACACTCTTTTTCGAAGTCTCAATATCTGTCTTCATAATGTGAGTACGGATTTTACTGTCATGGGGGAGGCTAAAATTTGTTGGGCACAGTAACCATCAAGCTAAACATGACAGCTTAGAAAGAAAATTCCTAGTATCTAATAGGTAAGCAAAAGTACTTGAAAAAAAATCCTCAAGTTGTGTTCAAAGGCTGCAGATCCTCAGTTTCCATGACTCAGCTGTATGTCTGGACTAACAATCTTGTTCTAGTAGAATGAACTGTTTTCTTTTATCTTGCTGCACATTTTATACTTTACAATGCATTCTAGGAACAGAATGTGTGCTGCTGAACTACCATATGGTATCCTGGAAACAAAAGATATAAACTTGAATAAAGACAAGGCCAAAAGAAAACTGTCAAATTACACTTTATTTGTATTGACAAGATAGGCAAAAGAAAGACTTTGTGTTCAGAGATACAAATCCATTATTTGCTGATATACCCACACTGGGTATTTGCACTTTCAAGACAATACTGAGAGGATCTTTACCAAGCAATTCTTTGATCCTTGGATAAGGAAAATTAATGCCTGTGAAAATAGTTTCATATGAAAATTTGTTACCTGCTTGTGGCTCAAATTTTACTGTTAAGTTCATGATTGGCAGCAAATAATTACACTTGGCCTCAAAGAAAAACTTATGTAAAACTGTAAGATCATTAAATAATAAGCATTAGCAGCATACCCAAAATACTTCTTGTACAAAGAACATTGCACTTGAACATACACAAGCATTTACCCTTATTTACACATTAGAATTTGTATAGAACAACAAGACTGATATATACAGAAAAATAGTGGAAACCTTAACAGCCCCAGACGACAGAATATCTAGTGTTGACTCCTTCAGTTTTCCATACAGTTTCCCAGGATGTCTCATGGTTTTTTTTTTCACTATATACTATTGCATAAAAAATAGACTGTACAAGAAGGTCAGTCCCCAGTTAACACTTCAGAATATTTCTATGTACTATTACATGTTCACTGCACCAAGGAGCAAGAGAGTCCAGGTCAGCTCCTCATGAAAACAAAGAGAACTTGACAGGTGCTATCTACTTAAACACTGTGCTTTACCTTGTAATACACCCTGAAATCACTTGGCTGTGCAGTAACTACCCTGTGAGTTCCAAAGGCAATTCCCTACCACACAGGATCTCCCACTGTCTTGCAAGCAATGAAATTAATTTCTCCCTGCTTTCTGCACTTGGGATAAAAATGTACCACTGGATCTCTCTGCTCCTGCTGCTCTCTTGTTTGGAATTTCCCTTTGGGACACTATCAGTTTCTCCAAAGTGATCCAGTGTTAAATTCTGCATCAGGTCCTGATTCTGAACATCATCAAACACAAACGTCAGGGCCTGTGGATATGTCTGATACCCCATGAGTACTCTGTCTAAATCCCGGATTCGTCTTCCATCTGCAAGCTGATACTTGTCTCTCTTTGGTGGCTCCTTAGCAAACTCAGGGAGTGGGTAACTGATATAATCTTCATCAAAGAGGAACAAATCAGAGCTGGTCAATATCAGTGTTTTAGCTTGAAGTGAACTAGTGTTCTGAGCAGATCCTTCAAAGTGATTTACTTGAAATGCCAACACATACAGAAGGATGTTGAGGGATGGAAGATTGGTCAAACCATCCATCTTCTCTGCCACTAGAAAAGCAAGGTCCCCAATTTCCTCTTCATTTGGATAAATAAATTTTACTCTGCTAGAGTGAATCAGTTCATAATTCTCCATTTTACCTGCAAGAAACATAGATTATTATATCTCAATTTAGTGCTATACAATACTTTCTTAAAGTACTAGGATAAACAACAAGCCTTGACAGCTGGCTGCAGCTGGAAGAATTTAAGTTTTGTATCTACTGACACATGCCTTTGCTTAGAATCAATACTGTAATAATTTTATTTGGATTGTAGGTCTCTGCTGGAGTCCTTCTTGCATAACCAACATACTTTGCTGCAAATTTCTAACCATGTAAGTCCAGGGTGAATGCAAGAAGCCATCATTAACTTCACTTGTGCAAGACTCTTACATGCATTTAACAATTCTGCTCACATAAGGCACATCTAAGATAATTAAAGTCAGGGAGTTTTGTAAAAGTATCAAATAAGAAATGAACTGATGCATAAATGTCCCTCAAAAGAGTTTTTAATCAGCATAGTTTAGGTGAAGCCTTAAGTATATGAATATGTCATGACATGTAGAAAAGGCCACTCACCTGTGTTTTTACTCCCAAATTCAGAGTAGAAGTCCTTATCTACTGGTTCAGGTGAAGGAGTGCGTGCAAGCAGTGACAGGACTGCCATAAGCTGCTGTATGAAGGTGTGAGTGTTGTAACTGTCTCTTGTCAGGCAGGTGACAATGTGATCTGCAGAATGTCCTGAGGAGAACACAGAGCATAACTCACTCACTGATCTATATGTGGTATTACCATTTCTTGAACCAACAAGCAACTGTCATCAGAAAAGATTTAAGGACTTTCTCCTGAAAACACACATCATTATTCAGAAATCTTTCAAATTCTTGAAAAGAGCAATGGATTCCTTACAAATACCTCAAAAATACATAAATTACTCTTCATTTAAAATACAATGTATACTTATTATTAAATATGCTCTAGGAATTCAAGAAAAAGAAGCAACAGGAAACCTCTCTTCCAACTCACTAACAAAGAAAGGGATTCAGGTGAAAAAGGCTAGGACAAAATAGAACAGGAAAAACTTAAAGCACAAGATGCCCTCACCAGTAATTCGGAAGTATTGGTCAAACAGGCCAACATTTACTGACTGCAGGTCATTAAGTTTTAGCACAAAGCAGCAAGAGAGGTGGAAAGAACTGTTTTCACAGTCTGAGTTTTCTTTGTTCCAAAAATCTGTTAAAGAAGGATATATGATAAAAAGGTTGAAAGAAAAAGACTGTTGTGTCCATAAGCATAATTTTATATTACATTCTAATAATTATCTCACACTTGAAAAATGAAATTAAGAAAAAACTGGGTACAGTGGCTACAAATTTCTCAAGTAAAGTACAGAAAAATTTTATTAGCAGCATTTTTACACATTTGTCACACACCAGATTTAAATCAGCACATGCTTTAGTAACACACTTTAACCAAATACCCACCATGAGGTTCACTACCCTTCACTTTCCATTTTCATTATGAAAGGGACTATGTAATGACATCAGAGAAAAGCATGTATCCAATGGCAATTAAGAGGGTCTGACTGAGAAGCAGACATGATTCAATACCCTGTTTTTTGAACATAAAAGCCTTATGCAAATAGTGACCCCTTCATCTAGGAGGTCTAATGAAGAATATTGACCAAAATTGGTACTTAGACTGAGGACAAACACAAAGAGATTAAGTTGGTAATGAGATTAAAGGATCATTATTTTACCTGACTGGTGCTCATCTGCCTGAATGAAAGAATCATCCAACAGAAAGTAAATAGCTTTTGTTGAGAGAAGCACACAAGCCATCACTTCCACATTGGGAGTCTTGTAAAACAGAACTGAAGACCACATGAGGTGTCTCAACTCTTCATTTTCCACCTAAGATGTAAATTTTATTTCATAAACACATAAACTTTGATATTTGAGATAGTTTCATAACCCTAGAGGCAACTTTAGACCCTCAGAGAAACAACTTCAAAATCTTAAGCATCTGAACAAAGAGAGGTAGTTCACTGCTAAATGATGCCACAATGGCAGCCACTAAAAATATCTTGTGTTGATATAAGAAAATTATTTTTCTGTTACAAGCAAACTATGCCTTGTTTTCTGACCAAAATTAGAAAAACACAGAAAAACATCTGATTTAGAAGAAAGACTTTTTAGGGCGGACACTGCAGACAAAACTTTAATCACCAGCTGAGCAGTGGCCTCCCAAACCTCAAGTCTGCTGAGGCTTCAGGGCGCTCCTGAGGGTTGGATTCAAAGACCCTGGAGAGAGGACAGGAGCACAGCTTGCCACACAGTTGCTGCTCCAACTCAGCATCTTCCCAGCTTCTAACTTGATGGGCTTACTGTGAACCCTTAAATGTCACCTGCTTCTCTTATCAGTTTCTCCTGATATAAAAAGAGAAGCACAGCTTGTAACTGTGCCTACTTTAAACATCTGGAAGAGAAGTAAAGGAGTAAGAAAAATATATTCATTTCTCAAATTTTTCAATTGACATTTCTACTCAGATCACAGTGATTTATCACTCAAAAATCCATATCATAAATTTTGGGTAATATTTGTACTTTTTGATTTAATGTTCCCCAGACAGACTGTGATGTTTTCAGAAATCAGGTTTATCTGTTCATGTTTCTGGAGTACCTGCAGCCAGGCTTACGTGTTGTAGTCATGTACAGTACAAGAAAAATGAACCAGAACACTTATTTATTGATTTAGCTAAGAACCATCCCAAAATTATTTCATTCCTGATATTTTCTTTCCTTTTGCCACTTTTAAAAAAAGAGGGACATTCTTGGAGGGATCACATCTTCCAAGACATACACTAGTGTACTCTCCTGTTCAGCACCACAGATCCCGAAGGCAAAATGTGCCTTGCAGGATCCCAATTGCTGCAGCAGGGAACCCAAAATGGAATAACACACAAATTCTTGATCAAAATGCTTCCAGGTTTCCCAGAGCCTAATTCTTGTGGCTAAATTTGACCAGGAAAGCTTTTATAGATACTGTGTAGCACAGAAAGGTCACAAAGCATGCTTTTGTACACTTGGTATAGACACAATACCTCTGCAATGTTGCTATGGAAAAATTCAACCAGGGCTCTTCCCTTCAGCCCAGCTACATACTGCAGAGACACAGACACATGAAGGTGAACAGGAATCTGGTTGTCTTCTGTTATCTTCTGCATAAGGAACTCAGATGGATATAAGGATGACAGTGTCAGATGAGGCTTGCATACACTAGAAAAGATCCAGAACACAAATAATCAAAATATAAAGATCCATACAGCTTTTCCCCTACAAGAATATCTGTATTTCATTCAAAAATTAAAAACCAGGTAACCTTCATTTTAAATAGTTTAAATCATTTTTATCTTGAGCATAGCTGCCAATGTGCCATGACCTCAGCCTGCAGGCATATGAAATAAGAAGTTCCCTTCCATCAGAAATGACATTTTACATTGCAGCAAAAAAAAAAACCAGAAAAAAAAAGGTAGACTGCTACACTTACTCCAGACTAGCACAATGCAGAAGTATTTCATTAATACCACAGTCCAAACCCAATCACAATGACAGCAGCAAAGACAGAGGTCAGGCCACATCAAGCACTGTGCAAGAGACCTTTCAAAGGAATCATTACCTGGCTGCCTGACCGTGTCTGTTTGCCTCCACTCCATGATTTCTTACAGCATCCGATTTGCTTGAAGCTTTGAAAATAATAATAGTCTTAACATCCTGCAGGAATGTCCTTAAAAGGCTGTAGATTCTTAGGAAGTGGAATTTCTCATGAGGTAGAACAAACACTGCTGTAACAAATCTGTATCCAACAAGCAACTCCAGCACGTGTCCATCCAAAAACGAACCCTTCTGCTGGGTGGCACCATGAGCTGGATGCAGCACAAGTGAGGCTAATGGAATTCTATTCAGCTTAAATACACTTCCCAACTCTTCTGTGCCTACCCATTTACCTGGCAGTAAACTGAAATCCACCTTTACTATGTACAAATGCTGCAGTGTTAGAAATATCCAACATGGATGGACCACACAGGGACTCTGGTCAGAAGATTTATATACTGAAGAATAAAGTGCAGAACACAAAACATTCTTTGACCGTTCCTTGTTATTGCCAGCTGACTCTGGTTGATGCAAGACTTTCTGAACATTGGTTTTATTCCCATAAACAAGATATGTTGGGAAACAACCTTTTATTTCAACATCTTCTGCTGAAACACAATTCAATTCCATAAGCTGACAGAGAAAATCTTGGAGGTTTGCTTTTCTACAGTACCATGTGGAGCTTGGTAACATTGATGTGTAGTGTTGAGAGCAACATGTTTGTAAACAGGAATAAAAGTCTTGAAGATTCTGGGAGTCTGAAATAATAAACAAGCAGTGGTCATTGTTTTTCAGCTTCAGAGTTAAACAGATTTCTGGCAGGAGAAAGCCAAATTCTATTAGATCAGTGTAGGGAAAACACAGCGTTAATTTCAAGGCAGAAGGGATGTGCTGGCAATTTTCTCTCAATTCCTGATGAGGAATCTCAAACACAGCTAGCATCTCATCGGTCAAAACCAAACAGGAAGCAAACTGTCTGAGTCCTTTATGAATGTGAACTGAAAAGCTCCAGAGAATTTTGACTATGTCAACACTCTCCACTGCTATGCTGTCGGATGACTGAGTATCCAAAGTAGTGCTGAACTCAAAAGTCTGATCTCCTTCATGAAGCCCCATTTCAAAATACCCATCTTCTTTGTCTATGCTTGTGGAATTACCCGCAGGGCTTCCTTTATTCTCCCTGAGGGAGAGGGCAGATTTCTGCACAGCCTGCACTATCAAGGCAGAAAGGTGTTGGATAAAGTCTTGGTTGGTGGCAGTGTAGGACATACAATTAAAAGGCAAGATGATCGTGTTACAGGGGTCAGGCACCGCACAGTGTTCTTCCTCCGAACTCTCCAAACTTCAAAAGAGAGAAGAAGCCACAGTAAGTACAAACTTGAGTTTAAGAACAGTTATGGCTACCTACAATTCATGGTGCTGCTTCTCAGAACTTTGAATTTGCTCCTGTTAATACAGTTAAATCGGTGTAATTTTGTATAACACCTTTGTACTGCACACCCATTGATTTTAAAGGCTGGTAGCGTGTAATTTTATAATTAGAAATTAGAATACAAAAGTAAAAACTAAAATGTTTAACTCGTCTTTCCTTTCCCATCCCCAGTAAGCACAATCCCATGAGGTTAAGGACTAGACAATATAGCTATTGCTGGTTTTGAAACCACCAACTGCATTCCAGGGTTCAAAGGTTAAAAACACCACACACCATATTTTGATTCAAAAACCCAGATGCAGAACAGAATGGAAAAGACTGTTTTGCCTTAAAGACTGGGTTTAAGACAACAGTATCCACTGTTATTACCCAAAAGCTAACAAGGATTTAAACCAGAATTTATTAATGTAGCTTACCACACATGATGACCACCACCATACTCTTTGCATGAAGCCAATAAAGAGGCAGGTGCCTAAGGGGAAGAAAGTAACATCCAGAAGCTGTAAACTACTTAAGAGTTCAGCAGACAAGAGAAGCAAAGTTAATGCTGGCCCATGCTTTTTAAAGCTAGCCAAGTCCTGCTGTACTCACAGGCATCTTAACAGCCATCCTTTGAGGACCCACAAATACTGTTTGCTTTAGGCTGGGCATTCAACTAAGGCAGAAGAAAAATGAGCTCTGCTGCTGATCTGAGAACAGATCCAACCTGTGACCCAGGATTTCAGCACTCTACAAACCTTTACTGAATTAGTGTAACACAAAGTAAAACGGTAAAGGATCCTGACAAAGACCAGCTACACTGGTAGCAAAGGAAGAGACACCCCCAAGTCTTGCTGTCTTATTCCTGAAGTCGTGCATAGGAAGAGTGCTTCCAATACCACAAATGAAATCTCAAACCAGAAGTTATCAGACAGGAGGAGATTGAAGAGGACAAATGAAGGCCATTGCCTGTTGACAGGGAGAAGGTTCTTCCACTCTACCAGCAAGAGAATCACCTTTCAAAAACTGACACTGTAATAGATCAGACACAATTCTTACACTCAGCACCTAAATGGCTATTAAGTGATGCTATACTAGTACTGAGCGAACATCTCAAAGCCATAGTGGCAACAGTTCTCTGCAACTGGTAAACCTGGATTCTACATTTCATTTATAAGCTGGACCAAACCCCCTTGAATCAAATCTGGGGCTGCCTCCTTTTCCATCAAAATGGCTCTGAGAACCAAAAAAACCGCTTGCTATGGATTACTATGATAATCTAAGTTTAACATCAGAAACTTTGCAAAAGCTTTTTAAAATATCATAATATAAACAGAAGTGTGGCAATTACCTGAATTTTATATCTAGAGTCTGGTATCTCAAAGCATCTCTGGGGAACTGTATGGTCTGTAGGAGTCGAACCACTGGATTGCAAAAAACTGCTGGCTAGGACTGTTTCTTCACAAATTATTTCTAGAACAAATACAAGCAGCTCTTTAAATCACTCAAGTAAAACAAAAATAAATGTCTAATAGTATCTGCCAATCAAGTGGAATTAAAAATGTATAATCAAGATCTAATCATAAATCATTAAAGCTAAAGGATATCTTCACACAATAGTCAGGACAAAAAAGCAAGCAGAATTTTAGTTTAATTAAAGTAGTAACTGAACGTTGCATTAAAGACTGCTACAGCTTCTTTCTCAAACTAACAATCAATTTGATTCTCAAATTCTGGTGTAAGCAATCTTCACACAACTCAGTTTTAACAGAACTAGACAGCTGCTAGACTTGAAGAGCATTCTTCATGAACTTTGAACTTCATGAACTTCTTCATGAACATAGTCCCAAGTTTCTGCAAGCTTCAAGTGAACAATATCTGTAATATCTGTGTACAAACTTCAACCACACAAAAGCTCTGGTCTCTCAAATACCATTTAAGATATTATCTCACCTTATTTGGAACCTTTTTCAAGGGTTCAAAGCTGAATTATCAGTAGAAACTTATCATGAGTGAATACAAGGCAAAATTCTCAAGGACATTTAACTTTTTGCCAGTTTGATATTCACAGCATTGAACTGACACAACAGAGCAAATCAATTTTCAGTATTGCCACTGAGCCAGCCAAATCAAGTATTTAAATATGCAAATGATCAACAAAATTACAGTGTGGACATGTTTCTGGCTTAAGCATAAAAACTCCTGTATGTATTTTTCTGGATTGATGGTAAAGTTCAGCAGATTGTACCAAGACATCTCATGGTCAGAGGAAACACAAGAGGTATTTATTACTTGAACAAAATACTGTGTTAGCAAGAAGGAAACTCAAAGTGACAGGAAAACCAGAACGTGACAGCATTATCTGTTTCCTATATAAATATTTAATCTTTTTCCATAAGCCATTTCCAAATGACATTTAGCATGAATAATATGTTACGGAAACAGATGGTGTCTAGAAAATGCAGAGAAAACAATTCATAGAAATAGCATATCAGGAAATTAATTCCATTATTCACAATTTAAGGTCTAACAGTAAAACTAATTGCTTAGCATATTTCCATTTTTTTAAAAATAGATTTCTTAAAACTGGTATTTTGAAAACAACTCGTAATAGTTAAATATGTAGCAAATAAGCAACTTCTATTGTTGAAGCTGAGAAACAGCCTGCACAGTCCTCATTTTCCTATTATTTATAAAAGCCTTCCCCAAAATTCTACTGAAGGAATCTTATGGAAAAGGACTACAGTAAATAAACTTTGAATCTTATACCACTCTATAAAACTCCTAAATCCTTTAGAAAGATCTATACTTTCTTTTCTCCCAAGATTCTTTTGCCCCTAAACATTTATTGTAGTAGAAAAAATGTATTGACAACTAACTTGAACAGTCCCAGGGGTTGCTGACACACATTTTTACAGCAAGTCCTGCATAAAACCGCAGGTTGTTATATTATTACAGGACTGAGACAGTTTGTCAAGTGCTTAATATTTTAAAGCAAGCATTGACTTGATTTTGGGAAAAACGTGCATTTTTTCTGCAGTTGAAAAATTATCTAGAAGGGCTACAAAGGCAAAGTACATAAATAGCAACTAAATCTGTATCAAGGTGTCTGCCCCTTAATCAAATGCTGTCAAAAACAGTTTCATTTTTCTAGAGTGAACTAAGAAACCTCTGCTGATTCTGCAGAAGTCACAGCAATGGACTTTTTCCAAAGACCAAGCTCCTCAGGGATGTTTCTCTCCTTTATCCTCCAATCCACTGATTAATGCTAAGTGGAAGCTGTGCCACTCCAAGAAATTGAGAAGATAATCCCTGCTTTTTTAAATGGGTATGAAGTCTTCTCTCGCTATGCATATTCTACCGCACTTTTCAATCAGACAAAAGCCAAAACCAGAAAGTATTTTTCTCTCTTTTTCTCAGTCACAAGTGAATATTCCCATAAGTCAGTCCTATAGGCTAAAGGGGAAAGTTGAGTCATTCTTCCAAGTTCCTAATGCAACAGGCACAGTCATTTGAAACACAGTAAAAAAACTTGAGGTGAGGTCAGCAGGTACTGTAGAGCACAACAGATGTGCTGAAAGCACCACTCAGCCAGAACACTAATCCCACAGGTGTCTTTTACTCATCTTTCTCCATCTTCCCCCTGGTGTGACAGAAACGCAGCTCTTGCAAAAAGCACTAATGGAATATATGCTTCCCAAGCTCACATTTTGCAGACCAAGAATGGGCAGAGAAGCAATTTTAAAGTACGTCTCTATATGCCACAGTCTTCCATTAAGGCATGATTCTAAACCTGGAAATAGCATCTAGTCCTCTGCAGGATGATGCAGTAAAAAGTCCTGTACCCAAACTCTCACTCCAGGTATTTACCACTACTGGGAGCCACAGGTCAGTTTTGCTGAGTCACATTCCATACAGCTTTCACTTTCAAAGCCAATTCTACCAGGTCTTTGTGTTTGTCTTGAAAGCCCTAAATCCATGCACATAATATTCATGTATATCAATGCAGCTTAGAAAAGCAGAACCAAGAGGCTCAGCCCAGCAGCACGATACATACATGATTACCTTGGCTGGAGCTGACAGGACGAGGCAGAGAGGGAGAGGAAGGACGAACAGTAAGAGAAGAACAGTTTGATTTGGAGCTGGCAGCAGTGAGCCTGGAGTCCTCACTGATCTAATAAAGAAAGTACGCAGCAATTAAAGAAAAAACCTAAATACACAGGAGACATGAGATCCCGAACTAAAATAAGTCTACACAAGCTTTTTCAATTTTAGTAAAAGGAAAGTTAGTGCCAGCTTTTTTCTTATTTTTTGGTGGAGGGGTGGTGGGGGTGGTCACCTACTCTAAGTCTCAATTTTCACACCAGGTGAAATTCCACTAAGAATTCTTTTAGAGAAGTCATTCTGGTAACCGACTAATCACTGTATTGACAAAATTGGCAATTTCACAAGTCAAAGGAATGAAAACAGGATTTCTACATTGTAGGGACAGAACCTCTTCTGTCTTTTGATTTCCAAACCAAGACTAACCAACTACACAGCACACAGCCAGGTATGAGTGAAGGCGAGGAGAAGTCAGATTTCTGATTTTATCACTGCTGAATACCCACAAGGAAGAAAGTTTGGGGAAGTAATTTCAGTACTCTGCACCACAAGAAGTAAAATCACAGCTCTGCAATACTTGTATAAGATACAGAATATGGCTGTTAAGGTCGACTGTGAATTCACTGTGTACACCATTAAGTCATTTAATCTTTTCCTCCCACTTCCTCTCTCCCAAGCCAGCCCAAAAAAGGAAGGTCACATAACTACCAAAACTGCATTGAAAACTAAACAGGAAAAAGAGGCAACATTGAAAGTTCCTATCACATTAAAATACATTAAAAAAATACATTAAATAAAATTTTATGCTATGGAAAATCTAGTGCATTCTCCTTACTTTTAACTTGTAGAAGTAATTTTATAGGCTTTTGTATGCTGCACATTCTACTTCTCTCACAGCACCAGACTCACCTTTTTATCAGAGTTGCTGAGTTTGTATTTCACCTCCTTTGCTTTTTGAATAGCTTTTAGCACTTCCACTGTGTCTAGTTCCTTTTCAGTGGTAACAATGTTATCCAAACAAACCTAAAAAAAAAAAAGAAAGGTTAAAACATCTAAAAGTATTGAAAACGAGGCATTCTGCAATTTTTATTAACGGCATAATCAAAAATTACCATGGCTCAATGCCAACCATATGCATCTTTGTAACCATTACAGAGAAACAATTACCACATTAGACCTTGAGCTAACATCAATTTAAGGCAAACTCAGCAAGGTTTGGCAAGTTTAACACCTTCCCAGCACAACAGCATTTCAATATTAACAGACTGTTACCCAGTGAGGGCAGGGTAAAATGTCATTTAGATCCAGGAGCAGAGCCGGGTAACACTAATAAGGTTCCATTCTCCAATGCACACTAAAAACTCGTCAGGTTTTTAGAACTTCTGCAGCACTTTCCTCCCCAGGCTGGAAAGAGGCTGAGCAGAGCAGCACTGGGGCTCACCTCTGAGGCTCTGTCTCCGAACTGAGCGAGTACTTTGGTCCGGTAATCAGGGATGATGCTCAGGGGGTTGCTGGATAACATCACCTTTTCTAAGCATGGGAGGTTGCCGATATTTTTTACTTCATCAATCTGAAAGTATTTGAATAAAAGCATGGATACAGACTGGCAAAATGAAAATGAGCACATAGACTGAGCATTTCTTGCATAGGTTACATACATACAACAACCAGGAAAAACCACTACAACAACTTTTATTTATTTGCAGTTTGAGCCACTAAAAGAAATGGCTTGTGATCTAACACACATTTTGACACCAGAAGTCTACAGTTACCTGTTCTATTTTGTTGTTGCTCAGATCCAAGTTGACTAATGAGTACAGTTTGTTAAGACCACACAGCCTTTCCAGCTGATTTCCCGCTAAATTCAGAGTTTTGATGTTTCCCAGTTTTGTGTGAACACCTTCTAGTGATGTAAGTTTGTTGTAGGATAAGTCCAGGTGAACAAGGTTGTACAGATGCTAAAACAGCACAGAAAATTCATGTCATACACCAATTAAAACTGAACAAAGATGCTATATTATGGCAGGCTCATTTTACTGGGTAACAGTGTCTTTCACACTGGACACTACATAGCATGAAAGACATGACATGAAACTGTTCATTGCAAAGGTTAAAGCTTGTAGAAATGGAATTTCCTACACTGCATTTTTAACAACCCACACATACAGCTGGCACAGAATGAATTTAGTTAAGAACTAAATACTGTATGTCAATTTTGGCAAAGAAATAAAAATATCCAGGAGCAGCTAAGAAATACACCATTAAAACAGTTCTTGATGTTACAAAGAAGAAGCCATTTGGGCTTAAATTATTCTCCATGAAGATGAGCAACAAAATTCTGAAGCATGAAGATCTGTGTTCTAATGTCTCAGGCAATTGGGTAAAAAAATCACCTTCAACTGCATCACTCACCTGTAGATTTTCTACCAGAGACACCCCATTGTGACTTAAATCAAGGAACTCAATCCTTGGAATTAATTTCTAGAAGGGAAAAAAGATACATGTGTTAAATGCACCTTAGTTTTAAGTCAGGTCACACCTCCTTCAGTATCTGATGACAAAAGCAATGGAAAGGTGTCATCCAATGCAGTCTCTCTCCCCAGCTTTTGGCATTAGGAAAACACTCTGTGTGACTTGGTGCAAAAAAGAGCCGACTCCTGCTCTTCAGAAAACCAGGTTACTCTGAGGGGCACTGTTAAGTTTTAATCTGAAACCTGGTTTCTTACTGAAGACGAATAATTTATCCTGGTTTATCACCACTAACTATAGATCAAACTCACTAATGCTGCTTTGGTCTTATCAAACAGATAAACCAGGGGATTTATGCTATACACAAAGCCGGACAAAGACAGCAGTACCAAAAGCCAGAGTAAGTTGATTACTGATTACACCAGCCAAGAGCTACAAGGTCACGCAAACTTGTAGAAAATGCATTTTAACTCAGAAATCCTTTTATTTTTGGTGATCTCAAACCTTGACCTTGATGCTGAATTCTGACATCAGTGGTTTGCATCTGCTTTATTTTGGTTGTAATCTCAGCATTGATTTGCCTTATAGTTAAGACCTGGACACAGACCTGAAGCATCTTAAATCTACATGAGAAAAAATCATAAACAAGATAATTATGCTCCAAGTCTATGATGTCTGGTTGAGCTACACATGTAACGATTTCCTTCTTCACAAGAGCATCTCAAGTAAAAAGCTATCTTCATATTTTACCATGGTCTCGTGATGAATGTTAATTTTTTTCTTAATATCTGATTTACAAAACAAAATTCTCAAGTACTGGCAAAATACTCCAAATTTTGCTTTCATGCTCTTCATATTGTTTTGATGCCAAGAAAGCTGCCAGCAAGTCATAGGTTTTTAAATATACAGGATGCTTCAGCCTTGATATCAACTCCAAAGTTGAGGTGTTTATTCTTTAAAAAAAATTTCTATGGCCAAGGGAAACAGCAAAAGCAAAAAGTTTCAAAAAGTGAGAATTCATGGAAATGTTGCCTACAGAATACAAAATGACAAAAATATTCTCCCTGAGCAAAGGAAATAAAGTTCTTATAGAACAAATCTCCTAAGCATTAACTTGGGTAGATAATCAACCTAAAGTGCAACCAAAAATTCTCCATAAAAAAGCAGTAGAGCAGATCCAAAATCCCTGCTGTGTATAATGTGCCACAGATAAGTCATACTTTTTTCCACAAAGAAAAAATATTTCTTACCACTGAATCATCAATTTCAGAGATGCTATTGTGACTCATATCCAAAGTTGTTAAAGTTCTCCAGGTTGGGATAATTGCTGTCACTGGACAACTTGAATTGTCCAGTGCATCCTCTGGCTCCCACTGATCAAACTCAGAGGCCTCAGGCACCAGGATTTCCTATTTAAGAAAAGGACACCAATATTTGGCTTACATCTTCAGGGGAAGCTAATGGTTTTGGGAACTATCCCAACAATCTAATATAAGTAAGCATCAAAAATGCCCCCTGTGAAGGGATACATCCAAACACTTCCTTCACTGAAACTTAAGATTCTGTAAGGTTAGAAAACCCTTAGAGTACCATGATTTTAAAACAGAACCTGCAATAGGCAGTACAGAAAACTCCATGGACTCCAAATGGAGATTTCCCCATTATGCATGCTGGTTTTGCATGTGCTTTGAACACTACCAGAAGTAGGAACTTGCTCTTACCTTCATTGATGTTGCTGAAAATCGAACACTCAGTGTGGCCAGAGCATGTTTTGATGAAGTCAACCCTTTGATAAGCTTTCCCCCACAATGACTGATCTATTCAAAAAAATCACATTATGAAGTCAGAAATATTAGGACAGACAAATGAGTCACAAAAGAGGCAGCTAAAAGCTTTAACAGCAGATTCTACAGCAATCTGCAAAGTAGTTACAGCACTCCCTTAAAATCTCCTGAGATTATCAGGCCAGAAATACTGACACTTGGCAAAGCTAAAGCAAGAAATTAGAGACATAACTACAGTAAAGTGAAATTCAAGCATATATTTAAACAAAGCTTCTCCACTGACTTCCCACCTGTCCCATGCATTCAAGGTGAAACTACCCCGGTGATTTAACAGATCATAGCATTTTACTGTTACCAAAAAGAGAGGCATCTCAAACTATGACTCTGCAGACACATTAATTTGGGGATCAGATGATCAAATGTCCTTTTCACCCTAAGAAAAAAGAAATGTCTAGAAAGTGAGGATACTAATCTAACAATTTAACGCCATAGTCAGCTAAGGACACAGACTAAGTTTAAGATTACAAAGTCTCCTTTTCTGTAGCTCAATTTGAAACAACATTACTGAAAAGCTGCCACAGCATCTGCCCACATCCGCCTCTGTATATGGTCACACACATTGGGCAACCATGGGAGCTGGCACATTTGCTGGGGTACCAGGGAAACCTCACTGAATTGACAGAGCTCCTCTCATTCTTGAAAAAATTCTTCCCAGATTACCACTGTTAATTTTTGGACAGTGTTTACTTTGGGATGAAAGTGTTCATCTAGTGCCGGTCAATGCAAAACTTTTCATGAATGCACAGTTTCAATAAGTCTTCAAGACCTAAAATCTTTTTTCCCCACATTCATGCTCACAGAAAAGGGGAAAATTGATACAATTCTGCAATATCTTCTCTGCTGTGTTAGATTCTCTCACTCTACAGCCCACTGTAGCTTCTTTCCCACGTGAGAATGACAAATCATTGACTTCAGAAATACACTTCAGCTCTCATCCAACAAATGTCTGATATCAATGAAACAACAGCATTCATGTGCTAGAAAAAGTACAGCATCCACCAAAAGCGCAGTACAGACTGCATGACAAAATTGGATATTCTCGCTCTCTGAAAAGACCTGAAGTGATCAAGAAGAATTTTCAAAAAATACCCATTGAAAACTGCCAGGAGCTCTGGTATTTAGATTGCAAGCAGAGCAATGAAAAAAATCTACTAATTATCAAGCAAGCAGCACTACACCCAAAAGTGCACTTTCACAAACAAATTTAATGTCAGGACATTTTCACAAATACTTGACATACTTTTTTTTCCCCAAAAATTAAAAGCACTTTGTAATAAGGGATCCTACTACAACCATTACTTAGCTCTTTAAGGCAGTGGAAAATACTCAGGTATAGATTTTTTCTGAATACTGGAAATTGTTTTTTTTTTTTCGAAATACACACAGTGCAAGCTCTTCTAATTTAAACATTGTGTCCTCATTTCCAAAACTTGTGAAAAAACATGATTTCAGAAATGATACAGCCCTCCTAAACTCTGCATTCCCCAATTCCAGCAGCAAATCAAAGCAGAGAACTACCAATTCTGAGATATATACGGCAAGCCTGGCATTTGCAGAGTACCTATACATTTATGAGCAGTAACTCAGCCCTACCTCTATTTGATGAAGTGATTTGAAAATAGACAGATCAAAAGGCAAGTGATGCTCCTGAATGTTGCTGGTTCCAAAAAGTCCCCCTGTTCCGGTGACCTGACATTTAAGACATTAAAGAACTGAGTTAGTGCACACAATCCAACTTGTTCACATTCCAGTCTCACGCAGGCAAGGCCCAGTGACAGTGGCTTGGAAAGACAGCCAAAGTTCCAACTAATTTTCCAAATATGGAATGATTCCTGACATTTGCAGGTTAACTCTTCAGGAGAACAAATACTAGTTGCTCCAGCTAAGTGCACTGAACTAGAAGTGCCACCTTGTGCTTCCATTCTGTAGCACATGGGGCATGCAAAAAAGCAATACCGTAAGCAAGGCTGAGCAAGCCTACATTCTCAGCTGAAACTCAGAGCTACATTCACTGAAAACAACTTCCTTGAAACCCGTGAATCCTCCAAGTCAGCGCTGTCTTTAATTTCACTACAAGAAATGAAGTTCCAGGCATTGACAAGATTAGTTTGAAGAGAACAAGTATTATACTGATACACATCAATAAAAATGCATCTGGTATTTCCACATGGCCATAGGATTCTGGCCTCAGAGCATGTCAGCAGCATAAAAAGCAGGTGGTTTCATTTATGTTTGCTGTGAATAGAATTTTGAAAGAAAACTCTAAGGGTTTTCTCTGGTTTTTTGGATCTTACAAGCTCTGAATGTGCCCACTCACAAGCAGTCACAGAAGGGCTAGACATTCTTCAGATGGCAATTTTTCTAAACAATAAACTCTTCTCCAGCCAGAAAATCCTCCCTTTAGAGGATTCTATTCAGACAGAGGATGACAAAGGCAACTGAGGAGCCCCAGGAACGCCAGCACAGCTGTGGTTTTGCTTTCCCTGATCCACCATTTGATTTCAGCTTTGAACACACAACACAGTTAAAAGGCAGCACCTCATGCAATAAAGGGGCTAAAATGAGTTGAGTCATAGCAAGCAGTGTTAAAAATATTACTCAAGTAAAGTTTAATTTGCTTATTTGGTAGAAAAAAAAGTCAAATTGTCTCCTGACAAAACTATCTGTTCTGAGACTATTTTATATTTATTCTGTAATGGCATTTTAGCTAGAAATCCAGGGCCATCTATGAAACTGAGGTGCTTTTTAAGGTTTTATTTTAAACTTTCAGATGCAGTCAGACAGTGAGAAAGGGGGCAAGGTTTATATAGATGCACACATGTATATGTACTCATATACACTGGCATACTCATAGTGCCTGCAAAGAAAGCAAGGTTGCAGAGGTCAATACTTATTTCTTTACTCATCCCTACTGGCACCCAGCAAGAATCTGTGGCTGCACCTATACAGAGGGCCCTGCTGAAAAGACCACGTCACACAGCAAACACCTTGGCTAGAGGACAACGTGGATTGAAGGCTGGCAGCAGAAGCACCTTTTTAACGCAGAGCTTACCTTTAGATACTTGAGCCTACAAGTGAAATCCAGAATATGCCCTAGATCTGTTTTGGCATCTCCATTAGCACAGGTAGGTTTGCCCTGCAGCAGCTGCTGAGTGACAGCGTACAACTGCAGGGGCCTGATGGTGAAGACTTCTCCAGCCATTAAGAGCTGCTCTCCTGAAAAACAGAGTAGCTTAGGATGAAACACAATGCTGCAAGGGTTACACAGGGATAAATGGTACATGGAAAATGTAATGGTACACGTTTGTCATTTATACTCTAACATGAAAATTGAGGTAGCAAAAATTTTTTTTTAAAACCCCAAATAATTCGGGTATTCAAGTGGGCATTCATCATACAGGCCCAAAGTTCCTAATGCAACTAATAGCAAATTTCCCTCAGTCTTTGCAGGACTGGAATCAAAGGTCCTTTACATAATGTAAAGGAAAAAGTTTCATAACTTTTCTCTGAGATATCTCTAAGTTTATAGCCATTTTTTCTATTCAGAAAACACAGCATCTGCTATCTAAAATACAGACCTCAGATCTTTTGCTATGCTGCCTAAATGCAGATGCAATGTACTAGATGTGTTTTTTGGAAAATACGGGGATTTTCTGCATGCTAGTACCAACGCAGAAACCCAGAACAGAAAATGCCTTATCTAATTATAATTTAAAATCCAATTTAACAGTAAGAACAGCAGGAAGCCATATATAAAAGCCTCTCTGAAGGCACCATAAGCTCGACATAGGCTACAGCAGCTGGACACACACATGGAATGAATATCTTTCCTTTCTTCCCTTTAGGGACACCAGTCTGACTTCATGAACAAGAAAGCATCAGCTCTTGTGATAAGCAGAGTTTTTAGAAATGCTCTGAGGAGTAAAATTCCCTTCAGCTTCAGTGGGAGCAAGTCCAAGAGTCCAGCTGCATACACATTACTGGAAGGTTCCACTAATACAGAGCAGTCAGTGACACATCAGCAACACCCATATCAGTGAGTCTGTAGGCACTAGAAAGCCAGCAAAGATTTCTTCACAAGCTTCCTTAAGATATTCCAAAATTCACTGAATGGACTCTCTGAGGTGGCTTCACATAAAGGTAACTTTCTGCCAGAAGAATCAGAAATGGCATTGCTGAAACATGCTTCACCTATCATGCCTACCACGCTTCAGCCAACTGGAATTAAACAGTAGCATCTCGCATGTCCTTCTAAACAAAAATAGCAGGGATTAATCCTTTCACATGCCTCCTGCTGTTAATGGAGCAGCTGGAGCTGCGGCAGGTAGAGTAAGAGCATTTCGTTTTCATCTGCCAGCCTCAGAAAAGCACATACTTATATTAACTGACCAGAAGGTCTCCTGTTTCCTGAATTCTAGAAGAATAATATTTAGATATATAAAGTTATGTTTTGCATTTAATACACTATCAGGACTCACTACAAACTACACAGACCGAACTTCCTTACAGGTTACACTAAAAACAGACTGAGACAAAAGCTCCTGATCACCACTGCCACATCCCTTAAGGATACAGACTAGGAGGCCCTTTACAAAACACAAATTCACCAATTTCTTGTTTCCAACACTGGCTGCAAGGCTGTTGCAGCTCCTCACAAAATGCAGCTTGAATTAAAGCGCAAGCAGGAAGAAAAAAAAGAAAGACGGGGGAGAAAAAGTATCAGTCAGATGTGGAAGATCAGATCTCTCATTGTCTGGAGGTAAGATATGAAAGGCATGTGAATGCATGAACATAGAGGAAAACATTCCTGGAAAAATACTGCAAGTTCCTTACCTTTGTGAAAGAGCTCTTCAGCCAGTGCAGCAGTGATCCCATTGATCTCCTGCAAACAACAAACCATTGCAATCATGTGTTATTTACATACTTATGGTTCCAATTTTTTAATTGGTACCTTTAATGAAGCATCCTTGCTTTGCAGTGGTAGAGGATTGATTTTTTTTTTAAAAAACAAAATCAAGGGTGACTGTTTTAGAGATTTCTTTGTAACTTGAAAATGCTTCATAAAATATAACTTGAAGTTGTTTTATTTCATATGATTTTCACTTCCAAGATGAAAGACAGTGAACTACATTTAAATAATCCCATTCTGCACACATTAAGAAAGGGCAGCAGCAACTAGAGCAAGTTATTATTAGCCATCATTAGCCCAACTTGGAAGACAGCTCTGTTTTGAAGAAAATATTACAAGTGTAGTGTTCTTCAAATTTCAATATTTAGACTATTCTAATGCTTCAAGCACTCAACATTTCATCAGAATATCACTAACACAGAGAAAGCTTTAGATTAACAAGTCTAGAGGAAAAAAAGAGATATAAAAAGTAAGTAGTCTTCTGGACTTGAACTCTATGTTTGCTGCAAAGTAATGCAAACCCCTCCTTTTCTCATTATCCCTCCTCCCCCTCCTAGACCCACCCAGGTGCTCAGCCTCCATTCCTGGCACTGACAGCTCCAGCATGAAAGGCTGAAAACTCTCAGTGCAAATATTTCCCACCTGGGCACAGCTCTCTCCACAAAAAGTAAGTGCTCTGTGCAAGTCCAGAAATAGTTCTGAGCACTTCCAACAGCTCCCTTTCAAAGGCCCACAAAAAGAACAAAGTAAACTGTTTGTGAGGGTGAAGCTTCCCCTAGACAAACATCTCATTTTAAGGTAGCTGCAAAGTATAAACAGATATTATGGATCATCACCACATGAATATTTCATGAGTTCACTTTGCTGACAAATACCTCATGATTCATAACAAGGGAATACATCCACAGGACATCTGCAGCAGACAGCTCAGCTCATTTGATGAAGCAAGGATTTTAGAACATCACATTCTTAGTGCAACTGAAACCCCTTTCACTGCGGACGAACAAAGCCTCCACACCATAGTTTTGAGAACAACAAGCTGAAAGCTGTATTCCAAACAAAAATAAACAATTCTGATTCGCATTTGAATAAGCCAATTACACTCATCTGGCAAGCACAGACTTAATTGAAAACTCTACTCTGTATCTCTTTTGTCATCTGGGACACAGAGCCTTTTTTTTTTTTATTACATTTATAATTGGAACAAGATTATGACTTAGACTGTTCAGTGACTAACAGGCAAAAAAAAATATTCTATTCCTCTGTCAGATCTACAAGAGACCTCTGTCTTAGCTGTAATTACTTAAATGCATCACACCCACAGAAGTCCACTGTTTGCAGGTGTCTCTGACAGCAGTTTGTGGGTACTCAATGCTTTTCCTGCAAAACCTTCTATATGTAAGTTAACCAACCCAATCTTCGAAGATGATAAAGATCGTGCAACAAATTAAGCATCCCCACATCACTGGAGAAATCCTTTTCAGTGTCTAAGTAACCATTAAGTTCCACATTGCTGTCACATGCAACTGTTTCTCTTTGCCAGGCTGTACCCAAGAACAACTAAAGGCTTCAAAGTGAGTTTAATGTTTCTATGGCTGGAATTTCTACTCCATTTAGTTCTATTAACCCTGGAAATAAAATTAAATAATTCTTACCTGAAATACTACAAAAAAGGATAGACAAAAATATTGTAGCCTTCCTACATAAATTAATGAGGCAATATCAGGGATTATAATGGCTCCAGTATGTACATGGGTTGTCTGGTAATGAAGATATTTTAAAAGATTAAAGTTCTGTAGAAAGGTCATTTTTTTCCAGTAGAATTACTGTGGTAAATATTTAGCTTTTCTACTGAAAAATTAACATTGTTTTTGTAAATATTTAAAAGCATTCTAAAGTTCCAAGCAAAAACCAATTGAGTTTACAATTAAATCAGATCACCCTAAAGCAAAAAAACGCAGATTAAGCAACAACTTTGCTCTTAATATCCAAGAACATTTTAGAAATAGAGAAGCATTCATATCCAAATATTGCTAGCTTTGGAAAAGCAAAGAAAGCTTACATTACAAGAGGAAAAAAATAGTCCTTCTGAGAAATAAGTCACGGGCTAGGAAGAACTTCTGCCTGCATAAAAACCATGTGGAAGTTACAACACTGAAACTTTAATGAAACAGATGTCATTTACAGGACAGAGCAGGCAGAAAACAAAAATTATGCAATTTGCTGGTGATCGCAAGAATCTTGGTCTATTTGAACAGAATTCTCCCTACATTGTCAGACATTTTTAATAAATTTAAAACCTCAGATCCATTTCAGAGGGCTTGATAGTTACAAATCTGTGCTTCTCTCTCAAGTCTGCAAGGCAATAGCAACACTGTGGAATAAATCTTTTACTGTTTTTATCTAAGAAACTCTGAAGTCTCACCAGGATAATTATGTTTATGTAACATAACCTTTGTTGCAAAAACTTAATTAACATCTAATGGATCACTTGTGACTAATTTCTGAAGCTTTTCTATGAAACCATGAAGGGCCTTCTCAAAACATCCCACCCCAAAGCAGTTATTTGCTCTTTCTTTCCATTCACTTCTCCAATGCTTTTTCCTCTTTAGGAAACTCCTTCTTACCCTTACAACATGATGTCATATTGCAAAAAAAGCCAAATTACACACAAGAGATGAACAAATTGCAATCTGAACATGAAATCAAGTAATTGCTTCTTGCTTCAAGTATCCTTTACCGTAACACTGTCTGCTGGAGCTATTTCTCCAAAGGCCACTCCATCATTGTGCTTCTACAGAGAAGCATAATTTTTCTTCATTTGGGCTACTGGAAACTGTTCCAGTGTGAATCACAGCTCCAACCATCAGCCACTAAGTAGAGGGGTGTGGATCCATTATGCAACGTTCATTTGAGACCCAGAACTTTTGACTTCAGCCGAACCAATTCAGGCTCACTTTTATTCACAGCTTCCAACTCTCCTACCAGCATTTATTTTCTCTTCTTAGAGTCCCTGCCCACACTACTTCCCAGCACAGTGTCTACTGCAATAAAAAGTGGTGTCAAGAATCTTAAAAATATGCTTTGTTATACTGTGCAAAATGTTGAAAAAGAACCATTTCAGCAAATTCATGAAGATTCCACAGAATTCTCTCCAAGTTAGAGAACTAGGGAAAGACACTCAGGCCTCTGTTCAGACACTAAAAACATAACTTACATATAAATGAAAGTGTAGGAAGTGTGACAAAACTTTTGGCACAGTAACAGGAAACTTGAGCAGCAGGGTTTGCAGGTAGATCTCCAGTTCCTTTTGTCTTTTCTCCACAAGGCTTTTGGAATTTTTTCCAATGATCTTCTTTGGAGGTAACAGATTTTTATCTATTTTCTTCTCTGAAACAAGCTGAAAGACAAAGATCAGAGTTAATACCTGACATGCCATCTGAACTTGCACAAAAGATGAAATGGAACACATAAAGCGCACATTGCCTGATCCTGGGAAGATTCAGAAATAAAATTACTTCAGTAAATTTAGCTACTGTCTTCAAAGTATTAGGTATTTTCCAAAAGAACATTTTGTCATGGAATGATCAGAGTTTAATAACAGTGTCTGCTCAAAGAATCACTCACTGTACCAGGGCAGAACATAACAAATGTGATAAAACAACAAAATAACCGGTGCATTTCTGAGAAAGCAGAACACTCTTGAATAAAGCAGACTTTTCCTCATTTTTATTTGTTTTTTAGCAGCACTGGTTGGTAACTACCCCATGCTACATTAAGGACATTTTTATCATCCACCCTGCTGAGACTTTGGTCACCAAACCAGCTGATCATAAACATCCTTCTTAGCAAAAAGTTCAGTGACTCCAGCCTGAACTCTTCTCTCTGACACAGCTACTATCCAAGGCTAAAGTTAACCAGGTCAACCGTCCCTAATTCAAGTGGGGAGTGCAACGGGCAAGTAATAATGTTCTCACAAAAAGGACTTAGTCGGCAGTTCAGATAGCATGGGGCAGATATTCTCTCTCTTTATTGAAGAAAGAAATAATGAAAAACATTCTGTAAAACAGAACTACAGAACTGTACAAAGTTTTGTAAGAGACCAAGGTCACAGTTTTAACATTCTTACCTTTTCATGCAGGTCATGGAAATCACTGTAACGATGTTTGACTGCCCACTGATGATTGCCAACACTAACCTGAATAATGTACACCTGAAAGGATGAAGAAACTCAAGTAAGGACACTGCAAAACATTTGCCTAAAAGAGAAGCTGACTGAGAGACCTGCTGGTTGATGGAGCACTGGAAGGTTGGTCATATGCTGCAAGAACCAGATCTAAGGAAACGCTGACGCCAGCTCTGAGGTGACTTTGCTGGTGTGGGATGCCTGATCTCACTCACGAGGGAGCTCCGCAAGAAGAACGTGCAGATGCCTCAGTGTAAAGCAATGGCTTTCATTTCTGCAACCCAAAGGTTAATAGCCAAGGGCTCTAAGGTGCTTCTTTTTCTGAAAGTTTCTGCTAACTGAAGTTGGTATTCACAGCTACCCACAAGCCTGAGATGGCAGCATCCCTTCTTCCATCTACCAAGTTCCACAATGGGCAGAGGAACTTGGCAAGCACCCTGCTGTCACTTCTGTAAGCAGAAATCAGAAGCTTAACCCTTGAGAAAACTGAACAAATCATGCTATTTTTATTCCTTTTAAGGTGAAGGACACAAGACATCTTTGTGAAGAGTTACAGTGCCCAAAGAATCACTACAAGTATCTAAAGCAACCCAACATCTCCTAATACAAACCTAAGTATTTCTAGCCATGCATGTACCAAAGAAAGATTTTCATTCTAGGTGACTTTCTGGATTGAACAGTACTGGTTTTGCAGGAAACTCAGCCTACCTTTAGCTATGCCAGAAACAAGCCATCCCAAAGACATTTTAAAGGTACAGATAAAACACAAGCAGAAAACAAACACAGCTCTGCAAAACCAGTTCCACAACTACTTGAACAACAAATTAAATAAACTATATTATCCAATCCAACTATACTCTTTGGGGAAAACACCAACTTGTAATCAAATCTTGAAAGCATTTAATACAGTTGAGAACTTGCTTACTACCACAGATCACCCAGAGCTGACTCATAGCTGCTATGAGGATGATACACATCTAATTGCTAAACCCACTTGAGAAAACAAAAAGCATCAACAGATTCAATCTGTTACATAAAAGACCATTCTTCACTTACTGCAAGTACAGAGCAGCACAATGTCAAACATTAAACAGAATCCCACCTGCATTTTTAGAAGATGAGCTATAGCTCGTGCCAGTTTTATTTTTGTGAGCATCTGACACTGGCTCACTGAACAAAACCCAAGCTCTGCAGAGAATCAAACCAAGATGTCTGCCTAGTGCACCCAGTGAGTGCATCAGTGCTGGGATGAGCACTGAAGACACAGAAGGATGCCCACACAGAATTATGGACTCAGTTAAGGCCTGTGCCTGCTTTCCTGTCATGTTGTATTGGGAAAGAGCAGATCAGGATTAATCGCTGTGCACTGGTGACAAACCAGAACAGGAATAACACCAGCATTCAAAAGCACCTCATAAACCTGAGGAAAGCAAGGAGACACTCAAAGAAACTAAACTTAGAAGTAAAGAAGTACTACATTTATAAGCCATAATAAAATTTCCAGTTCTTTTGAAAAGCTGTGTTAAACTATGGCAGAGCAAACAGCACATCTAAATGCAATGCATATTGAGTACACAAGGCATGAAACCTCAGATTAGACACTGGAAACTCAGCAACTTCACATGTCCCAATTGACAACTCACCAGGTGAGTGGGCACCCTCCTCTCTGTATAAAACATGGAGTAAATTTGTAATAAAGGTTTAATATCCTTTTGCTGAAATGGCAAGCACTGACCACTTCTGGAAAGGACTGACTGAAATAGTCTGGTTGGGAAAGTACCAGTGAAAGTGTTTGCATGCACTGACACAATTCCTTAAGTTAAGTCTTTAAAAAGCTGTAGCATTTCCCATCTAGAAGGCAGCCAGAGCAGGCAGTACATATTCACCCCCCAAACACTATCAGTATGAAGAAACAGCAACTGATTTCACATCAATCCACAAGCTGTCATTATCTTGAAGACTAAATATATAAATGCAGTATGCTGATGTGCGGATTAAGACTTGTCTTAATATAGAAACAAAAAATTTTAAAGCAAAAAATCCCCTTAGATATCTCACTGTTTTAGGAGCTTAAGTTCATCATCAACCAATTTTGAGGGCACTAATAGGACAAGGCTGACAGCTTAAGTTATGGCTCTCCAAGGGCTGCCTGTCACACCAAGTGCTAAAGGAATACACAGGTAGATGATGACATCCTCACGTTGCACTTTCTTGCAGACATAAAGAAACACACCATGTGAAATCCCCACCCATCCTTATGCCATAACTGCACACTTCTATTGAACTAAAACACAACACCCTGCACCTTCACAGGACTTCCTCCTCCACCTGTCTCTACCAAACCCTTCCGTATAAAAATTTTGTCCCTCTTTCTATAAACCAGTTCTGTTGGTCACATTCTACTTTGTAAAGTGTTTGGCATATTTGCAGTGCTGTATATTTTCTTTATTCTCTACCAAGCCACTACAAGATCTTTGCAGCTAAGAGCCCACATACCAAATAGCATCCCTTCACCTTCCTCAATACTGAGGGGTGAAAGACCTTCTAAACATTTTAAAACCAGCTATTAAACGAACAGCAGCAATTCCAGATTGCTTTTTGTTCACTTCCTATACACAGTACAAAAACCTGCCCACCTTGCTTTACTTGGAGAACTTGCATTTCTCCAGTGTGTCTCATCCCACTGCACTGCTTCAGTACTGTAAAAAAAAAAAAAACAAACAACAACCCGACACTTAAATGACAGAGCTCACTACAGGAAGCCTGGGACACAAGTGTGACTACAGCCAGTAGGTCCCAGATTCCAGAGCAGTGATGCAGCCACATCTCCTCCTCCCTGCCTCCTCGAGTAGTCAGACAGTTTACACCCATTCAAGGAAGCAACAGTATTTTCCTTAAATATCGACGTTGGTATTTATGTTAAAAACAGCTGCAAAAAAACAGGAAAAGCAGGAAGGCAATTTTAGGCCAAACAAATGCATAGCAGGAAACAAACAAAGCACTGACAGCCTTGAGGCCTTCTACTTAAAACCAGTCTTCAGTCAGCATCAGCCGGACCAGCACACCCAGGAGAAACAGCCTGTAGCAATGCTCATTCCTGACTAACCCGACAGAAAACACAATCACCAGTGCAGGATTTTTTCCTGCTGGATTTACCCATTCCTTGCCTCTCATGCTAAAAACTCCAACAAGAATCACGTTTTTGAAAGTACCTTCAACATTACACAGAACTGTGGGCCTCCCTGATATATTCTACAGGATCTAATATCGCAACTGTCAAATGGACATCATTACAGTCCCCTTCGAGTGAGACTGAGCTCTGAAACACAGAGTACAACAGGGAGCTCATGTGCCACAAGAAAAACAGGAAACTCTTTTAAAAACAAGGATGTAAATAGGGTCACTGCCGCCTGACCACATGGCAATGGATGAAGATGCAGGTTGTTAGAGCTGTATTTCCTTTCTTACCTTTACCAAATTTGACTGACTTTTACACCACTTAACAATCTCTGTCCTGGTGCAGGTCTTTGTCAGGTCCTAAAGCACCATTCAACTAATTATGAACATTAAACACGCTATTTTTAACCAAAACTTTTCACCCTATGATAAATTTTGTAAAACTTCTGCTTTCATTTAAAGATCTACTCCTACATTTCTAATGGCTTGGGCCTGTCTCAAAAAAGCTGACAACAGCCTTGGAGTTCTGCTAACAGCTTCAGGAGGTTTACACAGAGCAAGCTTAGTGCCAACATGCATTCAGAAATGCAGCAAGAGAATCAAAATAGGACCAAAGGGCGGTGAATCTTGTCTTTCCTACACTGCACTTTTAAAGCTCCCAAGAAAACATGGCATTAAAGTAGCATGGTATTTCCATAACCACTAAAGAAAGAAATCTAGTCGTGAAAAAATAAGCTTCCTTGGGCTTAGCTGCAGCAGCTTAAAGTGTTACCCTCAACTATCAGCTGAGCAGATGAACACTACCTGCAGAGTTACATACCTGAACTCCAGCTCAATCTACAACATTAATGGTATTATCAAAGGGTGGCCCTACTACAGCACTTCTTTGCAGGCTGAACCAGAAAAGGAACTCCTGTTTCACCTCCTGCACCATAACTTCCAGAGGGATAAGGGGGCAGATGACATTGACATTTTGTCAACTGAATGCACTTGATTTTCTCATTCACTGGTATGGCATTACACTGGTGGAAATTCTCAGCACCAGCACTGCTGAGTCTTAGTTAACACCTGACATGGAAGTTTCCAGTCTTCAAGCCACAGGTCTCACTGTACCTGTCAGCTGACTGAGGGATGAACCACATCCTAACACACCCCCAGTAACACCTCAACAGTAGTGGTACCATTTCTGAGAATACACATCATGCAACCAAGAGAATGAACTCAGGCACTTCTCAGAAATTCACTTCCAGCTTGTTGCCAACTCCTTCACTGAATGCTCCATATGCCTGTAAATATGGCAACTCAGCACCTGAAAGTCATTCCCACAGTCTGTTTCAAGGGTTGTCACCTGGGAAGGAGTTAGGCTCTTCATGTTCCACAGCTATGGAGAGCTCTGTCCTATTAACAACTTGGAAACCACTCTCTTGCTGCTCTGTTTTCCATGGATACCTTTACAGAGGCAGGAGCATGAAATATTACTTGTATCCATCACACAACTTTCCAAATACTGTCTCTCTAAACCCTAAACCATTGCTCCCTTTTCCCTTTTCTTTCCCACAGCAGAAAGCCTGAAATAATCCATCTGCATTCTACCAAAAAAAGGTCTTTCAAATCACAGTAAAATAAGGCAGAAGGAGAGAACATTTTTTTTTTAGTTATATAACTGAAGGGTGGTGTGCTCGAGACATTCTCTATCTGCAATTATACTGAGGCTTGTTTTCAGATGAGCTTCTTCCTGAAAAACAGACCAATTAACTCTTGGTAGAATGCAACCAGATAAACAACTTATATATCAAAAGCTTCATTCCTCCCACAAATGAAAACACTGTTAGCAATTTTTTTTTTTGTGGGGTATCTATGTCTATCCTAAATCATCTGATTTCCTCTGGAAATAAGATCAGAGGTTTTTTGATACTTTCACGCGAAGGAAAGATTTTTTGCTTTGTTTAGTCCAGCTTTGAAAGCTATGTTTACTCGATAGCAATCTTCCATAAGCATACGCACATACACATAGATATATACGGGCAAGAACATGACATTTGCTCACAAAGCCTCCGCCTCTCCCGAAGGACCAAGGCAACCCGGAGCTCGAGGCCGCTTTTCCCGGCTGAGTCCCGCTCCCACGTAGCTCCTTTCCCCGAGCCCCGTCGGAAACTTGTGCCAAATATCTCGCTCCGTCCAGAGCGTGGGCACAGCTCCGGCCGGGCACTGCTGCCGGAGGCAGCCCGGCCCCGAGCCCGGCCTCACCCGCTCCCCCGGCACCGCTGAAGCGGCGGCCCCGCTGCCCCGATGCCCGCTGCCCGCACGTCGCCCCCGCTCCGCACCGTGTATGTCTCCACCAGCTCGGAGCCCAGGACTCGCGCCTCCCGCGGGGGCTCTTCGCCGTCCTCGCCTCCCGCCGCCGCCGCCTCCATGTCG
>WBMY01011728.1:715840-768479 GCA_013397315.1 Donacobius atricapilla | reverse complement strand
TTTGCCCTAAACCGGGACACCTTAACTTGTAAACATCAAGTTCCAAAATACTCTAAATGTCAGTCAAACTATTGCTTCCATAAGTTGAATAAATAAATCTAGCAATTTGTTTTTAAAATTATACATACTTATGTAGCTTAGTATAAGGGTAACTTTTAGAATGATGGCAGAAACCCAACCCATATCAAAGACAGAAGAGAAACCGGGCATGGGACAGTGGAACTGCAACAGAGGGGGTTGATTTGCATATGCAGTGATGTGTCCCTTTTTGCAGAGATGCCGCTGTCCACCCTCCCAGCAATGCTGCTCTGCACTGGGGAAAACACAGTACCAAGAGTTTCCTGACAAACTGCAGAAATCTCATAAAACCACAAATATGATTGGGATTTTTTTTCCCCTAGCATGTGTTTTCTTCTACAGATAAGACATTAACAACACTCTGGATGGAGTATTGCCTTTTAATATTAGGCTAAACTTTCAAAACTTGCTGTAGAAAAGAGCTTGGCAGCAGAGAGCTTTTACCTTGCTCAGTTTAGTCCCTGAAGGTCCTGGTTGCCTGAGACACCTATAGCAGTGATTTGTCTGTGTTGGGGGTTAGATTTGTTTCTTTTTTACTTATAGAATTTTTCCCCATTAAGTTGCTAGGAGACTAACTACGGGATACTGTTGGGTGCTTGACCAAAACAAAAGAAGTGGCCAGAGGAGAATGTAGCATCGAGCTACACCCTTTTTGGGTCTCTGAAAGTTTCCCGCTCCGAGGGAAAAAAGAGATACTGAGAAAGTTTGGGCAGGTAAAGGACAGGGGTGGAGGCAGCTTCACTGTCTTGCTCTCAANTAATAATAATTTGGAGACAGGAGATTTGAATTCTCCATTCCAAGGGAGGTCCTGCCCTCCCTAGCAGACACTTGTCTTTCAAATCAAGACAGCCTGTCAAGTTGACTTTATTTCTGTGAGTCCAAATATGAATTGTGCATTGGTGGGTGGACTTTCTCTCTTTAAAAATGCTACTTTGAAGTAGGAAGTCACAAAAACTATTTATTATGACTGATTTCTTATTTAAAATGTATCAAAAGCAAAGTCTTGGCTATCTCATGTTTTAGACTGAGAAGTCTTTTCCAAAAATAGGATCAGGTCCTTCACTGCATTTAATCACAGTGACAGCCAGGCTGTCCTGGTTTGGGTCATAGATACCGTGTTGATTTTTCTGACTGTCTGGTGTCAGAATTGAAAAATTAAAATGCTGCCTGGGGTGTTCAAAAGGATGAAGCAGCAAGTGTCTCCGCAGCATTAGCAAGATCCATTAAAGATTTGCACTGTGAACTTAACGTGAGAACAGTTCCTCCCACTCCAGGAAAATGTGCATAGAATCAGAGAATTTTTTAGGTTGAAAAAGACCTTTAAGATCATAAACCATAAACCCAACACTGCCAAGTCCACCAATAAACCATGTCCCTAAGTGACACATCTGCACGTCATTTAGATACCTTTAGGACTGGGCCTTAACCACTTACTTCCCTGGGAAGCCTATGCCAGTGCTTAACCACCCTTTCCATTAAGTAATTTTTCCTAATAGCCAATTCCAACCTCCCCTGGCACAACAGGAAGCCATTTCTTCTCATACTATCACTTGTTGCTTGTGGGAAGAAGTCAATCCCCCCCCACCAGAACCTCCTGTCAGGCAATTGTGTGAAGGTCTCGGACCCAGCAGGAGTGGCTGTTTGTGACACTCTTCCCATAAATGCATAAAGCCCTGTTGCAGGCCCAGCAGTGGGGACAGCCTTTGGAGAGGCTGAAACACAGGAGCTGGGCTCAGCCCTCCTGTGCAATGTGACCATCTAGCAAAAAGCACTGTGTTAGCACGTTTTGACATAGCAATTGATACTACTTATCAGCACAATGTGGGCTTGACTCTTTCTGCCTCAGGAGTAGCCAAGGACCCTAATTTCCTGGATATCAAGGCCAGTTTCAGACAAAGACAATTTGAACCCAACCATTCATCCTGGGACAGTAATGTGTTCTCCATAGGGGTTGTATTCATGCTGACTGTTCCAGAAGCGAACAAAAAGCCAATGTCTCCTCAGTGAATAGCACTGTGGGCAGAAATCACATCAGCCTGTTAATGTTGTGTGGTCTAAATGTCAGTAAATTCCTGGATTGTTTTATAGGTGTCAGTCAGCAATAAAAGAGAAATACTCTAAGAGTTTTTAAATGTGCTCAACTTTCTGTAACACCACTTGCAAAAAAAGAACCCCAAACTGGGTCTCCTAAGGAGGTCAGCTGGTCTAGCCCTCTGCACAGAGATTACTCAGAGGCTTTGCTATCACATTTTGTCTAACTTGGCATCCCCCTGGCCCTTGGTGCATTTGGATCTCCTGGGATTTCTGAGAATTACATTGTTTTTATTTAAAAAGCATTTCACAAAGGTGGGGTTCCTAAGAACTGCTGGTTGGATAATTCTGTGTGTTTATGTCACATCTGCACCAGTATTTATCACTCCCTGAATAGAGGAGGTGAGAAATTGGACAACGGAGATGGAGGTGTTGGAGTTGTGAGGCCACCTGGACTATCCAAGGACATGATGAGCAGGGTGTTTCAAGTGTGGGTGGTATTTTGCTTGGTAAATAGCTTTTAAGACCATAGCAAAGCACTCATGAATAGAACATGTTTCAAGACCTTTCTGTCCTTCAAGGCCTAGTATAGTTCAAAACCCATGTCCCCACTTGCTTAGGGGCTCACACTGGAAAATCTTTGAGAATTGTCAGCCAAAACCTAGGGCCAAGAATGCCCCTCTCTACCACTTTGTTTTTTCAGAGGTGTTTTTCCTGTCTGACCAAAAGTAAATTTTTTTAACCCTACTTATGGCCTAAAAATAGCAGACTAAGACATTTAAAAGAAGATGCTCTGATTAGCACTCAGTGGCATGATCTGATGATAAGCAGCCTCAAGGGCTTTTTGCAGTGCAATCCAGACTTATCCTTGCTCCCCAAATATGTGTTAAGAATGATAAATTCCCAGCAGCTGCATGTCTTGTCCACCATGACCTTACCAGCATGCAAGGAGGCAACCAGCCCAGGGCTGTAGCTTCTTTGTGGCCTCCCTGTGAGTCACCCTGAGCAGCTCCTGGAGGGTCTTCACTGGCTTTGAGTCAATGCAATAGGAGGACAGTGACAAGCTTTTTGGGCTGCAGCTGTGCTCCACACATTTCCCAGCAGTGATTTACATCTAGTCTTCCAGATGTTTTTGCTGACAGCAAATGGGCCAAAATGCCCTCATCTGCAAGCACATCACTTCAGAAAAACATGAGGGCAAAGGAAGAGATGAAGAAACAGATGAGTGCACACTCTTCCAGAATGCCGGTCTTCCTTGTCTACACTGCATCTCTCCTGGTCCAGGTGAGTTCAGGAATATATCTGTCAGGTTTCCCAGATGTTTAAGCATGTCTGCTCAGACAAGTTGCTGGATGACAGTGCAAAAACTGTCTCCACTATCCTATGTATCCTCTCTGAAGCAGTTATCCTTGGCTTTCAGCTTTTGTCACTAGTTGATTGCACTGGGAAGATGTAGGCATTCACTGGCAGAACATCAACAGCTCAAAGGGGGCATGGGCTGAGGTGTTGGTGGGATTTATTAGCACAAATATCTGGGATGGGGTCTCACAGGCATTGAAATCAGAACATTAAACTGTTGCTGATCCATTCTTGGACTTTGCTCCCCCAAGGCAGAGGCATCTGATCTGCCGATGCACAGCTACTGAGCTGCCATAATTTCAGTCCACAGGTAAGTTTAGCTGCTTTGTTTTTTCCAATCATCTCTCCAGAGTAGTGGTGCTCCCCTACCAGAATTTTCCTTCTTCCTCATTCTTCATAATTGGTGGTTTCTAAGTTAATTTTTTTTCTTGACAAAATTATTTGGGAGAATCAACCAAGACTGTTGGTTGTCTGTCCTCCTATACCTAATTTTTTACCAGTTCCTGAATTATCTAAGTGTAAATTAGCTTTAGTACTTCTGCACTTTATGAGTACACCAGCCACATACCCTGACCAACTAGTTCAGGAGCACCTTAACTGAGTAAGAAGCTCAAGACTGAATTGATTTTTGGAAACAGTGGTTCTCAGAACAAGCTTCCTCTCTTCCCTTTGCAATGAAGCGGTGTTTTGTTCCAAATGGCTGAGCAGCCCTCTCAGATTAGGTGCTGTGGTTCACAAGAGTACTTCTCTTGTTCCTATTTAGTCTTATTTATAACAAATTTACGAAGCTGCATCAGTTTATTTCTAAATTCCCCCCAAAATCTGCAGAACTAATTAGAGGATAGTTATCCCAGCTGGTAACCTTTTATCTTTGCTGGATACTTCCATTTACCAGCAAGGCAAAAAAATAGATTACTGCCGTCACTACCATTACAGCAATCAAATGTTGCAGGCTGCCAAACACAGTTCCTCCCCCCTGCCCCCAATAAAAATCTTTTCTTTCAATGGCAGTAAATCTTTCCAAAGCACCTTTTCTTTCTGATGTGAATAAGTGGTTTGAAACAGAAGCATACACATGCCTATATGACGTCTTTTTTAACATCAGATTTCTGGGCTCCAAGGAAACCAAGCATGCACACAATATACAGAGTTACAGAGGACAAGGTGAGGAGTTTTTATGGCACTACTGTGACACTCTTTTATCTATTCTGGGCTCATGGATACCTTTTTGAGATGCCTACTTGTGGTAATATCTTCACATTTGTCTAATGCTAGGAATATAATTATACTGCTTTCTGAGGTATCTCACAGAAGGCATGTCCTTCTCTTTGCCACAGGCCATCATAGGAGGAGGTTCAGAGAGGAAAAGCAGTGTGAACCTTAGGACTTTAGGAGGAATGGTGAACACTGCAACAGTCAGAACCCCCATCTTCAACAAAGAAATTTGTGCGGCTTAAACACTCATTAAAAAAAAATGAAATTATAAATCCTGTTTCAAAAATTCTTCCTGAACAGGCCTGCTCCCATGTCACCATCCCAGGACCAACTGGCAGAGGGGATCCCAGGGCACAGGACTCATAGTGCAGATGGTTGGGGGGGTCCCCTCTTCCCCAGGACCCAGTGGAAGACCCCTCTCCAGAGTCACATCAGCTGCATTCAGTAAGTGCACTGTAAGTGCATTTTATTTGAGCAAGAACAGTATGATGGCTGTGTCTGGGCACAGAGTAGTACAATATTCACATCTGAGAAAGCTTTCTGTTGTTGTGTTGCTCTATTTTCTGATTGGGGTGAAGAACAATTCTCAACTCCTTGAAGATGCTTTCAGAGCCAAAGTTGTTTTCCGTGTGGTTCCACCCATATGAAAATGGAGGAGTTTTTTAACCAAGCAATGAGCACAGGCAGGTCAGCTGCTCAAAACTCCTCCTGCCAGGAGGCAGCTGCCCAGGCTTCAACAAAAGATGCCTTGCAACTAACACTCTGAGTAATAGAGAAGAACAGAATGAGAATGTAAAACAGTGGTTTTGAAATGAGGAGCCACACTTGAGCTTGGCCCTACAGTACCCCTGCTAAAGGACAGAAATTCGTTAATGTGCAGTGCATGTATCTACCCAAAGATTACCTTTAACCATGAGCTTGAAGGAAAATGCTGTAGTGGAAATGGAGAGGGGGAATAAAGCAACACATCTAGAATGTGCAGCATCAGTTGTAAGTATGCCAGGGTAAAGAGAGACAAAAAAGGCCTGGTTAGCTCTGTCCAAAAGAGTGAAGGGAAATAAAAAGGGCATTTACAAGTATCAAGGAAAAATAGCCTGCATGAGGATTCTGAAATGCAAATATCAATTTATATATTGGGTTTGCTTTCATCAAAAAAAAAAAAAAAGGAGAGAGTTTTAATGACTTGGCTTAAATGATTTATGATGACTAAATGGATATATAATCCATGCACGATCATTCATTCATTCATTCATTCATTCCTTCAAAATAATGAATAAAAATATTGATGAAGACAAGAACATTCTGATCTAGTCTGATTTCTCATATAATACAGTCTGTTTATCCATTGGCTTGTGGCCTGAGGCGTCCAACTCCTAGATGTCTCCCAATGCACATTTGGAAAAAGCCCTTTGCCTATCTTGGGACCTAGTCGCTGGAAGGAGACTAGACAAAGGTTTTCTACGTTTTCCCAAAAAATCCAGTCCAGAGAGTGCTTGCTTTGTGAATCACATTGTTTTCTGAATCAAAAAACCTGTTTGTACAACCCCTGCAGTTCAGTGCTGGTTCAAAAGCAGGATGGTATCCTCTAGTCTCAAAAAACTTTCAGAAGCTCCTTGGGACTCTTCCCCATGTTCAAAGGAGGATGGAAGGAGCCGAGCGAGAGAACATCTCCCTGTACCACACAATCCTATTTCAGAAATAAACAAACTTGTGTAATCCCAAAGAACAACAAATCTCCACAAGGCTCCAGTCCTTTGACACCAATCAATACCAGAATGAACACCGCACTCAGACACTGCTGGTGTGTTTTGCTGTGTTTGGTGCCTGCATTTCTAGCTGCCTTTCTCCTTGTTTTTAAGTACTTTCAGACTAATAGAATTTTGAGACTGTGATTCTGAAAAGAGGTGCATGCAGATTTACTTTCTTAACATGGTGAGGTACAAAGGACAAACAGTAATTTATTTAACACAGACGGTAATGCCTGTCTGAGGCTTACTTTTGTGAATTGCTTACTGTATGCAAAATGCTAATTAATTGGGTATTTCAAGGAAATAGGCAGGCCTCGAGGAAGCCCTCATATTTGTCTGACACTAGAAGCCAACATTTGTCATCAGCAGCAATCACAAATACAGTTTTATCGTGGAGTTTCTTGTGTGTATTAAGTGGATTGTGTTTAATCTGTTGATGACAGGCAAAATGACATTAGTCACCATCACTTATATGATGAATCACAAACAGGTCACTAGAGATTCAGCCTCCATGAACACAGACCCTGGCTGTAAAGAACATGTTCTTTCAAGTAAAGGGACACTGACTGCACTGATGTGTGTGATGGGGAAGATAGAAGAGTTCTGCCTTCTATTTCATTATGCTGCCCCTAGAAGAGTTTTACCAAGACAATTAGCAGTCCCCAAGAGGTTCTGCCCTTAAAGCCTACTGGAAAAAGTTCTGTTTAAAAGCAGATTGTGCCTGTAACCTGTTATATATGTCCCCTCTACCTCACAATGATTCTGCTGGTGGCAGATGGCACATAGGAACAAGAGGTGCAAAGTACTGCCTCAGAAATAATAGTCATTAAATCATAGAATGGCTTGCTTTGGAACGGACCTTAAAAATCCTCTAGCTTCAGGCCCCCTGCCTGGGCAGAGACACCTTCCACTAGACCAGGTTGCTCATAACCCCAGCCAACCTGCCCTTGAACACTTCCAGGAACAGGGCATCCACCGCTTCTCTGGGGAAAATCTTTTGGCGTCTCACCAAAACCAGTACAAGCAAACTCTGTTGGCATTGGTATGGAATTTAAGATGCTGGTTTGGAGGAGGTCAGGAGGGCTCTTCCATATCTCCTAGTGGCCCACCTGTGTCAGCAACCCTTCATTTCACATGTACCAGTCTCTCTGGAGTCCTGCAGGAGTACAGTTATAACTAACTTCCTCACAGCTGCTCAAAAGTTTTGGGTTTAAGACCTCCAGCTTTTCATCTTAAAGAGTTCCTGCCCTAGTGTTCCCCTACTGGCTTTATCCTTGTCTATAAGAAAATGAGAGAAAATAGACTTCAAAGAAACAGGCACATCCACTGTCTGACTACCAGCAGCACAACAGCCACAATCTCACAAATACAGATGAACATAGACAACTCTTACATTCTTGCCCAGTGCTCATTACCTTCCTGACTCACCAGAACAACTCAGAAATAATTTAGGGATTCAATAAACTCATTAGGTACTTCCATTTACAATTTAGGATGCTATAATCTGGTCCTGATTATTTGCATAAATTAAATCCTTCTGACTCATATCTTACCTGTTTCTTTCAGCCTGGGTCTTTACTTAGGGGATTTACATTACTTTCTAATTGTGCATACTCAAATCTTCTTATTCAAGACCAGTTTTTGCTAAAGTACCACAATAATTTTAAAGACATGATTAATATCTTTCACGTTATTTGGTCAACGTCTCATCCTTTTCTATTTCTAAGACAATTTTAAAGCAGAATGAAAAGTGCTTTCATTGCCTTTAGTTAAAGCTGTTGCTGCTGTTGTATTTGCACAGTTGTGCACCTTTAGTAGCTTTGTGCAAGGCACTTTCAAGAGAACATGATCTCTACTCTGAAAGGTTCAAACGTAAGGGCCGACAAAGAAATAAACTGAAGTTTAAATGAGTGAGACAAAAATACAGTCAACACACAAAGCAATTTGTTTCTCTGCAGCTGGAGGCTGTTTCTGAAAAAGTGTCCGTTTCAAAATTTCTTCATATCCAACAAAGTTCTCAAACACAGAATGTAGTTTAAGGTAGAGTGGGACTTTTACTGAATAAGAATGACCTTGAACTCATGAGTGTCCTATTTGCTGAGTAGAGGGTTTGTACCATTCAGATTGAAGTCAGTGGGAGAACTTAAATGAAATGTGCAGGATACAGTACCCAGGAACTTTAGATAAAGAATATTCAAGTTGTGAAACTTGAGATTTGAGGTCCCCATGAGACAGGTGAATTCTCATTACCTTTAAAAAAATGGACCAATGAACTGTCTTGTGATGATGGATAAAAGTAGAAAACTTGCTGTCTAAGGCAAGCAGGAACATGACTGCAGCAGGCTTATATGCCCTTATAACAGTACAGACATTGCCTATAACACTTGAAAACCAAAGTAAGCAACCTAAATGCATTCTTTCAAGGTTCTTGGGATTTTTAAGCTGCTCTCAAGATTTGGAAGGTTTGAGTCAAGAGGAGAGCTTATCTGGATGGATTGTCCAGAGGGATGAAGTAAGCACAGGCATGACAGATGTACATTAGAAGACCAAGCTCTTCTGTCAGTCCTGGGGACACCCATTGCCAGGCCACGGCATGACTGGCCCTCTCATTCTGCTTTCTGAGTTACATTCCAGGTTATAAATGCCCAGCAAAGAAATTCCCCACAAAAAGCAGGCTGCAGGCCACAGGGGTTTTTTTCTTGTCTTAGCTCTAGGGAGAGGATGTGCTCCGAACCTGCCCTGAGTCAAGGACCCCTTCTTCTTTGTGCTGTACCCTTTGAGACAGCTCATGTCCTCACAACTTTTCCAGCTCTTGGCTGAATGAGTCCGTTTCATGTTTTCTGAAATCCTGGCCATGCCTCTTGTCTCCTTTGCACTACCTTCACTAGGTCCTTGCGAGGAATATCCTTCCAGATGTGCCGTTCCCAGAGATCCCATATACCCCATACATCCCTTTGGCCTTTCCAGTCCTGAGGAGAGGATTATTTCACACATCTTGCAGACTATGCTCCTGTTTAGATACTTGGTAGGATATTGGCTGTTTAGCAGTAGTACATTGTCACCTTATGTCCAGCTGTCATCTCCAGCAGTTCCAAAGCTTCTTGGGCTGTTAACCTCTATTACCTGCTCACTTGAACCTTCACTGCTGAAATCCTGATGATAAGTTATACATGGAGCACCCTGTCTTATCTAGTTTTATTTCCTTATTCTATTAAAATATAAGCTTATATAATATTTGAGGCTTCAAGAAATAATTTCATGTTTTCTCGTGTAACCTTTCTTTTTATGTTCTTTATAATCCTTCTGAATTTGAATTCAGAAGCATAAATTTGGTCTATAAAAAGCCATTCCTGTCATAAAGAACAAACATAGTCCCCATAAAGGAAATAGAAAGGAGGTACTGGATATATTATTTACTTTTCAGTTTGAATTATTTTTCCTGTGCCAAAGAAACAGCAAATTAGCATAAGGGTGGACTTGCTGGTACAATGAACCCAGAAAGCAAAATCATGTTTTGCTACCAGAACTACATGATACGTTTTGTCTTCTCTCATGATTTTTCATGCTGAATTTCTCCACTTGCACTCAGGGTGGAACCAAGTTATTAAATGGAGACTTACTTACGTAAGAAGCACATGACAGAAGAGCATTTTAGCAGATCCTGCAAGGTCATTAAAAGGGGTGAGTCTCTATATGAGAAAAGCAATCTGACTGGAAGACCAAATAGAAAGACAAATATGAGATTTCAGATGCTTCCTCCTGCATGTGCTGATAATGTGTTTATTTTTTGGAATGGTGGTTACCAGCAGTGTCAGCCACACACAAAGACTGAGGGCAGATCAGTTCCAGTGAAAGAGATTAGCATAGTTTTTCTGAGGTTGGTGTGTTCAACCAAAAATAAAATGAAAAAAAGCAACAAGAATTTGAAGTGTGTCATGAATATATCTTTTATACTCTCTAGCCCTTAAGCAAATACTTGAAAAGCAACTCTAGTTATGAGTCATGATATTTCTTTAACAATGAGAATTTATTCTTGACACCTGCAATTACATTATTTAGTTAGATATTGTGGACTTCTTATCTACATCTTTTTTTGTAAAGTTATAGAAATGCACCGAAGTGTGTTTAAATTCCTTCGTGATCTATCTATAAGCCCACTTAGGGTACACTGCATTAGGTATTCTAACAAAAAGAGTTTTCAGGTGCAGTATCAAGTCATCAGCGCAGTGTTGCTTTGTATACGGATTTTCAGCTAAGCTGAGAGACTGAAGCTCAGTAAAGCTGAATGGCTTACTCTTGATTACATTGCACCTTGAAATTCATGGATCAGCTGATTTTAATTTTTTTCCCAGCACCAGTTACAATAACATAAATGTGCTTTATGGCAGGACATGGAAACTCTTGATGGCTCTGCACAATATGACTGAAGAAGAATGAAACAGTATCTGCCCATATGACCCTTGGACAACCCTTGGCAGTTTTGGGTGAGCTGGTTCACAGCAGATTAATAGTGAGGACTCCAAATAAGTCTCCACTGTAACCAAGTAGAGAGTGGAAGAGCTGAAACGTGTTTGAAAAAAATAAGGAAATGTTTTGTTGCTGGTGGAAGGCACTTTAATATCTGTGACATCTCTTACGCTGATCAAAGGTGGATGCCTCTTGCCTACACTGCCCAGCATTTGGTAGCCAGATAACTCGCCAAGCAGTTCACACTGCTTATCACAGAAAACCCCTTTGGTAGGAAGAAGTCCATCCTGGAATGGAATGGAATCTTTCAGTTGGAAGGGACCTATGATGATCATCTAGTCTGACTGCCTGACCAGGTAAGGGCTGAACAAGAGTTAAAGCATGTTGTCAAGGCTTTGTCCAGATTGTTTGTTACGGCTGTGCCATAACAATCCCAAATCAGCTGTTTGCTTATCACAATACCTGTGAGAACCCAAGTAACAAGGACTTCAAAACACCTGCACTTGGTGAAAGCATATCTGTTGAGAGTTCATGTCATTGGAGATTTTAGGGTCTTATGATTTTGCCGCTGACAGTAGCATGACTCCATGTACCCTACTATACAGTAACCTCTTCAGAAATATCCCCAGGATTACATTTGCCTGAAGCTTTACTAATTTTTCTCTGATTGGGAAAGAAAAAATTTGCATAGTGGTGGTTTTGATCAAGCTAGGGTATAGCTGACAGGAGCTATAGGCACAAAGGCCTGAAGCTCTTGCAACGTGGTGCAGTAGTTAATGCTCAGACAGACCTTGTGTGCTCTGCCAGGGCAGGATAAGGTTTCTTTTTTCGACTTGTAGGTACGGGGTGCCACCTGTGGGAATGGTGACTGCCTGCAAAACTGGCTGGGCCTGAGCAGAGGTACACAGTCACTTAAGACAGAAGAGTGCCATGTGTGTAAAACCAGATAGAGCCAGCTGCCTACACAGTATAAGAAAACTTCTATAGTGTCCTGGAAAGCCAGTCTCTCTTGCAACCTCTTGCAGGG
This sequence comes from Donacobius atricapilla, assembly GCA_013397315.1. NCBI lineage: Eukaryota > Metazoa > Chordata > Aves > Passeriformes > Mimidae > Donacobius > Donacobius atricapilla. Next base: position 756,554 of record WBMY01011728.1, on the reverse strand, counting down.
AGACTGGGATAGGATGAGGACCCCCTTACCCAAACCTACAGCATCTATCACCTCCATCTCCCCTATACCACTTCCAGGAGTGACCATGGCAAGTCAGTCTGTCTGTTACAGCACACCTCATTCCCTCTGTTTTCCAGAAAAAATAGAACTGCAGACTGATGTCAGCTCCTTAGTTCAAGGGAAATAAGACTCATATATCGCTATGCAGCCAATAAACCCTGAGTTGACATGCTATAGGTTTAGAATTGGGGAGCCATTCACAGCAGAGTGGTGGTCTTGCAATATAAAGCCCCCCACACATTCTTATATGGTGTTAAAGAAGGCTTATTGGTGTCTCTTATAGCTTCCATAGATGTTAGATCCCTTTTTGAACAGACAGCAAACAGGCTGTAAAAGGCCCTATCCACCTGTGGTTCAGGCCACCTTTATTTCAGCTTTTATCACCCAGGAGAATGTGCTGGTCTGTCTATTTTGTGATCCTCAGCTACTCCTGTTGACTCTTATCACTTGCTCTTATCACTTAACCATTGTGTAATCAGTTGTCACGTAGTTATGTGTTTATGGCATTTATATTATACCTCCTTGGAGATAAGAAATGATTACTGACGCACACACCTTCATTAACTCACTGACAGAGGAGTAATAGTGAATACAGCTGTCAAGGTAAAATGACAGAATATATCAGCATTAGGGTGATCAAACAATGCAGGCAAATACTGTCTATAAACATAAACCTGTTACAACAGCAGTACTTTATGACTTTTGGCAGCCACAAAGTCGTCAATAAGATCCTAAAAGCTCCAGTGACATGTGAACTCACTCTCAATAGATAGATTGTCAAAGCAATTTAATTTGTTTTGTGGTGGTGTCACTCTTTGTTGGAGAAGGACCTTTCTCACCCTCAGAGTTCATTAATGGCAGTGTCAAAAACAGTCTTATTGCCATAACAACATTGAAGAAAGTTGAATGGAGGCTACTAGATAGAAGAAAACAGATACTGCACATGGCTGTACTTGGCAGGCGTGTTCATACCAAGCAAAATGCTATTCTCTACAAAATGTATTAAGGTGAGTTCAATGTGCATGAATAGCTTCTGAATCTTCGGAGTGTGTCTTTCTGGGATTATATTTTTTTAACAGAAACTAATTTCTTAATATTTTTTTTAACCAGAAAGATAAGAAAAACTACTCCATGATTTATGTCTTAAAATCTGCTCAGTTTTATCATTTATAAATGAAAGTATCTCTTGGACCATTTTCATCCATCTCATGTTTTCTTTCAAAGCAACAATGACCTTATTTATATCATTGGGATGTGGTTATGGATGCTCTTTTGCTCTGCAGTTTAGTCACACAATCAACATTTGATAGAGTATTAATGGTAAACACAACTCTGGGTTAATGATTTTTACGGTCTAATTATTTTTTCTGCAGCAATGAGATTCCCTTCTATCACTTCGTAATTTTCTCTCTGCGAGACTCAATGACTGAAAAAGTGGGTAAGCCCAGAAATTTGGTGTCCCAGGTTGGAGCAGTAAAACCCAGATACATACTAAATTATCCAAATTAGAATTGAACTAATTCCAATTAACTGCATTTCCTTTGTCTAAGCCATTGATTTTCCCTTATTCTTGAGTTCCCAAACTCACTTCTCCAGATCATCTGCTGTTTTATATGTAGCCATCGTACTCTCACTTTTCCTTGTGTCAAAGGCAGACGATCTCAATCTTTAAAAATGTGGTTTCTGCTGAATATTTTAACGCACTCCCAAGCATTCCCATCACCCTATGCTGAAGCTGACATAGATATGCTTCATAGATTGTCTCTTGAGACTCTGAGTACCAAGTCCTGCACTTTGTTCCCACAGTCACACTGCCAACCACATAAAAGCACTGCCTTCTTTTTCCGTGCCTTCATTTTCTATGAACTTGTTTCATTCTTTGGACTATGGCTATAAACATCTGTCCACCGCCACATCCAAGTCCCCTTCCTAACCTGACATGGGCAGAATGGTGTAAGGTTAATGAGTAAATCATGTTTCCAACTAACAGTATTTTGCATTTGTTGACACTGAGCTCCACCTGTCATTTTGCTCCCTATTGTTCAGCTCTCTGGAGCTCCAAACAACCTTCCCCTATCATGACAGGCTTCAAGAATATTATTCAAAAGATCAGTACTTGAGTAGTCTACTCTAAATCTTTTACTTTGCTGGGAATGGATACATCTGATTCTTTATTTTCTATTTCTTGGCTTTTGCTCCCAGACAATACATTGCTTCCACCAACAGAAACAAGACTTTTTTTTACACCTTCTAAGGAATCTTTTTACTCATCTTTTGAAAAGTAAAATTAATTGATTTTGATTTTTTTTATACTGCTTTGCAGTTTTACATCACATTAATTACAGATTCAAAAATTTAATAGATTAGTGAGATGCAATTTACCATTACTGAAACTGGTGAATTGCCTTTTTCCATTAATACCCCCCTTTTAATAACTTTTTCTTAATGTTTCCTCTTTTAGAGATATGAGACATGATTACAAAAGCTACTATTATAATTTTCAACAGCAGAAGCCTGAGAGTACTAGAAAAAGAAGAAGCAGTTCCAGGGCAGCCTTTGTGACATATGTCAGTGACATGCTATTCCAGTGCTCTTTGCTGGGTTCATCTAAAGACTGCATGTTGATTAATCAAATTCTTAGAATATTAAACTGTAATGCAACCCAATTCTGCTAATTTATCATCTACTCAAAACACAGGTTTTAATTCCTCACACAGGTACGACATAATTTCAACATAAAAAGCAATATGAGAAGCAGGGGGAGAAATTGGTAACGGTAGAGACACATCACCATTGAAAGCAGGGTCATAAGAAAGCTCACAGAAACCAAAGATCAGACTGAACATTGCAGATATGTTCATATCCACCATCTTCCTTCTGAGGTGTAAATTCTCCACTCATGTTTCTTCGTTCTTATTTCATCATTCTCTTTACCAAAGAAAAGGGAAACAGGTGTGTAAGACATAGCACCTTGTCTTGTTGGAGATAGACATCCCCTTCATAGCACATTTACTGATCCAGCAGCACGCCTTGGGTCCCAATCTCTCAGAATGGAGGCCCACCAAGGTGTGCCACAGGAGTCTGGTCTTGTCTTAATATCTCCCACAAGCAACTTCTCATCCATGCAAGTCCCAAGAATGATCAGCCTTTTCCTGCTGACCTGTTGTTTAAGCACCTATAAGAGACGTGCAGTCCTTGCTGGCCACAGGCATTCATTCCGTGACAATATTCTGCCTTTCAAGCTCAGGAGTATGATTTTCACTAAATATTAATCAGCCTGGCTAGTGAGGTCCTGACAACACAATAAATTATTTACCAAGCTTTTCAGCCACATTTACTTACTATGGAGACAATGCCAAGTGAGCTGTGCATCAAGCACTTTGGATCAAGTGGCTGAAGAATCAAGGACTTGCTCAGTATGTCTGCAGAGCAGAGCAGGTGAGGGGGCTGTGGCCAAGGGATGTTTCTGCCTGATACAAAAACCATATCCTGGGCTGCATCCAAAGCAGCATGGCCAGCAGATTGAGGGAGGCAATTCTTCCTGTCTATTCTGCTCTCATGAGACCTGCTCTAGAGTGCTGCATCCAGCTCTGGGGCCCCCAGCAAGAGAAGGATGTGGATCTGTCAGAATGAGTAGACAGGAAGGTCACAAAGATTATCAGATGCGTAGAGAGTATCTCCTATGAAGGCAGGCTGAGAAACTTGAGGTTGTTTTACCTGGAGAAAAGAAGGCTTCAGGGAGACCTTGTAGCACCTTTCAGTGCCTAACAGAGTTTAACAAGAGAGCTGGAGAGGGACTTTTGAAAGAGCATGTAGTGACCGGACAAGGGGTGATGGCTTCACGTTGAAAGAGGGCAGATTTAGATTCGATATTAGGAAAGAATTCTTTGCTGTCAGGGTGACAGGTTATTAAAACAGGTTGTCCAGAGAAATTATAGATGCCTATGGAAGTGTTCAGGCCAGGCTGGATAATGCTGTGCTACTTTTATCATACAACCTTTTTTTCCTAAAAAATACCATCTTATTTGATAAAAGTAATGTAGTAGATTTATTTTCTTTATATTTAATGCATGTTGGGTGGAGACTGTAGGAGTGAATAGAGGAATTGCAAAGGCTCTAAAAGGAGACTGAAAGGATATATTTTGACAAAGCAAATTTGAATGGTTTTTTTCACTCTATCTAATTAAATCCTTGTTTCAGGTTTTCTACTACTTGCTTTCAGTGGTCAGGAAGGTGATTTTTTTTCTCTTGTTGACATATAACTTGACTCCTTAGTTTTTTCCTCCTCCCTTGAAAGTGAGAGACATGATCCAGCTTCAGAAATAGAACGACAGGCAGAGTATATTGACAGTACTGAAAATCTCTAGGTTTATATGTCTTGATGACTGGCTCAGGCTTGGGCAGATACACTGGGTTTGCATGACCAAACTCTGGGGGCACAGTGGGGGAGCAAGAGGGGTGGCTTCTGAAAGAAGATCCCCCATGTCCAGCAGAGCTAGTCCTTGGCGGTTCCAAAGACGGACATGCCAATGGTCAAGGCTGAGCCAATTAGAAATGGTGTTAATGCCTCTGTGATAACATAGTTAAGAAGAAAGGGGGAAAAAAAGTTATTGTGCAGATGTTATTGTGGCCAGAGAAGAGCAGGATGAGAACATGTGACAGGAACAGGTCTGCAGACACCATGGTAGATGTAGAAGGAAGGGCAGGGGCTGCTCCCGGTGCCAGAGCTGAGGTTCCCCTGCGGTCTGTGGTGCAGGCCATGGTGAGGCATCTGTGCCCCTGCAGCCCACGGAGGTCCATGGGGATACAGAGACCCACCCTCAGCTCATGGAGGAGCACACACTGAGCAGGTGGGTGCCTGTTGGGGGTTAGATTTGGGGTTGTTTTTTTTTTTTCCTTATAGAATTTTTCCCCATAAAGTTGCTAGCAGACTAATTACTGAGTACTTACGGGCTCTTGACCAGAATAAAAGAAATGGCCAGAGGAAAGTGCAGCACTGGGCTACATCCTTTTTTGGTCTCTGAGAGTTTTTCTCTCCATGGGAAAAATAAGAGATACCGCAAGGTTTTGGGCAGGTAAAGGGCAGGGGCGGAGGCAGCTTTGCCTTCTTGCTCTCGGCATCGGAGAGAGAAGGGTCAGGCTGCTCTTGCTGCGGGAGGAGTTCACTGTCACACCAGGTCCATTGCTGAGGAAATCTACCATCATCTCCTCTTGTGTCCAGGAACTCTGAGCTCTCCTCCTCCTGCCCTGCTTGGAGCTGGGCCGGCCCCGTCCCACCGCCGCCGCTTTTTCTTTGGTGCCTTTTTGGATATGCTGTATCCCCGCACTGCCCTGCCCTGCTGGGACATCTCTGCCGTTCCAGGTACCACTGTGGCGCTTTGGTACATCCCAGCAGCCCGGGATTCTCCACCGTTCTAGCTGGACGCTCTCAGAGCTCTTCACCGAGACTGGACTGCCCCGGGTTTTGTAAAACAAAAGTGCCCTCGAGGTTCCTGGTTTTGTTTATCATTAATGCTGTAGTTGTTGTTGTTGTTTGTTTGCCTTGTTACATATACTAGTAAGGAGCTGTTATTCCTATCCCCATATTTTTGCCTGAGAGCCGACTTAATATCAAAGTTTTAATAATTCGGAGGGAGAGGGGTTGAATTCTCCATTCCAAAGGGAGGTCCCGCCCTCCCCTAGCAGATACCTGTCTTTTCTAACCAAGACAGGTCCTGAGAGGAGGCTGTAACCTCGTGGGAGACCTGTGCTGGAGCAGGGTCCCGGCAGGGACCTGCAGATCTGTGGAGAGAGGAGCCACTCTGGAGCAGGTTTCCTGGAAGGACTTGTGACCTTGTGAAAGGACCCATGATGGAGAGGACTATGCCTGAGGGACTGCACCCTGTGGAAGAGTGACCCATGCTGCATTAGTTTATGGAGAACTGATGCCCTTGGGATAGGCTCACACTGGAGAAGTTCATGGAGAACTGTCTCCTGTGGAAACAGCCCCATCCTGCAGCAGAGGAAGTACTCCTCTTCCTGAGAAGTGGGAGAAAAATTCATGATGAACTGACCATAACCCCCAGTCCCTGTCTCCCTGCTTTGCTGGAGGAGTAGGTAGATCTGGGAAGAAAGGAGGGGTAGGGGTAAAGGTGTTTTTAAGGTTTTATTTTACTTTTCATTATCCTGCTCTGATTTTGTTAGCAATCAATTCAATTAATATCTCTAATTTCAGCCTGTTTTGTCCCAAAAGGTTTTGGTGAGTGATCTTTCCCAGTTCCTATCTCAACTTGTGGACCTTTGTTATATTTTCTCTCCCCTCTCCAGCTATAGAGATGCGTGATAGGGAGGCTTTGGTGGGTTCCTGTCATTCAGCCTGCTTCAACTCACTATATGACAGCTCACCAAATCCAGGGGTAGAAAGGAATTTCCTTCCAAGTTAAAATGACGGCACCAAATGACAGCAGAGAGTTGGTCACTGCTTTTCTCTGTAACACTGTCATAGTCCAATCCCCAGCAACCTCTGGGCTTCTATTCCTTACAAATCAGCTCCTGCTCTAACAGGACAGGTCATTGGCTCTAGCCCTAGATCTTTTCTTGCGCTTTTCTGAGACCTTTCATTTAATTTCTCATATTTCCACTTTTGTATTAAAGGTAAGGTTTACTTGCAATGGGCAAAGGTGTTTTACAGATTTATGGTATCTGATCTGTGGGGAACAAGGATTCTGCAAATCTTTGCGGATTAAACATTGATCAGATGAGGGCTTTTGATGTCAAGGCACTACACTGATGATTTAGGTGGTCCTAGTGGTCTGTGCCTGCGATGTCTTGCAGAGCAGCACAGACATAATCCCCCTGCTTGTGGATGATGAGAATGAGGGGTGCTCATGATAAACACAGAGCAGAAATTGCACACTTAGCTCAGGGCAGATTTTTCCCAAACTATTCAGTGGAATTCTTTCTTAAAGGTATATGCCTGTAGGAACTTGTTAAGGAGAACAATCAGGGATTTCGCATGCCTGAATTAAGAAAAAATAGCTTTGTCATGGACTAAATATTCTTCCTACAGGGGTACCATTGCAGTGTTACATTTATGTTCATTCATGTCACTGGCAAATGCACTGTTGATCACTGGCTAGTTCCTCATGACCCCTTGCTGGAATCCTTAGCCTATACATAGAATTCATTCCTTCTAGAAGCACTGGCTGGACTTTATGTGGGATTCTTTATGACACCCTGGACAACACCAGATATCGGATGAAGCAGTTACAGACTCACATGTCCGTAGACTCCACAGTCACACTGGTGTAAGTTATGTCCTATGGGCCTAAGTCCCACCCCTAGCAGCCAGTATTGTGTCCAACTTTCCTGAAAATCCTTTCCTTAAAATGCATCATGAAACAACCATTCCTAGCCTGCTCTTTAACTAAATTGGGTGTTTCGTTTGCCCACCAGCTACAGCCCAGAGATGATATAAAAAGAAGAAACAAGGTAGTTAATAGATGCCCTGTCCCCCCCATTTTTCTGGATGTAGAGCACCAGGATATTTCTGTCTTCTTCGTCAGCAAGGATCCATATGGATGCACCAGTTGCTTCAAAAATAATTGTCAGCTTTCACCAGCATTCAGATGGCCCTATTTCTGGCCCCATGCACATAGCAAACAGAAGGTGCCATCTAGTGTCTCCAAGCAGTATCCAAAACTGAAAGGAGAAATTGCTCAAATGTTCATTTAATATCTACTTTCTCACTAATTGATACAAAAATGGTCTTCAAAATGCACAAACGTTTCAATTCAGGGAGTTTCAAGCAAGACAGCACCTGTGTTTTCTCTCTGCTTTTATCTCCCCACACTGTTTTCATCCAAGGTCTGAGCCTGAACTCAGTTCAAGACTAGGGTGTTAAGGAGTTGGATCCATTGGTTCATTTTATGAACAAAACAACCTGAGGTCATTCTAAGCAATAATGACTAATTTTTTCAACAAGCCAGGGCTTGAAATGTAGTTCTGCATATTACTAATAAACTTTTGTCCCACAGGGCTTAGTCCCATTTGAAGTGGAAAGAAAATTAGTCATTTGATATCCCACAAAGAGAAAAGAGACAATGTCAAAACTAGTAAAATAGACTGCAGAGGTGTATCTATAAAAAGACTTAAATCCAGCTTAACTGTCTCTGTAGGTGCCTTGGACAAAAAATCAGAGCTGAAAGTCCACTCTGCACCTGACTGCACCTTGTAGGTGTATTTGCAGCTGCTCGTCTGCCAACATCTTAAAGGCCAAGTGGTATAGAGGGGCTGCCTGTATCCTGCTCAGTCCTCACCCCTCACCCCTCAAAAAGCTGATGGGCTACACCCATCCAGTGCCACCCTTGGCCCCATGGCTCCTCAGAGGGACAGAGTGATGCTTCTGTCGTGCCACAAGTAAGAATGGGCTGAGACTGTGTTGCTTTTGTCTCCAAGTATCTCAGATAACAGGAGGACAGGGTGACACCCTCCAGACTGGAATTTTCATAACATGGAATTGAGAAAGAGTGCTGCAAACCCTGGGGTTTGGCAGAGAGGCATGTGGGAGAGCTCAGCACTGGTATCCAAAACTTGAGGATGGTGCTGAAAGATGCCATCCAGCAGAAGTGCCCAGATCTGGCATGGGCAGATCCACACTGCCAAAAGGTCAGCCTGGACCAATCCTCCTCAGGTCTTGTTTTGGAGAAGACTGGTTTCTTGGTAGTGACCTAGAAAGCTGGTATTTGAGAAAGTAGGACCTTCTCTCTGCATCAATATGTGCCTCAGCTATATCAGCTATAAAGGACCAACTTGAAGCACCTGGAAATTTCCTCACCAAATATGAAGAAAAGCCTAACAGCTGTTACCAGCTTTAACTCTGGTTCCTCTGCAAGGGAGCCTTGCACTTTTTTCAGCAAAAGCATTTCAACAAAATGTTCAGAAAAAATTTTATCACATCGATGAAACTCTTTGAAAGAGCAGCCATACATATTAGCTGTCCCTCACTGTTGCGCTACCTGCTAGGCTGAGATGAGGCCACAGAGGATGGGCCTCCCATCTGAGCACTCAGGAGCTCATGTTGCTTCCTGCTCTTGCAGAGCTTAAGTAAAACAACAACTGCATGAAACGACAATCCAATGAAAACGAAAGAAATCTTTCACAACTTTATTTCTGCCTTTCCTCCTTGCAGGATTAACTCTTGTAAAATATCTGCCTGCTTTATAATGTTTTTTGCATAGACTATATTCTTAAAGTAACAAAGGATTTTTCTGTGAGAACAAATGCCATAAATTATTCTGCTTCACCCCCCACCTCAATTGTTAATCTTTTTACTTAAAAGAAAATCTGAAATACTGAATGAGGTTACATAATAGTCACAACCCTCCTTCCAAATGTAAATTGTATATAGAGTATTTTATAACACATTTTACTCTGCAAATCTTTTCCTTGACTACTGGGATATCTTTGTATATGAATAGATCCTGCTTGTTTTAGATACCTGATTCATTCTACAATGCCACCATCAGTGTTCATGATGCTTCACTAACACTGAAAGGATTATAAACCCCTAGATATTCAACTGGAACATCAGGAAAGGGTTAATACAAAATAAAGCTTTGCAGAAGATCCTACCAAGAAGCACATTAAAATAGAGATGAGTTTGCACACTACTGTGAGTCAAGTTCACTTGCCTTATTCACAAGCTATAGCAGGAGTCATGTGGGCTTAAAGCATTCAGTTGTCTTATCTTGGGAAGCAAGGTCATACATCTGTAAGATTACCAGAAGGGACTTTCCATATCTTTGAGCCAAGTCCCCTGAAATCAAAAGAAAACACACACCATACCTTCCAAAATTGATTGTATTCCTGGTCAGAACCACTTAGATTTGCATTTCATTTGGAAAACTGTCCCTGAATGGTTATAAGCTTTCTTCTAATTTTCCAAATAATTGATGTATAGCCAGAATTCACAGGCTTTTTTTATCAATAATGTTCCTTAATATAAATAATTCTTCTTTCCTTTGCCTTCACAGAGATCCAACGTGGAGTCTTAGAATACTAAAGCTGGGAAAAAAATCAAGAAATCAGGTAAGCCATTTCCATGCTCTGAGTTGGGATCATCACTATACATCCATATCATCCCTGAAACTTACCAGCAACTTAAAGTCTTCAGGACTGGTGAATAAAATACAGATTTAAGCAGCGTACTCCAGACACTATTGGAGATATTTTAGTTAATGTCTAATCTGCATCTTCCTTTCCTGAAAAATTAGTTTCATTTTTTCTTGTCCCATCCACTATTGACATGGAAATCTGCATGGAAAACTTCCTTTTACATTCAGCCTTTGGAGACTCCTTTTTAAGAAAGTAAATAATATAGATTAGGTCTCTCTTCTCATAAATCACACTTTTGAGACATATAGCCACTACGGGCTGTTTCCAGCTGGCATACATAAATATGAGCTATATTGTCCAAGAACAGATACAATACCACAACTGTGCTGAGAAGTTTGAAATATTTCAGTCTTTTTCATATATGTATTCATATAAAGTTTATATTTTTGAATCTATTTTGTTAGCTCCTGTATCATTTTCTGAAGAGCTGCTATATAGCAATTATTCCCTATCTCATTTGGAAAGTTACTGCAAATTGAACTACATCCTATTTTCCACCTGATTTCTGAGAAAACAAAACATATGCATTTAGGCAGCTGCTTTATCTGTTTACCTGATACTTTTTCTTATTTCCTTCAATTTTCTTTGAACTCATTTACCTCCGTATCTGATTTAGCTGAAGCGCTGCAAAGGATTTAAGTTCCTTCAAGTTGTGTGAAAATCAATGACCGGATAAAGGGAAAAGAGGGAAATTACAGCTCCTGCAGAAGTTCAGGCTGCACTGTGTGAGCTCACTGGGCATTTGTTTTGCCTCAGCCTTGGCTAGTTCAGGGCTAGCCTCGTGTCCTGATGCCTCTTGACCTGCTCAGAGATAGAGAACATGGGGAAGAACCAGAACCAGTAGTAAGCAGAGAAGAGAAATAATATGTAGTGGTGAGAAATGGGACCTTACAGGTAGGGCAGAGGGGATGAGGGGAAGGATATGCTTACATAATGTGCAGGGCAGACACAGGTATGGCAAATGAACCCACAGTTCCATAGATTGCCTGGTTTTGGTAGGAATGGTTTCACCAGCATAGCGGTTTCTCTCAGGTTTCAGGTTTAACTGACAAATTTAATAACCGTATCTCACCTCCTCATCCAAGACTTCAGTAAAAGGACAGAGTCAAAACTCACCAAGGACAGATGGTGCTGAAGCCTCAGCTCTGCCCCTTCCCGGCAAGCAGTGCAACAAGGATAAACTCTGCAAATGCAAATTTTCAAATCAGTTTTGTTCCTATTCTCTCTCAGGCTTTTTTAGCAGATTAAGCAAGCAAATTTGTCAATTTCTTATTATGAAAGATGAGATACTGGTCCCAATAGCTGTTTCCATTCACCTTTATAGAGCCAGGCAGCTCCCAAGGCCTGTGATGGTGATTCCGTCCCATTCCCTTTCACATGAAAAAACAACAAGAACATGATTTTTAAAGATCTCAAGACAAAAATTATCACTTTAACAGTCTCTCACAACTGATAGCACAAAGACAACTGGAAAAACAAACCATTTAATTTAATTACTAAGACATGAATTTTTTTTCCTCTAAGATTTACTGATTGACCTCTCAAGCTGTTCTCAAAGCAGGACATATTCCTCTAGTGCATTCACAGAACATATTTCACACCTGTTTTTCATAATTTAATATTCTTTCTGCTCCTCATAGCAGAATTCACTCAATGCATTCCCATACACTCTAGCTGAAAAACAGCAGCGCTCAAAGCAGATACATGAAACCAGGAAGGGCATGTGCTGCTGCTGGCTTCCACTTTAGGACAAACTTTAGTACCTCTTCACTTGCAGATAAATTCTTGCCTGTTCGTTAAAATAGCAGTTCCTCTTCCCAAGACTCCAGGACAAGGTTTGGAGGTTTCCACCTGCTCCTATGCCCAAAGTCAAGGTGTTCTGTTATCACAGTACAGAGGGACAGTGGCAATCTGTGGAGCTCATATCCAAGAAGATGAGAGGAGCTGAAGACCTCCCAAGATCCACCAGTAAACCTAATGAAGGCAGATATTGAGTCTGGAAAATGCATTATGGCTCTGAAGCATGAAAACCCATGGCATGGAAAATTTTTCACATAAAACCTGCATGCTAAGTCAGATTCTCAAGCTTAGGAAAGGATGTAGAGAACAAGTTTGTCCCCAGGGTTCTGCTGCATGAAGTGAATTTCTAGAGGAGTACTGGTAGCTTCTGACATCTCACTTTTCTGAAGTGGATTGTCTTTTCTTTTCATCTTACTAAAAATTTCACTCAATGCACAAGAGGCAGTCCTACTGACTCAATATAGTCAATATTTGAAGAAAGTTTTTCTGGTTTTCTTTCTTGCCTTGTTTCTTATTTCTTATATTCTTTGCATAATTGGAGAAAATTGTATATTTGGACTCAGAAATTTACTTGAGTTTTTTTGTCCTCAATGAAATAGACTCTAATTCATCATCCATGATGTATCATTACTCACTGTAGATAAACACAAAGTCAAGAACAGTATAACTTCATAAGAGGAATACTCTCTGTGAAGCAAAGGCATTTTAATCATCAAGTAGCTGGCTTTCATATTTTCAACAATCTAAAAGTCAAGAACATCACGACTCATCTGTATGATGAGAAGTATTTGTAAACACTGAAGACTTCTTGAGGAATTATAGAGCTCCCTCCTGTTTACTGAACAGCTTGTCTACTAATATACTAGACAGCCAATGCCTTCAAGCCAAAACTTAGGTGTTCTCCTTACTGCACTGATGCCGTATCTATCTGCATACTCAAATGAGGATTTAGAAATTCTTTGCATTACCTTTTTGAAGATCTTATATCTGATTTGAACTCAATCTTCAAAAAATCAGATTAGTACAAAGAAATTTGTGAGAAAATAAAATATTTTTATTTCAGGTAAGCTATGAATTATTATGCATCCATCTTACTGTCCATCCATCTAACAGTATGTTTCCCTCTCGCCTCATCAACCAAACACTTCAAATTAAATCTTCAGCATAAGATTTTGGAAAAGAAATGGAACATACTTTAAGAAGTGAGTATCTTATCTTCAAAGATGTTGATCCTTTAAATGGTTCTATGGGTACTTAGTGCTTTGATGATGTATACACTGGGAACATAAGCTGCATAAAATAAATTACAATCAATGCCTGTGTACTCTGTGACAAAACCACTGTGAGCTATACATCAAAGAACCTGGACTCTTCTGAGTTCAATAAAGAGAAGAACAGAGGCTTTTACTGAATACAGTACATCAATCAACAATGCCACTACAGCCGTCTTTATTTAATTTAATTTAACCTTGATACTATTTTCAATTAATGAGAGGGCATCTTTTAAAATTTTAATCATCGTGTTGCAGAATCCTGGATATAAAACTAAACTGTAGCACGTGGGAAATGATTAAGCTGCACTTTTAATGCCTTGAAAACATGTAAAGGATGCATAAGCCTTGCAAACACACCAGATTTCCATACCTTCTGTCACAATCACAAACTTAGAGTAGTTCAGACTCAATAGCATGGGACAACCACACCACTACAAAATGTTTTCCATGATGAGAGGAAAATAGATCCCATCAGTTAAAGGAATATTTATATCACTACAAATATCCCTTATTATGGGTTATGCAAATACTATCCATTATTAGATCTACGGAAATAAGTGATTTGCTAAAATAAGTTGTGTCGTTTCTTCGGGAAAGAGGAGATAAAGCATTGCTGTGTGTAACAGTGGGGCTCAGAGATCCAAAATGCTGAAGGAGAAAAACTTCTTAAACTTTGGTGAAAACAGATGGGAGGAAGGATGTGTTTCCTAGCATGGGGATTTAGGTCACCAAGGCAGATGAGACCAACACAAGACAGAATTTCTTGCAACTATTCAAGAGTCAGCACTAGTGAAGGCTCACTTGAGCTCAATTTGGCTCAGTTGAGCCAAAATTGTTGGAAAAAACAAAGCCACACATAGCTCTTGAGATTTTTTTTTAAGAGGGTAGAAGCAGCAGTTAGAGAAGGCTTTTGCAAACCTTATCCTTACCAGAAGCAGAAAGTGACTGAGAATGTGAGACTGTGTGTGTAAAGGTAACATTCACATTCCCTAAGAAGGGAAGAGGCAGAGAACTGTAAGTAAACAGGTATTTCAGGGAGATAGACTTCAATAAGCACAGAGAATTCACAGGTAAAATCTCACAGATCTCACATATAAAGAGAAAAAGGGGTCTTGGAAACTGTGTCTGGGTGGACAAGCTGGTCTGCAAGTGACAGTTTTCCCAATGCAGAGGGAGGACAGGAGCTGCAATGAGAAATCAGTTTAGCTATCTTACGGTCCTTACAATTACATCAAATGAGGGAAATAAATACACATCCATAGAAACAAGGTGTCCTAGAGTGACTTTATGATGCCTGTATCCCCAACCGTCTGTTCTGTATAATGTTTTACACCTTTAAGAGATTCTTAGAGTGCAATTTGTTTTGAAAACTGTTGTCTCCTCACATTCCTCTCTGGGACTCTGGCTGTGCAGCTGCAGTTCAGTCCGGCTGTTTCAGGACAGAGAGCTCCTGTGCTTTGGGGTTTTTTTTCTTTTTTCCCCCTTTTTTTAGTTAGTTAGTTTTAGCTAGTTAGGGCAGAGAATTGGGTTGGTTTTTTTTCCCCCTCCTTTTTTTCCTTGGGACTGTTTGAAACTGCTCCGGACTGAAAAGCAGAGAAGAGCTGAAAGATTCTCTTCCCCCCGCTTCGGGGCCTGGGACAGAGCTCCTCTCCAGCGCCGGAGGGACTGATAAAAACTGAGAAAGACAAACTGAATCTACGGCAAGGACTCTCCTCAATTTGCCATCTCACTTCAACTAAAGGTTTTATTGTTTCATATTGTTTTCTTTTGGTGAATAAATAGTCTTTTCCACTTTTCTCCAAGAAAGTCTCTTTCCGGACCAGTTGTGGGGGAGGGGTCGTCTAGGTTTGTTATTTTCGGAGGAATCCCCTTCGGAGGTTTCCTCCCATTCCTGGTTTGCCCTAAACCAGGACAAATAATTTAGTGGCCCCCAACGTGGGGCAGAGAAAGTGGAAAAAACTTGTATTGATTGCATTTTGGTTGTTTTTTTTCTGTGTGTGGGATAAAGCAGTCAGTAACCATGTTGCTTCTTGAATTCATAATGTCTCTTGGAATGGAGTCCTTCCTGTACTTCTGTTCCTTAGGCTTTTTTGAGGTTTTGATACCTTTCTGGTCCCTGGGTTCGTTTTCTTATCCAGAAACCAGGACACAAGGTCACATTGATTGGGGGGTGTACAAAATAATAGCATAAGCAATTAAAGGAAAAATCAGAAATTCCCAGGGGAATAAAAAAAAAATAGAAAAAGAGGAGATGCAGGCAGATAAATCCATCTGTAGACACATCAAGTACCAAGAAGACAACCAAGAAAAATGTTGATCTGTTATTTTATTGAAAAGATAACCTATTGGCTGATGACCCCAGGGAAGACCAAATACCTTTCTATGTTTGTCTTCACACAAAACAACAAATCAAGTAGCTAATGAACCAAAGAGTGACAAATCACTGTTCAGAATAGAGAAAAGATGTATTGGAAAGTGTTTAAGTAAGAAAAGTGTTTTTTCAAATCAGCCAGGCCTCTGGGTCATAACATTAGGAGTATAACCCATAAAAAAGCAATAAATAATTCATCTGGCCTATCCACACTGGCTAGTTCTGAGAAAGTACAGAGGACAGCACTCAGAATGATCAGAGATCTAGAAAACATCACCTATGAGGTAAGAGGTTGTTCAGTCTGGAAAGAAGACAACCTCAATTCAAGAAAATCCCAAACTGGGGACAGGGCTGCCTAAAGAATACAGGAATGAATGGGCTGCATTTGTAACAAAGAAGATGAAGATTAGAAATCAGAATAAAACTTCTATCACTGAAGATACAGAAGGATGGAAGAAGCTATAGCAGGAATGTGAAAGATCCAGCTTTTGAGATATTAAAGACTAGGTTGTATTACTGTTTGTCAATGAGCATTGCTAATAGGGGAGTTTCTGCATTTTGCCATGGGAATAGGCTATATGACTTCTTGGAACCTCTCCCAACCATAGAATTTCATGATTCCATGCTTCCAAGATGACGAAGCTAATCAAACAAGCTAATTAACATGACTTCACACAGTTCCAGTCTCAGCATTGCATCAACTTATCTAGGAGAACAGCTCCAGTAGATTTACTTTGCAGACACAGTCTTAGGAATGTCTTTAATGAAAGCTGACTCTGCAGAACTAGCCTATGTCAACTTTGCAGGCAAATGGCAAGATTACAGACGCCTGTGTTGAGGCAGCAGCTGGAGCTAAATCCCATCCATCACATCTTCAGGGCTGTCAAGTTCCAATGGCTGACTTTGGTCCCACAGGATTTGGTCCCCAGACCTGCTCCCTGAGCTGGACTTGACTGCTCAGTAAGGACCCAGGCAGCTACTGGCTGCTCCAGCAGCCTGAGAGTCCACTCGGGGACACTCTCTATCTGGGCTATTTTAAAGCCAAACAAACTGGCTTTTTTTCTTTTTTTTTTTTAATGTGCATTACCTGACAACTTACAGTCTCATCCTGTTATTGACTGCACATATTAAATGTGAAAAATAAA
Source organism: Donacobius atricapilla (assembly GCA_013397315.1). Taxonomy (NCBI): domain Eukaryota; kingdom Metazoa; phylum Chordata; class Aves; order Passeriformes; family Mimidae; genus Donacobius; species Donacobius atricapilla. The sequence goes on along the minus strand of WBMY01011728.1, from coordinate 739,749 downwards.
GCTAAGTCATAAAACCATGGCCTAAATACATCTTAATTTTCTTTTCTACAAAAGCTGCTAAGTTACAGGTACAGAAGCATGGTTTTGCTTTTAATTTTTACTGACTTGAGTAGGTGTGCTTTAATTTAGAAGCTGTTTGTATGTATTTTTTAAGCAAGTAAGAGCTGATTTCTAGGAAGGGCAACACAAATTCCCTCCACCATGAAAAAAGATAATTATACTGTGCATGTTTTATTTGCCACTAGGTGGGAGTGGAACATAATCTTCTAGTTAATCTTTAAGCAGTATCAATAGAGAAAGTGAAAGATAAAGCATATTTTCTTGGCTGGTCACCAAAGAAAGATCGTTCTGTCAATAGTGAATGACTTTAGTGATTCACAGGTGTTTACAGCTACAAGCCATGGGTACACTGAATTTTTATTTAAAGTTTCAATAAAGTACTAATAATTCACAAGAAAACACTTTGACTCCTACTAATAATGCAAATTTTAAACTTTTTTTCAGTCAGCATTAAGAACTAGATTTACATCCTTTTCAGAAACTTACACCCCTATGTGATGCATTTTCAAGGAAGTGCCTTGAATAATATTCTATTGCTCAGCCCTATCACCTACTGTTACTGCTGCATCTCTTGTTAGTATTGAGAACACTGCATATCTATATAAACAATCTTCATATACATTTCACAATTTGTATACATCTAGAAATAATACTCTTTTTTATCACATAAGGCCCACTTGTGGTTTTTTTCATGATATTTATTTGCAATTATTTTTGAAAGCTTCTGTGTTGTAAACAAACAGGGTGTTTCTCACAATAAAATATCCTGTCCAATAATCTTTCTGCATGTGTCTGTACCTGACTTGAAACAGGTATCCTTCTCTTAAAGCACAATATCTTAGTCTCTTATTAGTAATCAGCAATTACATTATTAAACTACAACTGGATCATCAAAGAAAGAATGAATCACAATCAGAGCTTGCGGTCTTTTCTTCCTTCTTTAGAAAGCATAACATTAAAAAAATAATGAATTGAAAGGTATTTTTACTATTTCTTGGAAAAGTACAGAGTTAAAGCATATGTTAGGAGGAATACACTAGAGGTTTCTAACATTATGGTGGTGAAGATGGAAAGATTTTGCATCGCCCCTGTTGGTGCAAGAGTTTTCAGTGAAATTAGTCAGGAGCTGATTTGAACAAACAAGAGGAAATAACTTTTCCTACAACACACAGTGAAACCATAGAACACTGTACTAGTGATTGCAATGAAGTAAAAATAAAATTAGTTAATTAATTGATTGATAAATACTCAAATTATGGAAGGATAAATCGGTCATATTTTTGAGGTTTTGGGGGTTTTTTATGTTCATCAGTATTAAAAGCAATATCTAAGATGGAAAAAAACTTGTAGCATCTACATATGGAACTAGTACAAGATGACAGAGCGTATTTTCCCCTTGGCTTGCAGAGCATCTCAGTTCTTGCTTGAGCCTTGAAAGCCCAGCCCTGCTTTGAGAACAGCTCTGCAGTGGCATGAAGGAGGCATGGTGCCACTATGGGAAACGTCATCAATGCTTCCCTTCCCAATTGACCAAGGCTGATGGGCAGAACAGGCTGGTATCTCACTGTACTTCAACCTTTAGGGACAGCAGCAGTCAGGCAAAAGCATATCTGGTGTCACAGATATTTGTGGACCCCCTCTGCCATTCTTCAGAGTACAGCTGGCTCTCTCTGGGTCACTGCAGCCAGCTCCTGCCATGGGCCCAGGAACTCTGCCAATAAGGTACACACAACTTAGCTAGGTTTCCACCAGGCAGCTTTTCTTGGTGAATACACACAAGAGACAGCTAGGGTTTAAGGAGTAACCAGGCATTATATCCTCCCCATGCTGATAAGAACCCTAAGGGAGCCTTTGCCAGCCCAGCAGGCATCAGGCTGGTGGGGAAGGGTCATTCCTGCTGCTCCATGCTGTGACCTACTACCTCCTCACTATAGTTCTCCTTTAGGATTTTATACCTTCCCATGTTGCCCAGTTTTGTCTCCTAAATTGCTCTCAACAGCCCTACCTCGGCCTGCAATTCTGCCTTCCTTATGTTCCATGATTTTACTCGCAGTTTGGCCATACCAATTGATGTCTGAGCCAGGACTGTGTGGCCGGGACGAGCCCAAGCTGGATTCTGGGCATCAGAGTTCTTGAAGAGGGGGCTCAACGCAAGGTAAAACAATGCAGTGGTTATACCACATGCCTTCTCCAGGTGGTCCTGACATACATTTAGCCTCCCTGGGACACTAGTGGGTACCTCTGTGGTCAAAAATAGTAGGGATGACGCACACCCTGCTGCTTGTTCCCTCCCCAGCTGCACACCCATGACAGCTGACCTGTGACAAGGGGATATAAAGCTGTTCTGTCAGTTCCAAGTAAAAAGTGGAGTCTCTTTGTGAGAAAAAAAATTTTGTTTGTGATTAGAGAAACTTCTCTTTATGAGAAGGAAATTATTCTGTGACCTTTTCCTCGTGCTTTTGCTTCCGTGTGGCTGTACAGTTGCACAAAATTTGGTACCACAGAATTTCCCGCAGCACAAATCAGTTTCTTTTGTGACCAGGAGTCACTAGCAGGATGTCATGGAAACAGCTTGAGCTCTTAAAATGAAGAGTTTATTTACATCAGAAAATTGTTTATGCTGAGTCCAGGATAGAGTGAAGTGAAGCTGCTAAAATACTTTCTCAGAGTTCTAAGGACATCCAGTTCCCCACGTTATGTCCTGACTATTAATAATTTGGAAAAAAAAGATTATCTAATTTTAATTAAATCAGAAGCAAAATTTCAAAGTATGCCCTCAAGACATACAGTGGGTACACTTGAGAGCCCGTGCCTCAGCAGTCAGTCCACATGACCTTGGACCCTTGACCCACAGGCACATTGGGACCTGGCACCTGCCCCACCATTCCTCCCCATCTTCTCAAATGATGCAGGATTCCCTGCTCTCTTTTCTTCCCCTCTCCTCTCACACTCTTTTTCCAAGGAAGGATCCAGTATCCCCTCCCCTGCTTGACGTTTTAGCCTAATTTTTGTACTTTCTGCTTGCAGCTGTGAGCCAGTGTGGAAAGGGACACTTCCATAATTAGCAATTTTTAAGAGTGGGAGTAGATGCTTCTGGGACAGTCACTTCTGTGCAGCAGAGTTCAAAATTATAATCAGGGTGACTGACAGAGACACGGCGTGCTTGGGGACTGTGGAGGACAGTTAGTAGGACAGAGCATACAGCATATGCTGGCACCATCCCAGAGGAAGCTTCTTAACCAAGGATGTGTTTCATTAGGGTGGTATCAAAAAGACAGGGCTTGTCAGCATGGAACAGGAATGCACACAGTCATGAAGAAAAGACATTTTTTCCAGAAAAGCTTTAAATGCTCATCCAAATTTATAATTTTTTTCCTAGTCCAGACCTGTTTCAACACAGATAAGGCTAATTCTCCCCTGACACATATATATACACCTTCACACATATATCAGCTTCCTGGTCTAACTTGGAAATCAGTCTTGGTTTGAGTACACTCCTGGACTAGATGGTCCTTCAGAGACTCTTTTCCAGCTGGAATTATTTTGTGATCTGATATTTTAAATATCTAGAAAGCACTGTTGTAGCCAACCAGTTGGCTTTTAACATTTGTTTTTCACTCGCAGTGCCTCCACACAAATGACAAATGTAATGCCAAGCAGTCAAAAAGCGCACGTCAGGTGTTTCACCAGAGGCTTTGACAGCTCAGATCACTCCCTAGCAGTTATCCCGGCTGGGTCTGTCTAATAGGGGCAAAGGGCAGGATCAGAGGCTGTCATCTCCAAAGGGATGATGGCTGCCTCTCGTTTGACCTATCTTCCTTTTATAACAGCTGAGAGTAACCTGAACTGCATTTCAGCTCGGATACTTTCTCTTAGCGGCTTCAAATGAACAGCCAGCAAAGAAGAAAAGAATCTTACAAAACAGCTTGAACAGTCTGTTTACCAGGATGATTTTTATGCAGTGAGACATAATTAACTTTTAATAGAATGATGCCTTGAGGTTTAGCTTTACAGTTTTTGAAATTTACTCAGTTTGGTCAATAATTCCATTTTTGCACTCAGAAGAAGTGACTCTGGTGATTCAACTACTCTTACAGGAAGAATGCAAAGTATTTTCTATATCCTAATGCCAGCCAACAAAGCACTGATATACATTAGTTTGGAAATTATGGGGTGAGGTGCACAATAATTCTCATGAAGAATAAGCAGAAATTACAATTAAAAGTAAAATTGCAAAATACATCCAATCAAATTATGCAAATGACAGAGAAATGGAATAATACATTTTACTTGAGATAGTGACTGCTACAGCTAGAGTGACAGAACAATTTTTCACATTTTGAAATAGCTCTGAAGAGAAAAGCTTCACAGCTTTATTTAACAAGTATTCAGACCAAAGGTGCTCCTGGTGATTAGGTGCTTTGAGAATTTCAGTTATGATAATAAGCAGAGGTACAGTATAAGGAGCACCTTAAATTATCATTTTATCCATGAAATAAGTGTACACAAGAACTAAATTGGAAAAAGCAGAGCAAACAGATTTACATGTACTTTGTGGACACGTATGTTTAATTTTTATCTCAGTGAAGAGGATTTTACAACACAGCAAAAGAAAATGTTCTTTGCAATGAAGTAGAATAATGTAAAACTGAAGGGAAATGGTTGATCTTCAAGGCTCTTAGAAGGACTTGCTAATTTCAACACAAGCTTGTGTTACCTTTTAAGCACTGATGAGGGCTATTCAACAGTATTCACTTTTGAAGTGGAAAAAAAAAGTGAAACGAATTCACCTCTCCTGTGACCTCAATGGGACTCCTGGCCTGTAGGTTTAAAAACAGCAAGGAGCATGGCACATTTACTGATTATCAGTTTAACTTCAGAAAAACCAGTAAACGTCATGGTTGTTTGACCTTGTCTGGACATCAGGTGCCCATGTACCACTCTAGCACTCTCCTTGTCACCTGGACAGAGGAGAGAGAATATAACAAAAGGCTCATGGATCAAGATAAGGACAGGGAGAGATCATTCACCAATTATCATCTTGGGCAAAACAGATTTGGGAAAATTTGTTTCATTTATTACCAGTCAAAGCAGAGTGGGGTGATGAAAAATAAAACCAAATCTCAAAGGCTCTTTACCCATTCCTCCCTTTTCTATGGGCTCAACTTCACTGCCAATTTCCTCTACCTTCTCCATCCAAGAGCTCAGAGGGACAAGGAATGGGGACTGTGGTTAGTTCATCACATGTTGTCTCTTCTGCTCCTTCCGCCTCAGAGGGAGGACTCCTCATGCTCCTCCCCTGCTCCAGTGTGGAGTCTCTCCTACAGAAGATGGTCCTTCATGGTCTTCTCCAACTGAATCCTCCCCATGGGCTACAATTGCTCCAGCATGGGTCCCTTCCATTGGGTGCAGTCCTTCAGGAACAGGCTGCTCTAGCCTGGGTGTCCCACAGAGCCACAAGTCCTAGCAAACCTGTTTCAGAGAGGGGGCATCTTTCCATGGGACCACAGGTCCTGCCAGGAGCCTGCTCCAGTGTGAGATTCCCACATGGTGGTCATTCCCTCCTTTGGGCACCCACCTGCTCCAGATCTTCCACAAGCTGTAGGTATATGTCTGTTCCACTGTAGAAGTCCTTGGCTGCAGGAGGACAGCTGCCTCATCATGGTCTTCACACGAGCTGCAGGGGAATCTCTGCTCTACGACTTGGAGCATCTCCTGGCCCTATTCACTCTCCTGTGGGGTCTGCCTGAACAGAATAAATTGCAAAGGTAAAGACAAATCCCCATAAGTTGCAAGAATAAGCCTTACCCGCTGTCAGAGAGATCTTTATTTTGGTGAGCTGTTGTTGGTACAAGGAGCAGGTTGGTACCTCATGAAACATCCTCTCAGTTGCTTCTTCTTTCTCACAGAATTTAAGTGCCTCTGGAAATGGCAGTGTTTTTCCACTAGACAAAAAGCATCTTTTCCCCCTTTACATTGCTCAGATGAAGGAAAATATCTTTGTGACTCAAAGCCTATAATTTCATGCAGATATATAGAAAGGGTAAGGACAGATTTGATTTATTAATGGTCTCTTGTCCTCTTGTCCTTTGCCCAAACATGCAGTAGGCACCAAATTCATTTGCTTTCATGATATGCTTCTTCCAGGAGCCTGACTTCATTGGAAGAGGGGGGAAAGGACTTGCAAAATATTCTTAGCATACAATCACAACTACTGCATCTCAGTTCATTGAGGATACAGAAGAGCCTGGTTAGCAGGATGACTTTCTTCCTTTCTAGTAAGTTACATCAAAAACTATTGTTATGCAGGGAGAGTTCTTCAGCATTTAATCTGGTTATTTCAATACAGTTAACTTTACCAGACCACTTCACAATCTGGTGTCCAAAGAGGCTTCTCTGCAGCATTTCATGCAGAAATAGGCAGCAGACTTGAGTTCTCCGTGCTCCGCGTGGAGTTTATGCATTGATTCCCGCAGCACTCCACTTGCTGGATCAACTGATTCCTGCAATCTCTCTGCCAGGTTTCTGAAATTTCTAGCACAGAGACAAAGGTATGTGACTTCAGTCAGCAACTTCTCCAAGTACCCAGCCAAATGTTCAGCCAAATCCCTCACACTCAGTTTCCCAGTCCACCAACTTTTCAAGACCATTGATAGAATCAGCAAGCAAGGAGGAAAGCAGTCCTCCTTCTCCCAGCTCCCATACAGTGTGACAGAGGATCTAGACCCATCCTACCTAAATGGCATAATTACACAGGAAATCTCATCATCCTAGGCTTTGACAACAGAAAGAAGAGAGGAACAACCTGGAATAATCCCAGAGCCAAGTGAACTGAACTGCCTTGGGTCCCATCTTTAAATAGATGGGAAGCCTGCAGTAACTAAATACCAAAGAGATGCCTTATGGGGAGATCTGCCATAGTAAGTGCAGACAGGGATTAAAAAGGAAGGAAAGCAACACAAGCACTGCAGGACACAGATATGTGAGTGTTCTTGAGTACATTCAGGATAGAGCAGCAAAGCTGGTGAAAGGGTTGGAAGCCATGTCCTGTGGAGCAGCTTAGAACTTTGTGCTTGTCTAGTTCAGAGAAAAGGAGGCTAGGGAGCGTTCTTCTCACCTTCTTTTAGAGGGAAAGTGGAGAAGGAGAGGCTGATCTCTTCTTCCTGGGATCCAGCAATAGGATGTGTGGGAATGATTCAAAACTGTGTCAACAAAAGGTTTAGACTGGATATTAGGAAGCACTTGTCTACAGAGAGTGGTCAAACCCTGAAAGAGGCTTCCTCAAGAAGTGGTTGATGCCCCAAGCCTGGCAGTGTTTACAATAGATTATAATAACATGCTTTAATTTCTGGTCAGCCCTAAAGTGTCATGCAGCTCTCAGGTAGTTGGTAGTTGGACTAGATGATCAACACAGATCCCTTACAGCTAAAACTGTTCCACTCTTTGCCTGAATCGGCTTTTATTTTGATTTTTCAGATAGCGTTTTGATAATTACGACAGCTAATTTTCTTTTTGCAAAGGATCAGCCATCTCCAGTTCACTGATATTAAATTTGTATTAGTGTAAATGTGTGGGTTTAATTACACTGTTTATCTAACCACTGCTTGTTGTCCACTTAACTGGGAAGAAATAAGAAGTGGTAGTCATACTCCATGAGTTTTTTCAAGCATAATGAAACAGCAAGCGACCCACACAAGCCAAAACTATGCCCAATGTAACTATCACAGAATCAGAGAATATCAAATTTGGAAGAGACCTTCAAGATCATCAAGTCCAATCATCAACCTAGCATCACCATTAAGGAATGCTGCTCAATAGAGAGATTTACACATTATATTTGGTAAATAAAATTGATACTTCATTTGGCAAATAAATCAACCATCAGACAATGAAAACAAAGTGAATCTGGCAGGTGATGTTCATATCCTCATCCCAGGAAATTTAAACATTTGCCACACCATCAGTTACCCACCACCACCACTCCCAGGAGACCCTCACACATATTTCATGCTGTTTAATCTCAAAGCAGCACATACAATGGTAATTGCCCAGTGCAACTTGTACACGAGGCATGGATATGTGCACAGACTACAGTGCTTTACTGTAGTGATTTCCAATAATTCATTGTTTGTGGTTCATTGTGTAGGAGGAAAAAAAGAAAACAAAACAAAAACAACATAAGAAAAACAAACAAATTTCTGGCATCAGAGAGGTTTCCTTAAAAATTCTGGCTAAGCTCAAAAGCAGTCTTTCCTGTAAAGAATCTTTTTCATCAGGGAATCATTAACAGAGAAAATTATTTACCCACGTTTGTTCATAATTTATAAGCCAAATTAGGCAACCCCCTATCTGTCTTACTTCTTAAAGACCCTTCTATTGATTCATCCCCGAACTTATTTGTGCTGTTTCTCTCTTCTGGGAGGCTCAGTTAAGTGAGGAAGTGAACCTTACTTAAGCATCCTGAGTATCCACTCAGCCCAGTGCTCCTGGGCAATCTTTCTCTGACCCATTAATGGTGTCTCTGCCGTGCTGCCTGGCTGACACATTCCATGATGTGCCAGTGGTCTGGTTCAGATGTGGCTCCATTTGTCTGGTACAAGGCTGCCTCACTGAAGGCTCCTTTTTCCAGAGTCTTGATGTTGCATCTTTCTCCTCCTAGCAGGAAAGTTGTTCCTTCCCATCATAAAGCTGCCCTAGCCCTAACCTGTGCAATGTACAGCATTTCCCACAGATAACATAACATGGACCCTCTGTTGGCAAAGGCACTTTCAGGATGATGCAGGATTTCTCTGTATGAGTTTCCAACCTGAAGGAGGCCAGTTGTTATCAGACCTGCCATTCACTACAAACAAGTGAGTAGACTGCTGACAATCACAGTCATGTGAGGAAACTGGTGACATTGCTGGAGGGAAAAGCAAGCCAGCTGTATGGACTCTGAGTGGCTTTGGCATGGAAATAAATCTTACACGGCATAAGATATCTAAAAACAGAGATGAGCCAAGCCATAGCATGAAGCTGCTTCTGCTGCAAACACTGCATGTGTGAGAGAGGCAATGCTGACAGCCCTCAGAGCCTGATTATTTGAATCCAGATGGTTGGTAGTCCCAGAGGCTGTGCACATTTCTTAAAATCAGCTAACCCTCAAGATAATCACAGCTAAGCATTTCCTTGCCTAAAACATCACAATGTGCTCTTAGTCAAAGCAACAACACCTTGACTGTCATGTCTGCAAAGCTACTTCCTGCTGTCACACAAATTAGACTGTGTTTTAAGTAAGAAATTGAATTACTACCTGCCATGAGACTCTTCTTCTCCTTGACTGTAGCAGGAAAATAAGTATCTCTTCACTGCACTCTCACACTTTTCTAGATCTAACCATTGAAAAAGTTCTTGAAACATACAATTCACAAGCGGATGCTTTCATCAGACAACTCACTTGCTCTGCAGCAGGCAAATCACTTCTGAGACATGTGGGAAGGAACACTACTCAGTTTAACTAAGGCAGAGCTGCTGGTTGCCTGAAAAATGCTACTACTATGTAAGATGCTGTTGCAACAGCATGCTGGTTTCTTCCCTAACACTGAGGACAAGCAGAGGTCCATTTCACTGCATAATCCGTTTTGGGGAAGGAGTCTTTCCTTCTGAGAAAGAACTTCGAGATACCCTCCAGTTGCTATATTCTGTAACTGATAGGCAACCAACTCATCATGTTAACAGTTTTCCCATTAAGATCAACATTTACCATATTGGATCCAGCTTAAAATCTATTTAACCTGGCACCCTCTCTGGAATTGAAAGTACATCCAGACATTCCATAGGAAATCAGAGGGTTGGAAGGAACACTGAAGCTTCTATTTTTAATGGTCCTAATGCCACCAGTTTAATATCCCTGATGTTTTGTCATCTTTCATTCGCAGATATTCCAGATAGGAACGTGGCAGATGCTCAATATTAAAGGATGATGTGCCCAGGGATGGGACATGTGTCTTACTGCATTAGGAGCAAAACATGCAGGCAAGAAGGCAGAAGTGAGGACCTGTGTAGTAACAGACAGAACCCTAATGCAAGTTTTCACCTGCCACTTCCATCATTGAATATTTCCAGGGGTATTTAATTACTAGATTTTTATTCTGGATCTTTGTTAGTATTTTCCAAAACAGAATTATATCCTCCCAAGGAAACACATTTATGACTGTGGTGCCAAAGGAGACCAAATATAGCAAGAGTCATGAAGATGGTTCTCTTCCTGTCCCTATTTCTAAACAACCTACTTTCCAAGCTAGGTATGGCTTGCCTAGGAAGACTTCTACAATTATAATACATCCAGGATCTGGAATTTGGGCTACAGCATCCAAATAACAAGCACATAAAACACAGAGCTAAAACATCACACCTGCACTTTTTCCACAGGTTTTCTCTTTATATTGCACTGTATGCCTAAGGGAAAAATCTGAGGCAGAATTTTTTGCTGGTCTAGCATGTCACTGATTTCCTTTGAGAATTTTGAAGAACAATAGAATGTGTCTGTCTTTGTATTTTTTAAGTATTTGTTTCAGCAAGTTAAAAAAAAAAAAAGAAAGAAAAAATGGGGGAAAAAATGGCAAAAAAAGTGATCTGAGAAAAACAGAAAACAAGCAAAAACCCTGCAGGAGATTTTTCTACAGATTTATCATGCTTTCCTGTTTTTATTCCATTTTCTTACATTAATCTTAAAAAAACGCAACACACGTTCACCAATTTTTTTCACAACCATTTTATTAGACCATTGTCGTGGCCAGACTTTAGAACAATAGAAATGCTGTGAAGAAACAAAAAATCAAGTGGACCTAATTTATCAAAACTATCAGAATGTAAATGCTCTGTCCCACAAAAAGCTTCCATTAGATAAACTTGATCTTCCCTGAAAGATCTTAATTTATCTATACTGAGATTCTGTTAATATCAAGCAAATATTGCTCTGTTAAGGCTAATCAGAGGCGTGGTGATTTCTAAACCTTCTGTTTAGATGGCTGTTACTGTTTGTCAGTATTTATTACCTGCAATAGAGCTCACTTGAAAGAGACAAACCATCCATCAATAGGACATGCCCCTTCAGTAGTTGTTTTATCAACTGCTTCAAGTATCATTCTTTTTCATTAACTGTTTCATCAAACATCTGTCTGTCTTTCATCTTTTTACAAAAAACTGCCAGAGCAAACCACCATTGACATGTCACCCCTTGCAATGATGATACCATGGTGTTTTTTTTGGTTTCCATTACACTTTTCAACCTCCCCCACAGAAAGAAATTAAGCAAAGGATAGTATGTTTTACTGAACTGTACAAAAAAAAAAACCCAGTCCAGCATGAATTTTTAGACACCCAGCCCTTCAACACATTGGTTAAAAAAAAGTAAAATCATGTTATTATTTGCACTGATTTACTTATTATACCAAAAAAATTGTAAATGTTAGAACCATGAAATGAGAGAATACTACTAAAAGCATACTCCTGTTGCTGTAGAAACTGAGCTTGATTTTTTTCTGCTACACCAGTGAGAAGTAATTGAATGCAAATCAACATCTTGGCACCTCAACATTTTAGGATAATTGAGGTGTAGGGCACAACAAAGAGATATTTGAAATACTTTCATTAAAAAAATACATTAGAAAAAAGCTTACAGGTAGAGCTGGAGTGAGAGAACCTGTTATAAAGGACAGAAACAACCATTAGAATCCCAGAATCAATAAAGGTTTGAAAATACCTCCAAGATCATCAAGATCAACTTTTGGCTAAATACCACCTTGTCAACTAAACCATAGCACAAAGTGCCATGTCTAGTTGTTTCTTGAACACTTCCAGGGATGGTAACTTCACCATCTGCCTGGGAAGGCCATTTCAATGCTTGACCACCCTTTCAGTGAAGAAAATCTACCTGATGTCCAACCTGAACCTCTCCTGGCACAGACTGAGGCCATATCCTCTTGTCCTGTCCCTTGCTGTCTGGGAGAAGAGGCTGACCTCTACCTGGTTACACACTCCTTTCAGGCAGTTGTAGAGAGGGATCAGGTCTCCCCTCACCTCCTTTTCTCCAGGCTAAACACCCCCAGCCCCCTCAGCCACTCCTCATAAGACTTCCTCTCAGGACTCTTCCCCAGCTCCATTGCCCTTCTCTGGACACACTTCAGATCCTCAATGTCCTTCTTGTAGTGAGGGACCCAGAACAGGGGACAGAGCTCGAGGTGTGCCCTGGTCCTGCTGGCCACACTAGTTTTGATACAAACCAGGATGACATTTGCCTCCTTGAGCACACACTGGCTTGCGTTCAGCAGCTGTTGATTAGCACACCGAGGTCCTTTTCTACCTGGCAGTTTTCCAGGACATGTCCCAGCCTGTAGTGCTGTATGGGGTTGTTGTGACCCAAGCACAGGACTCAGCTCTTCATCTTATTGAACCTCATACTTCTGACCTCAGCCCATCAAGCTAGTCTGTTGTATTGGTTTGTTGGCATGCATGGTAAAAACCAATTAGTGATCTGCTTTAAAACTGACAACCAGGTTGCCCAACTGGATACAAGTGTGCACCTCTGGGACACACAGCTTAAATACAGGTGGGATTTTGGGCAAGCTCTCTCTTCCTGCTGTGGGCCTGCCATGAGGTAACATCAAGGTGGGGGGGGAGCAGCAGGGCCCAGCTTAGGCCCAGCCACCCCTGGGGCCAGGCTGGGGTGGCCGTGCTGGGGCTGGCCCTGGCTGGAGCTGAGTCAGGTGCCTGAACCCAGCAGATGCCGGCAGAGAAAGGGGAACCACGGCTGTTAGCATCTACTTGATCCTACGGCCTGCACCGCGCCACTGGCCGGGCCAAGGGAGGATGTGCCCGGGCCCCCAGGTCTCCAAAGAGCAGCACTGATCCCAGGCTAGGCCAAGCCCACCCCATAAGACCGAGGGGTGGAGCGGAGAGAGAAGATCCAGGTTGCCATTTCTGAGCTTTTCTACACCTCGTGGATTTGAGGCTTTCACAGATGCTGAGGCTGAGACCACGTGGCCATCCACAGGCCCAGGCAGGAAAATGTTAACTCTTTCCTAACATGGACGGATATTTTTTTTAAACCCTAACCCTCCTCGAAGACAGAGGAAAGGCCAAATTGGAGGTATGCAAAGGGATAATATGAAGATATCAAAGTCAGTAAAGGAAGAGTGATTTCTTAAGTGGAAGAGATGACAAGTCATCTTAGTTCTAGGCTGTAAATCTCTTTAATTTATGGTAACAGACTGTAATATTTCCTTTAAATCGTGGACTAAGAATGGGGAGATGATTTTGTGGATTCAAGCAAAGGTGTCTGATTTTACTGAGTAGATATTGAATTGGAAACTGTAATCTCTGATTTTACTGAGTGGATATTGAATCAGAAACTGTAATCTAGTGATCCTATGAGATGTTTGAAGCCTCGTCACCAGTGAAGAATGAGAAATCCTTTGTTGTGCAGCTGTGCATCTTTAAAAGGTGAAACCCCATGTGTAAGTCCACAGCCCATATGTAGTCATGGGAAAGGCTGCATTCGGGAAGCTCACAAATGCAGATTCTCAGGCAAGCTGCTTTTGTGGGAGCTGGAAGCCACAAACAGACTGTGTCTCTTGTGGAAAGGTACCAGAACAAAATCAGGAGGGACTTGTCTCTCTCAAAGACAGAATAAAAGACTATTTTATAAGTGGTACTGACTTAAGAGTTCTGATTTTCTGTCTCTTTACATTGTTTTGTGGAAAAGTGAACTGTAAGTAGGGGGGAGGGGAATGCTTTTAAAATGTTTCATGGGTATTTTTGTTTGCCCTTTAGTGTGTAACAAATCTAAATGTTTCTATCTTTAAGTGAAGCCTGTTTTGCCTTTCTTCTAATCTTATTCCATAATAGAAAGATAGACCACTACACTACATTTAACAAAACAAATTCAGCAAATGTGAAACACTACATTTTTGGTGTTTCTGCCCGGTTTCGAACTTTAACCCAGTACATCTGTCCAGATCCCTCTGCAGAGTCTTCGGACCCTCCCACAGATAAGCATTTCTGCATGACTTGGTGTCTTCTGCACGCTTCATGAGGATACTCTTCATCCCCTTTATCTAGTTCATCAATAAAGATATTAAGTATCTTTACTGGCCCAACAGTGAGCTCTGGGGAACTCCACTGGTGACCATCTGCTAGATGGATCTCAGTCCATTCACCACCACTCTCTAAGCCTGGCCATGCAGCCAGATCTTAACACAGCAAAGAGTGCACTTGTCCCAGCTATGGGCTGCCAGCTTTCCCAGGAGAATGCTGTAGGAGACAGTACCAAAGGCTTTACTGAAGTCCAGATAAGCAATATCCACAGCCTTGCCCTCATCCACTAGGTGGGTCACCTAGTCATAAAAGGACACCAGGTTGGTCAAGCAGGACCTGCCTTTCTTTAACCCATGCTGGCTGGGCCTGATGCCCTGGTAGTGCTGTGCATGCCATATGATCACACTCCAGATGATTCCATAGGTTCCATAACCTTCCCAGGCACTGAGGTCAGGCTGATTGGCCTATAATTCCCTAGGTCCTCCTTCCGACCCTTTTTCTATCCAGGCATCACATTGGCCAACCTCCCGTCACCTGGGACCGCCTCAGTTAACCAGGACTGACGATAAATGGTTGAAAGTGGCTTGGTGAGCTCTTCCACCAGCTCCCTCAGTACCCTCGGATGGATCCCATCAGCCCCATGGAGTTGTGAGTGTCTCAGTGGCACAGCAGGTCACTAACTGCCTCCTCCTGGATCGCAGGGGCTCTGTTCTGCTCCCTGTCCCTGACTACCAGCTCAAGGGCTGGTTGTCCTGAGGAAAACCAGTCCTTCTGTTGAAAACTGAGGCAAAGAAGCTATTAAGTACCTCAGCTTTTTCCTCTTCCATGGCTACAGTATTCCCCTTAGCATCCAATAAAAGATGGAGATTTTCCTTGGCCCAATTAGAATACATTTCTTCCCCAATACCATACATGATCTAAAAATATATTGTTCAAATTTTGATACAGAATGATAGAATCATAGAATGTTAAGGGGGTTGAAATGTACTTTAAAGATCATCTAGTCCCAGCTTCCCCTGCCACGGGCAGGCACGCCTCCCACTAGCCCAGGCTTCTCAAGGCTTTATCCAGCCTGGCTTTGAATATTGCAAAGGTTGGGGCATTCAAAACCTTCCTGGGCAGCCTGCTCCAGCATCTCACCATCCTCACAGTAAAAAATCCTTTCTAATATCTAACCTATATTTCCCCTCGTTCAGTTTGCACCATTACTCCTTGTCCTATCACTACAAGTCCTGACAAAGGGTCCCTCTTTGGCTTCCCTGCAGGCCCCCTTCAGATACTGGAAGGCTGCCATGAGGTCCCCACACAACCTTCTCTTCTCCAGACTGAACAGCCCTGACTTCCTCAGCCTATCTTCCACGGGAGAGATGCTCCAGCCCTCTTATCCACATTGCGGCCCTTCTGTGGACTTGGTCCACCAGTTCCATGTCCTTCCGCTGCTGGTGGTACCAGAGCTGGATGCAGTGCTCCAGGGCAGTCTCACAAGAGCAGAGCAGAGGGGGAGAATCCCCTCCTTTGACCCACTGGCCACGCTGCTTTTGACGCAGCCCAGGATTTACTTGGCTTTCTGGGCTGTGAGCTCACACTGCCGGTTTATGGTGAGTTTTTCATCAACCACAGGCCTCAAATCTTTCTCTGCAGGGCTGCTCTCGGTCACCTCTCCACCTTATCTTTGTCACAGAAAAGAATCACAGGCTTCAAACAAATAAATTCAGTGAGAGTACAGAGAACAGAGATACCTGAATTACAGATAGCTTATGCAAGATTTATTTGATGAAAGACAGCTAGAGAAATGTAATGTTACAAAGCTGGAAGAGACAAAAAGAAAGACTTCCTAGACTTCTAAGGTAAGTTTGGTATTCAGGGCAATTAAAACTAAATTAAACTAGATTAAACTGAAACTCTTTGGAGTTCAATATATCTGGCAGATTGTTCTCAGTCTCCATCCCTATTTTAAAAAAAAATCAAATCTTCTTTTAATTAAACAGTTTGACCTTCATTCTTCTTAGGGAACAACTTTCAGTTTCTACAGGATAATGAAAAACAAGCGAGTGGAACCAATGCCACTTTATACTCTATGTCTAACAGACCCCAGGAACTACAGTCAAGAATGCAATTTAATAGCTGGAAGATGTCTCAATTATTCAAGATGAGAGAACTATGTAACTTACAAATAAGAAGGTAATTAAAGGATGAGATAAATTCAGGTGGTACCCAAACCACTGTTTAAATTTTATTGAACTCTACAACCTGGACTAAAACTTGCCATGTTTGTATTAAATGCTTTTAGTTTGATTTCACGCAGAGCCATTAGGCATTTCCAAGAATGGAACTAAAGGACAGTATTTTCATTTTCTCACATCAAGAAATTTTTACAAGCTTTTCTTTGAGACATGCCTAGTTGAAAGGTCTTGAAATTTGAACTGAGGAATATTTTGATGACATAAAATGTCCCTGGAAAAAGTAACTTTAAGTTAGCATACTCTCAAAATATTGCTCAACCTTCAAAAAAAAAATCACAGTTCATACATGCTGAATAGAGAATTGTTATTAACTTTACCAAGAACATTTCAGCAAAATGTTGATTAAAGTGAGAATCCTGTGGGCCACTGCTGAGCAGGATTTTTATTCTGCAGGACCACATCTGAGCAGGCTTTGCCCAGGTTAACAGCTGGATCCAATCTGTAGTACCTGAGTAGTACAGAAAGACAGGTTCAAATATTCACTCACTGGAAAGCCAGGCCACAGAGAAGACCATACCTTTGCAATGTTCTGTCTTAATCCTATATGACAGATGCTTTTATTACCTTTTTTCTTTTTTTAAATAGTAGTGTTGAAAAATATTAAAATTTACAAATCTAAGCACTTAGAATTTGGAAAATACTTACGGTTCCTGTGCAAAGATATTTTTTTGGAAATCATTTTCCATTATTGCAATTACTTCGATGTGACCTCGTATGATCAAGGANGGTCCCGGAGAGGATGCAGTGGAGCAAAATAGTTTTTCAAAACAAACTGTGCACTTCTTCTTTCCCTGTTTTGCTCTGAGAATCAGTCTTAAAGGTACAGAACACAATATACAGAAAAGATGATTGGGGATACAAGCATCATAAAGTCACTCTAGGACAGAAGTTCAAGGAAATTTTTTCAAAAACATAGCAAAAGTATTTTTTCCCCTTAATTTAGCCCATTTGTAGAGATACGTAATATTTCATATAACTCCCAACAGTGTAATTTGTGTTTACAGAATCTACCATGGTAATTGCTGATTATCACTTCTAGCTTTTCCTTTTAAATGCATCCTCCCAGACTCCAAATTCTAGATTAGAGCCTTTCCTGTGACAAGCACATTCAGTTTCCCTCAAAGGGAATGGAAATGCCACATGCACAACTTGTAATCTGCACTTGTGCTTGCTACTTTACTCTGATCACAAGATATGATGTTTGCATAGCAATGAGCATCTCCCAGGGCTGGGGAGCCATGCTTCTGTTGAGCAATCCTAAACTATATTGGTGGTTTTGCCACACTATTCTTTTACCAGACCAAACCTAATTTTCTACCTGTCTTGTCCCCCTATGTCCTGCCTTTTACTTATCAAAGATTATGACTGACTGAATTTAATGTCTTTTTTTTCCCTTTCCATATGGATTATTTAACAGTTCCTTTACAATGAGTCACATTTTCACTTTTTTCTTAGTCTCTCATTAAAACTGGTCCTATTAAATTTGCAATTAACCTTCTCTTTAATCTCCAGATCTGAAAGTGTTCTTTCAGAAGGTGTGTTGAAACAGGTTAACAGTAGGTAATCTTTTATAAAGGTTTCACAAATGTAGGATATATGCAAAATTTTAGCAAGTGATTTATGAGTTAAACCATAGAGTGAAAGAAAATTGACATTCAGGTCATGTTTCAGCACATCAATCTTTGTAATTTGGAAACACACTTTGTTATAATTATGTGCTTCCAGACTATGCTCCCTTCCAATGGATTTGCCAATTATTAGCCAACTAATATGCCAAATTAATGGACGTTCTGTCTAATGCAGAGACAATTGAAAATTTGACTGCTGCTGAAAGGGCTCTTTTTCTACCAATATAGCAAAATGAATTGTTGAATTGTGACTATTTAGCCATCCCTTTTCTCCCATACATATGGAAGCTGGAAGGAGAAAGGAAGTTATGCAACACTAAGGTAGAATCAGTTCTGGAGGGAGCAGGAACTGTGAATTCTGACAAGATGACCTAGATATAGCAGTATGGCATTTCCACAGTGATTTCCCTGATTTTACATTATTTCTGAATAAGATCTGATGAAATGTCAAACCAGTTGAGAGCAATACAGCAGACAGCTTTCAATTTTTTCACTAGGGACAGCAAAAATTTTTTGTGGGAGCTCAGCATGTATTCCACAGCATCTTGTTCACTGCTTCAGAAAAAAAAAATGACTTAACTATCATTCTGTGTGCTCATAAAACATGCTATACGCTAAAAAAATGTTATTGAGTTACTAATAGAAAGTTCTGAAAATGGTTGAGAATCTGCCTATTTCCTTGCAGCTTGGCAACATGCTGGGGGGAGAGGGACTTGCCAAAGAAATAAATATGTAACCAGACCTGCCAACATTCACTCATTCAAAACTACATTCTTTCATACTGAATTCATTTTAATGTTGTCAAGTTTTTCCCTCTAGAGATAAAGGACATTTACTAGGAATATTATGAGTCATTGGCAAAAATGTCACCGCTATTTATTCCTTGAGGACACTGAATTTGTGAGTGAGAAAATGGTATTTCACCTAATAGTCCACACAGTGGCAATGTACTCATTCTGGAGTAATTCTGTTCCTATCTTTCTGTTCAATGTACTCATTCTGGAGTAATTCTGTTCATATCTTGCTTTTAAAGGCAATACTCCCTTTCCATCTCAAGAAAAGCATCCTCCATAGACCTGCATCTGAACCACTGGCAGGATCATTCATGTATTTTCCTGTTCCTTTCCAGGCTAACAGAGAGAGGATCAGAAAGCTTCTTTAATCTGCTCAAAGCCTCTCTTCAAATCACCTTGTCAGATGGATGCTTTTGACAAACTGCCTTAATAAAAGCAACAATACCACTGAAGCCATCTACAAATCTTCAATAATAACTGAATTCTATAACATTGAATTCTACTCTAAGAAAGAAATTCTATGAATGGTCAGGTTTTTTTTGTTTGTTTTTTTTTTTTGTACAAGCTAATCCCCTGTGTCTTTTTATTAGTCTCTCAGAGAGCAGTTACATCTCTCCCTACCACTTCTTGCTATTATTGAGTAAAACAAAACTATTTTTTCATAATTCATCCTTTTTCTCCAATACAAATCCCACAAGTTTTGCACTCTTCTCAGCCTCTATGTTGTCAATACATCAAATCATGCAGTTCTAAGAACACTGAGTTAATAAGTGTCAGAAAGTTGTCTCCTAAATTAACAAAATCACAGTATTGTCTGGAACTCAAAGGCCTACATTCATGATGCATGCAAACTACTATTTTTTAAGCGCATGTGCAGCTTTGTGATGCTTGGCAGGTTGTAGAACTTGGCACTGCGCAGGCTGCTCAGTAAATTATCTGCCTTGTCTTATGACACAGAAGGCACAGCCGCAGTGTAGTATTATCTGTAATCCACACAAAAGCCTCGTCTCCTACTTCTTCCACTGTATCACTCTTGGGTAAAATTACCTGGGACAGAGCCCTGTTCAAGAAGTCATTTATCTCCACAGGTTATCCCAGCCCTGTACATTTCATTATTCTGCACTGTCTGGTGGTCTCTGGAGAGGTTAGAGTGAACTTTTTTATCAGGTATATTTGTTCAGAAAATACTCCTAAACATATATACAAGTCCCTCTGCATTCTGCTTTCTGGGAGTAGCACAATTTCTTGTCAGTTCCTCAGTTTGATGTCCTCCAAGGGATATCTGACTTCATTGAGAAGATTTGGCAGGAGAGAAGTATGGGATGCCTCTTTGCAGCTCTACAGGATGTTCAAAGCTTCTTCACAACATAAGTTATTCAAGTCTGCAGTGTGTAGGACCTACACTATAACCTGCATGTGAAGCTTTCCTGCCTTGTCATTAAGCTTATTAACCATTTCAATGGTTTCAGAAAGTTACCAGCCAAGAATTCTGGATCTCATTAGTGGTTGATGGCTTTCTCCAGACTCCTAGCATGCTCCCCAGTCTAGTAGACCCTTCAATGTGTGGCCAGACATGGCTGTATCACCTCCCAGCTGTGCCTTACCAACACCAGTAAGAAGCCACAGGTCAGGGTTTCTTGGAGTTGAATTAAAAGAGCAGCACCTCTCTCAGCACCCTTTATAGTTACAGGTATCTCATCCCCATGCTTTAGGCATGAGAACTGACTTCTATGCCCTTTCTGAGCTCCGAGCAGAAGATATAGATGAACAGATGAACAATTTGTGAAAACTGTAGTCCACTACTGATAGTCATTACTGACAGGATTGTAATTCTTTGCCTCACCCCACATTTTGGCCAGAGCAATTCTCAGACACTATCTGCCTTAGCACATAGCTTGCTCTGCCAAGATAGCTTCAGACAGCCCCCGCTAGAGCATAGCTTCCCACTGACATCAACTTACTCTGTTCTCTTGACTTTTGCTGCAAATCTGCCCTCATGCACTTTCTAACTCTTCTCTGGCCTCTGAGGCTATCATGGTTGCACTCTTTTTGTGATATGTAGAGTATATGGAATCCATATGGATTGTCAACAGTCACTTTAAATTTATGGTAAATCCCCTCATATGACAGACCTGACCTGTTATTGTGCTTCACAAATACATTTGAATTTATTTTGCTCTACCTTCTTTTCTGTATCTTTCGTTACCTTCATCTCATTCTTTGCTTCTGAATATTGAAACACATACATGTCAAACCTTTCACCTGTAAGTCAGCATCAGAAAGTATTTTACAAGAATCTGAGACACCTTTTCCTCATTTTGTCATTTCACTCTCCTATTACTCTGTAAGAAACATTATAGCATTCCTCAGGTATAATAAATAGTTTTCTAGCTCCCCTTCTCTTTATAATCCATTTGTATGCAGAGTTGAGAACTTTAATGTGTACTAAAGCTTCTGCTTTTCGGAGACTTGAATTTTCAATTTCAGGGCCCTTCCAAGTTTCAAAATACAAATAAAATTTAATTGGATAAACTACAGTTCAACACAGATCTTGGGCCTTAACTATTTAGAAGAGGTCAAGGTAATTCTTCTGATTTCCGTTACCGTACTTTCTCCTGTCTTTTTGTTGTTGTTGTTTTAGACTGCAGGGATTGGGCAATATCCAGCAATACCAACATTGCTGCTGGCTGCTTTGTGGCTGGATCTATTTGAGCTCTCCTCAGGTACTTGTTCAAACCACGTTTAGTGCTGAAATCTGCTTCTTTGGCATAATTTCTGGCAGCTTCACACACTTCAAACTTGTCGCGAGTGAGAACGAGCACCTGATGTGACAGACTCTGATCACATTGCATTAGTGACAACTTTGCTTGGGAATCTTTCCAATATCTTAACTGCTTTTTACCTAGGTGAAGTTTTTAATCTGCATTCCCCAAACTGTCAGAACTTGAAGTGGAACAGCATTAATCTGCTGAGTTTACCAGAAGGTTGTTCTGAACCCAGTATAGATGCTCCCTTTCGTGCTTTGAATATCAGGGTGAAATATATTCAAATGTATTTCTAAAGCATTATCCTACTAAGTTTATTGATCATTTCACACACAGGAACAGAAACACACACACATACACATGTAGAGAGACACTCTCGCTTGGCTTGCCATAATGAACTGCATCAGATCGTTACTGCCTCCCCTGCCTTCACCTTTCAAGGGAGCTCTAATGGAATCTGATGTTCATCACTGGTACTCCAAAGATAATTTGACAACTGTTTTTCAGGACTTAGGCAAATTTAATATGCTTCGCTTTTTCTCAAAGACAATTAGGCAGTTTTTATATAACAACCCACTCCCTGCATCTACAGATGAAAAAACAGCAGGAGTAAGAAAACAATTTTCCATACCCTGTGGTTTACATTCTCTCCCCAACCCCCATCAGACATTGTACTATTTAGCTAACAGTCCTACTACAGATTTATGGTGAAATTACCATTAAGACAAGTCAAGATGAAAGCAAATACATTCATTTGTTTATGTATGGAAAGCAGACAGGATTGTTACTGAAGTTCATACAAACTCATTTACAGGTGATAAAAAGGCAGGGAAATCATGCCTATTTCAAGAAGACATCCAAAAGGCCCTCCAGATCCTGTAACAAGCTGTACACACCTAATCCACATAGCTGCTGTTTGAGGACATTTAAAGGCGTGCACTTCAACTGGAAAGCATACTTGCTTTTAGACTTCACTTATGGCCCTTCTGAGTTCTCAGTCAGCTTAAAATCATGCTTTAGCCCTGCCTGCAATTCTTTCTTGATGTAATCGTTTCCTTCCTTCCTTCCTGCCTTCCTTATCTATCTATCTGTCTATCTATCTATCTTTTCTCCACCAGCTCACTGGCTGATTCCTCCTGCTTTTAATGCACTGGCATTCCCTGGGCACAGCCAAGGCACAGTAGAAGGAGATACTTCACCCAGCCAGCCACTGTCCCATGGCTGCACCCCAGACAGCTGACTGGTGCACCCCAAACAGCTGGCTGGTGCACTCTGAGGCACCGAGCCCTCCAAGAATGAGCAGGATAATGCTCAAACCTTCTCACCATGCACGTTATGAACCTGTGACATGCCCTGTGATCAAAGAGAATACTAATTAAGTTTTATTCAACCTAATAAAAAGCCTTGACGGGTTGGAGAGATGGGCAGAGAAGAATCTTCTGAAATTCAACAAGGTCGAATATAAGGTCCTGCAGCTGGGGAAGAATAACCTCCAGACTGGGGGCTGATCTGCTGGGAAGGGGGCTGATCTGCTAAAAAGGACCTGGCAATGCTGATGGACAACAAGCTGTCCATAAACCACCAGCACCCTAGTGTCCAGGAAGACCAGTGGTACCCTGGGATGCATTAGGAAGAGCATTCCCAGCAAATCGGGGGAAGTTATCCTACTCCTGTGCTCAGCCCCAGTGAGGCCAGATCTGGAGTGCTGTGTCCGGTGCTGGGCTCCTCAGTACAAGAGAAATATGGAGCTCCTGGAATGGGTCCAGCAGCGGGGGATGAGAGGACTGGAACAATTTGCTTACAAGGAAAGGCTGAGGCATCTGAGCCTGCTTGGTCTCGAGAAGAGATGACTGAGAGTGGACCTCACCAATGTCTCTCAGTATCTGAAAGAAGGGTGCCAAGGAAGAGCCAGACTCTGCTCAGTGGTCCTGAGCAGGAGACAACGGGCAGAGACTGATCCACAGGAAGTTCCACCTGAACACGACGGTGAAGTTCTTTTCTGTGCAAGTGACTGAGCACTGGAACAGATTGCCCAGAGAGGCTGTGGATTATCCGTCACTGGAAATATTCAAGAACTGTCTCCACGCAGTCCTGTGCCATGTGCTCTAGGACGACTCTGCCTGAGCAGAGAGCTCGGACGCGCTATCCCCGCGCTCCCTGCCAACCGGACCCTTCCTGTGACTCACTGAGTCCCCGCGGCGGGAGAGCAGCAGGACGTCACCGAGCGCCTGGAGGCGACGCCCCGCGATCTCCCGCGCTTTGCGCCCCTCCCCTTCCCTGCCCTCCCCCGGCCCGGCCCGGCCCCAGCTCCGCGTCCCGGCGCGACCCCGCCCTGCCCGCACC
>WBMY01011728.1:658332-715437 GCA_013397315.1 Donacobius atricapilla | reverse complement strand
CGTGACGGAGCGCGGCCCCGGCCCCGCCGCGCAGGGGGGCCGCGAGCCGGCGGCGGTGGCGGCGTGTGGGGGGCCGGCTCTCGGTGGCGCGGAGGCGTTTCCCGAGGGAGGTCAGAGCGGGTGCCTGGCGCCGTGGAAGCGCTCTGGTGTGCGCTCCCGGGGCGGCCCTCGCAGGGGCTCCGTGCCCCCGCCCCAGCTTGGCCGGCGGGAGCGGGAGCGAGGTCCTTCTCTGCTGCCGCACAGTAGTTTGTTTTTTTCACTTTTCTGGACGGCCCCGTGTGTAGTCAAGTGTTTCGCCAGCTAAGAAGTATTTCACCCAAAAGAAGTGTTTTCAATATGCTGAGTTTCTCTTGTTATCAGCAAAAAGTTTCAGACGTGTTGTTTCAGCTGAAATTCTTTGTGGCGGCTAAGCCACGTTAATTCTTTCTCTCTGTCATGCTTAAGGCTCCATTGTCAAGCCTGGTGGGGAATCTCTGCCGTTGAATTAAATACCAGCGTCTAGGTTTAGCATGAATTCCCGCTGCATGGCTGCATCGGGTCTTTTATCGCTCTCATCACTCCAGCGGTCAGCAGAGTTCAGCGCATTGTTTGGTGAAGAATAAAAAGCATTATTCCTGATGCTGCAGTGGAAATTCCTCAAATATGAATCCAGAGTGAGAAGGAGGGGAGACATACATTTTTAGAAAGCTAGTGCAATTCAGTATTGATAACTGCACTTTCTAGAGAGTCAGCAAGCATTATTCCCACATTCCTGAACATAGAGCTGCAATGGAGACCATTCCCTGGGAGCTGAATTTCTTTCTCTTCTCAACTGCCTACATATAACCTAAAAACATTTCTAAAAATTTTTGAACTTGATTGGAATTGTAACAAAGCAAGTTCATTGTGCAGCTGTCTCACAGTGCCTATGAAATAAAACATTGAATAAAAACTCTAAAGCTTAGATTCTTAAAACTGGCATATTTTGTCAGAAACTTGCTTGAAACTGAGTTGGAGTTCTTTTTAATCTTCATAGATACATAGGCACTGTGGTCAATCAGACTAAGAAACCTTAATTGGCATGATAGATACCAAGCTTTTCAGGTCTGTTAGTTTCCTATAAAAATGCAAGGAATACTATAACTTTTACTTATTTAAGTGCACTGAATTTGGCGTTAGTTTCTGAATATTTGCAAGGTGTGTTGCAAGTACTTTTATGGTTTAGGATTGTTCAGAGTGAAAGGGTCCTCAGAAGGTCTGTCAGGCTCAAAGCAGTGTCAGCTATCAGGTCAGATCAGGTCACTCGGGGCTTTGTCCTGCTGGCTCTTGAAAACCGCTGAGAATGGAGCCTGCACAAGCTCTTTGAGTTATTCACTCCTGCTTAACTTGTCCTCGTTAGGACAGAGAGATCTGGACCTCTTCCAGTCTGAACCTCCTTTTTTCAACTTATGCCTGTTGTCTCTCAATTTTCCACCATGCATGGCTGTGAAGAACCACCTCTAGTCTTCATGGCGGGTTAATGAACTTTCACCTAGAAACACAAATCTGTTTCTCTACAGTGTAACTAGACTGACTTAAATTGTCTATTTCTTGAAGTAAGATTTCTTTGGATAAAAGCTTTGCATAGTCTTTAAAATATTTGCTTCCTAAAATCATACAGGACTCATTTTTGGTTTTAAACATAGGCATAGTCCAGTCAGTTCTTCAAAGTGTACTTACTGTTGGAAGGTAATATTGAATACATAAAGGATTCAAATAACTGCGGGTAAATTGAGTAGCGGGTTTTCACTTGTATCCAGTGAAAACCAGTCAGAATGAGAAATGGATAGACAGGGAACTTAGCAGACTCAGGTTATTTCAGATAGGTTTGGTCATTGAAATGAGAATGAGGAGTGTTCAGTTGAAGACTGAACTTGAAGGAGATGCAGTCATATCCTGTTTGGGAGGATTGTAGTAAAAGCTGTTTAAAAAAAAAAAGGTGAGGAAGAAAGCTTGATGACTCCAAACTGAATTTGTGTGCATGGATATAGATGTGTATAGTCTGCTCTTGTGAGACCCCGCTGGAGTACTGTGTCCACCTCTGTGGTCCCTAATACAAGAAGGATGTAGGCCTGTTGGCGAGGGTCCAGGGGAGGGTCACAGAGGTGTTCAAAGGGACTGAATAACTCTTCTGTTAAAGAAGAGACTGAGACACTTGGGCCTGTTCAGCCTGGAGAAGACTGGAGACGCCTTAGAGCAGCCTTTGAGTACCTAAAGGGGACCTGCAAGGAGGATGGAGACGGGCTTTCACAAGGGCATGCAGGGATAAGACAAGGGACAGTGGCTTTAAACTTGAGGAGGGCAGCTTTAGATTGAATATATGGAATAAATTCTTTACTGCAAGGTTGAGGCACTGGAACAGGCTGCCCAGAGAAGCTGGAATGCCCCGTTCTTGGGAGTATTTAAGTCTAGGTTAGCTGGGGCTTTCAGTAACCTGGTCTAGTGGAAGGTATCCCTACCCATGGCAGAGGGTTTGGAACTAGATGGTCATTAATGTCCCTTCCCATCCAAAACATTCTGTGATTATGTGTACGAGCTAGCATGCTCATAACTTAACCTGACTATCTGGCTGAAATCTGGTTGGTTTATTTTACCATCCATCCTGGAACGTTGTCTGTTGACTATAAAAGCCTGTCTTCCTCTTTGTTGTGTGTCTGTCTTCTAATAGAGAAACTTTTGTTTACTTGGTTGGTTACGTGTTGGTGATTTTATGCTCTTTTTTAAATTGCATTTCTCAGGTTTGGGAGAACATGAGTACTAAATGTAGACAGTGGATACTTGCATGTGTTATGAAAGTTGATCAAGGTGCATGAGAAATTCGTACTTCTGTATAAGATAACTGGGGAACTAATTGTAAACTTAAAAAATACGGTAAGGTGTAGCAGGAACCAGGTACATAGAGTGTAGGCAAGACTGGTAATAAGATGGATAGAGCCAGCAAAGAAGTCTCCCACCAACCCAGAGGGAAGGTTCTCTGTTTGGCCATGTATTCCTTATGCCCCTTTGCTTTAGCATCCTCTGAATGCAGTTTATTGAATTGACAGTTATACCATTGAACAACTGCTTAGGTTGCCATTTTTAGTGAGTTAAACAAACAACTCAAAATAGAATTTTATGGTTATCAGAATTGACATGAAAGAAGCCAGCTTTTACTGTGCTTCAGCTGTCTGTGACAAAGTCTGCGCTGGGCCTGGATTTAGGGAACTGTCATGTTTCTGTGTTAGTCTTTGGATTTCTAGATAACAGTGCAATATAAATATATACATTCATGGAAGAGGTTAACCTGAGAAGACTTTCTATTCTGACCCTAAACCTCATTTAATTTCGCAGTCTCCATGGAATGATTAGATTAAATGCAGGGATTCACTGGGGATTCAGAGTCTCTTTGACTGTGAGTGTATGTTGGCAGCTAGAGAGAATATGAAATGAAGATTGACTTTGTGAAGAAGGCCTACTAGGAAGCAGGTACAGAAAGGGAGGAAGATAATGTCTGTTATTAATGCAAAACTGCTTAATTGACAATAGCAGGTATCCTGTCAAGTTCTCTAAGAGTTTGTTAGAGTATTGGAAGGATCTACTGCATCATTGGAAATGGGAAGTAGGCAGGCAGAGAATTGATAGAAATGAACCCTAGCTCTGCAGAATAGTCTCCTTCCTTGAGTTCAGGATAGAATAACAAGTATTTGAAAAGGGTGAAGTAATTAATCTTCAAGATTATCTGCAAAAAGTAACTTGGAATACTAAATACAGAACTATTTCTGAATGTTATGAGGGGTTGCTATTTAGCTTGTGATTATCCTGCTCCTACCTACATAGGTTTAGTATATTAAAAAAACCCATTTTGTTTCAAAATGCTCTCATATACCGTATTCTGGATATCAAAAGTTGTTTTACTGTATTTTCACTCTAGCTTCTAAGTAACAATGTAATTTAAAAGGAGACTTTAAAAATGCATGCCTGGAAGCATGTAAGACAATGTAACTGAACTTGTCATTAAAGTTTACATTTTGTTAAGAGGGTTTTCCTAAGGAGGAGACTAAGTAGCCTCTCTTTCTGAAATTCAGGCAGGAGTTTAAAAATAAGACGTTCTTATTCAGAAGTGTGGTTGAGACCTGTGGCCACATGGCATTGTGGAAGTTTTAAAAAGGTTCAAAACCAGAACTGATCCAATTTTTGGACTGTACATTTGTCTGTGATTATTAACCTGTTGGTCACGGCTCAGTCTCAGGCTTCCAAAGTTCTTAATTCTTTGATATGATAAAAGCTATGATGACTTCCCAGCAGGACATGTTTGGTGTATGTTGTATTTTTACGAGTTTATGTTCTATTTATATTTTGTAACTAATCTCCAAAGTGGCCAGTCATGCATATGTAGATGATTCCGATATGGCAGATCTTTCTAGATAATTAAGATTTTACTCATAATTTAAAAATAGGTCATACATTTTTATTTTGATAAGCTAAAGTGTTTTTTTCTGCTATTTTTTTTAATTGGATTGATACTGATGTTGTTTTAAAAGGAAAGTCTATTCATATTAATGCTTAACAAATGCTTTCTAATAAATATTTACAGTAAGCTGCGTCTCTTTTTATGCAGGAGACCTACGAAACTATTCCAGGCCCATCAAAGATCACTTACCTCCTGCAGGCAATCAGGAACAATGCTACTTCCGAGGAGGTATGGCTCAATAACCTTGGATTTGTGCAGATTTTCAAGAGGACTTAGAGAAGAGGGGAAGAAATCAGTTCTGATCATTTTGGGATAAATGAGCAAGTTTGACATTAACTGAAGCATCTTAATTTACTGCACATTTGTAGGGGGATCACTCATCTTCTCATCTTGTTTGTTGCATGCCCAGTTCACTAGCTGAGACTTTGGTGCTGGATATTTAGTTTCAGGAATAGTTTTTCATATGCAGCTGCTTGGAGCTTCATTGTGCACTTTGCTTAATGAGTGGTATTTTCCATTAACTGTGTTACTAATATGTGACTTAATATGTTTCTACTGACTATGTTTCTTCAAGTTACATTAGAGAAGTGATTTCTATTTGGGGTCTTGTGCCTAAACAAATTAAACTTACGTGTTGTCTGAAACTTATAGTGCTTCTTAAGTCATCTAGCAGTATTATGGAATGAGTGGAGAATAGTCTGAACATTATACATATCTTTTAATTGGGCATAAAGTAAGGGTGCCTTTTAGTTACTCCTTAGTTTTGTAAGGCTCACAACTTTAGCAGCCAGTTAAAGTGCTTTCTGGTAAAACTTTTACGCATTTGGATATGCAGAGTGAAGAACTACTAAACTTATTACATATTTTAGAGTCACTTAATTTCTGAACAATATTATAAGAGCATAAGCTGTTTTTCTATGGATAACATTCTGTTCTGGCAGACTATTCAATTTAGAGTTAGTTGCCATTTGTGCTTTTTAATGCGAGGAAAGTATCAGCTTACCCATACTGATGCTTATTGATCTACGATGTTGTGTTTTTCTGACAGACTCCTTCAATATTATACTAGCAACTGGTTGCATAAGAGGTATCTAGTTTTCCTTGCTGCTCGTCTGAGATGTTTCAAATGATAGAAAAGTGTAGACCCGTGTTACTACAAAGTGCAAATAAGTACTTGTTTCATGTGTTTGCTGATTTTATTCCTTTTACATCAGCTAAGGAAATAGCCCAGTGTAAAACTTAGGAATCTTGCCAATGACTTGGATTCCAACTTGCAAAGTACAAAAAAACCTTTTCACCTGTAGAATTTACTCTTGCCAAAGACATCAAAGGCTAGCATTTTTAGAATAACTTGACATTTAACTCCACAAATGGATTAATCAAAGAAAGGTTTAAATGTTAGCTCTTAACATAAGTAAGCATTAGGTGCTGGACTCTAAAAATCCTGATTAATAAAACCTACAACCTCTTCTCTGTAAATCCAACTACTTAGTAGGCTAATTAGAGCCCGAGTGAAGTAATCCTCATGCTCAATCTAAACACTGCATATAAACATGCTGGGAAACATTCTGTGCATGTTTAATATGGTGCTGGTGTCAACAGGTAGTTTCTGCATTTGTTTTATAGAGATCCAAATGCCGAGCAGAATGTTGCATGTCACCAGTGGATAGAGCTTTGGGCCTGGTATGTGTCCTCTGAGCAGACTGAATGTACTAGTGCCACCAAACACAGGATGCTGGAAGGAGCTTCAGAACTTTAAACATGCCTTGTCCAGGCTGTGTGAAAGCTGGGTTCAGATCCCTCTTCTTGCTGAAGCCTCTGTACTGCTTTACCTCTTTGCTGGGAAATTAGGCTGAGAAAATACCCCATCCTGTTTGCATGAGTTGGTTAACTGTGTTGTAGAGAGTACAAGATTTGTAGGACTGTTCAGACAGCAGCTGAGGAAATCCTCCCTCTGCAACCCAGTAGTTTTGGCATTTAAATGGCGAAACAGGAGTGCAGATCGTGCTCCTAGTAGCCCTTGCAGTTGACATAGAAAACACCATGTAGCTAATGCTAACATTTGTGTTAATAGCAAAGTAACTGTTCACAGAAGTGGAGGGAAGCATCTGACTTAGCAGTTGGAACACTTCTGTGCCAGGTGATGTACAAGGTTGTACACCTCAGTCCGAGGAGAGGCTTGTCCTTACTTGCTGCACCTGTAGTCTTACTGTTGTGAAGTTAAGACTCTACTTTCTATGCAACTGCATTTTAAAGGGCTGTATGGAAAGATGATATATATTCAGTTTATTTGATTCCTTTTATTCCTAGGACTTGTCTTAGATATTTTAGCCTTTTACTTTGCAGTTTTGATTTACCACGTAGATCTTTCAGAGGAGCAGAAGTTCTGCATTTTTTCCTGCATTTGTTTTTTCTTGGTTAACTCTGGATTGGCAAGTTTTGATTGTGTCCTAATTTACAAATGACTGATAAAATAACAAATGCTCTGTAAAACTGTTTCTGCTGTACTCACAACCTTCTGGGAGGGCCCTGACCTCTCGCCAACCTCTTCCCATATTGTCACATGAAGGGTTTCTTAGTTTGAAGACTGCTGTTGTGGGCAGCTTCCTGTTCAGCCTTTGGGAAGGAAGGCAGCCCAAGAATGCACCACAGTTCTGCCTTTGACTTGTCTGTGGACCTTGGGCGCCCTGTGCTTTGAGTTCCACATAGGACTAGATCTCTGAATGACATTGCGTATGTCCATCTTTGGACCATGTGCAACGTGTTCTTTACTTCCATCCCTGCATGTTTTCCTCCTTAAGGACTTGAAAGGAACAATAAAACAAAAGTAAAATTCAGTGTGACAGTGCTACACAAGATAGTCAGACTCTTTCTTATAAAATATGTAGGGTTACGTGGATGCTTTGATTATCAGTGGAGAGCATGGCATCCCAGATTGCTGTTCATAATTCTGCTGCTGCCCTGCTCAGCAAATTGATTTTCTTCTTGTGCCTCATTTCCATCATACCTAAAATAATAAAACATTTTTAACACCCTATAAATTCTACTAATCAGAAGCAGAATGTTGAAATTTGAGTATTATGACTGCTTTTTATATTAATAACTTCAGTTGTGTGTGAGCATCTAAGTTATTTAGACATGCAGAAGACCCAATGCTGGGAAAAAATGTGCTCTCTTTATGCTTCATTGGTAGCTGGAATTCCTTCTTTGGGGATGTACACTTTATGTTGTTCCTCTCCTCATTAAAAGCTATTGCCACTAAATTGCAGGATTTTAAAATCCGTATTTGAGTACATATCTTAAAATACTTAAACATAAAAGAACCTTTGGGGCATGTGAAAAATACATATATTCTTTCTTAGAGTAGGAGAAACAGCCCTGGAGGTGCCATTAATTCAGCCATGTTTGTCATAATTAAATTGACAATGATAGTTTTCATATGTAAGTGAATATCTGCTGAGGAAAATTTGCTATGTTTTTATTATTAGAAGTCAGTCATTTGTCACTCCTTAAAACACTTGAATTTGCTTCAGGGATTTTAGGGATTGTTTTTTTCCTAAGCTAGTAACAATAACCAGGAGATGATTCAGGTAGTGCTGACCTTGTGTCTTTCTATATGCCTAAATACTTGTGTTTTTACTTTGCAATCAGTATGTTTATCAGTCTTCTAATATTTTAAATTCTTCAGAGCTGGAAATTCTTATCCTTGTTTTCATAAAGCATGTAGTCTCCACCTCTGTTCCCTGTCTGTCCCCCCGTTATTACTTAATGAAAGAATATGATATAATTCAAGTTCGGTCATTACCAGATGTCAGGAAATACGCACTGAAACACAATGTCTTGAGTAAGGGAAGACATAACACCGGCGTTTCTGCTGTGTTTAGTCCCAGTGAACTTGCTCCCCACTCAAGGCATTCCTATGTAAGTTTACCATACTAGCGAGGAAAAATTTTATCTTTCCCAATATTGGTGCTCCAAGGGACGGGAGAAGATACCATTATATTGCAGTACCATGAAAGTTTTTGGACACACTGTTAGTGAGATTCCCACGGGCAGTGAGGGAAGAATGTCCTTCCGAACTCACGTTCCCCCATATGACAACCTATTGCTAGAGGATCTTGGCTTCTGATGGGAGCTACAGCACAGGTGGGCACTGTGACTGTTCACCTGCTGCCTTCCTTCCATCTGCTAGGGAAGAGCTAATCCTACGTATGTGGTGGCCTTAGTCCAGGCTGGAGATGGTGAGGAGGAGATAAGGAATGAGAAAGAGTTGGGTCCAGTTCCTTCCTTCTGTTGGTATGGAGACACTTTGTGTGCACTGCTCTTTAGCTGTACAGAAGAGAGCTGGGTAGATGAGAAAAAGACACAGTGAGTCTGGAGGCTGCAGAACATAAGAATAGTATCTTGGGTGATGTTCTAGGAATACCTGACATTTACAGGGTATGTTAGAAGTTGACACTTTGCAGCAGTTTGTGTTTCCCATCTATAGGTTATGTCATAGTAACATTATTGAGAAATTGGAATTGATCACTTTTGCTGCTTATTGAACAGTTTTGAATTGCAAAGGCTTTTAAGTGAAACTGTTTGTCATTCAAGTGCACGTTAAATAAGAATATCTTAGGAAAAAATGGAGTTTCAGGGTTTTTTTTGTGAGAATTTAGCACACATAAGGTTTGTTACATGTGTTATACTTTAGAAGTCTGGGGGATGATTTTTAATTGCTATGTGTCTTCAAACACCAGTTGATGAACATTCTGTTAAGTTATTCAGAGAGCTGCATTTGTCTTTTTGCCTTTACTGTATGTGTTGCTCTGTTAATTTTGAATTACTATGCCATGTTCTTTGCTTTTAGTTCTTGTACAATTGTAAATAAATATGGATATATAAATGATACTGTTGTAAAACAGGTATACATATACAGGGAACAAGATTGTAATATGTGATATTGAGGCTCCTATGCTTAAGTTCAAGTTTAAAAAATATGTTTCATCATAGGCCTGCAAAATGCTGAATGCCTTGTTTTGACTTGGATTTGGGTTTTCTTTTTGGGTATGTGGCTTTTTTATTGTTTAGAGAAGAGTTTTATTTGTCAAATTCTAACTGTAGGTTCCTGAATCTTTAGCTTAACTTAAACTTAGCTTTAAGTTTAGTTGTTTGAGAAAGTGAAGGAGTATTTACAGGTTAATTATCTGTCAAAGTTGCCTCAATAAGCCACTTTTTAATCCAGAAAAACCTGTTTGGATTATAATGGCCTCATGAGGCCATTTAAAATAGAAAGAATTAATGCTTTAAAGATCTTTCAATAACACAGCTAAGTTCTTAACTTGCCACAAAATATGTCTGAGGTTCAGCTGTAGAAAAAACCTGAATACCTCAGTACTGTGATTACTTCTTTGAAGGGCTGTAAGTGTCAGAAACGTGGCTGTAAGCAGATGTTTCTTTACTATGTTTTTTTTTTTTTTACTATCATTATTGTCATCTGTTGCTTGAGAGATATTTCATTCACCAAAGAAATCTACACAATGGAAGTGTCATTTGGAAGCATGATGTTGATGTTCCCTTATAGGAGCATGAATATCATATCAGACACTTCAACACACACACTTCTCCTTCAACAGGCTCGGCAGATGGCAGCTGTCCTTCTGCGCCGCCTGTTGTCATCTGCATTTGAAGAAGTTTATCCAGCTCTGTCACCTGAGGATCAGACGTCAGTCAAGAGTGAATTGCTGCTCTTTATCCAGTTAGAAGTGCAGTCCACTATGAGAAAGAAAATATGTGACATAGTCGCTGAATTGGCCAGGAATTTAATAGGTACTTCCTTTACATAAGTTGATACTGTTGTAAAATGTTTATGTATTGATAGTAGTTGTGTTTGTATCTCTTGTTCTCTAGTCCTGCTTAGGCGTTTGCACATGATGTGCTAACTGATTCCATGGCCTATAATAGAACCTAGTATTTGTTCACACTGTCCTTGACCAGATAAAAATAAGATTCTTAAACTCTGCTTCTTAAATTGCTGGAGTTTAGGTGAGATTGTATTATGGTTTATAAATCCAGTTTTGCGTAAATTGTCATGAATTATGCTGAACATTGCATCAGCTTCTTTTTTTGAGTGCTGCTATATAGCAGTGAACAGAGATCATCTTTTGTTCTGGAGTGTTTTTAGGTTAAACATTTCACGGTATTTTACATAGTGACTTAGGCACATCTTCAGATCAGGGAATCAGTGATGACTGGTTTTCCTACACAATTGATATCTCACTGTTCTGAAGTTTGCTGATTCTAAAACTTTGTTATGTTTAATGTAGATGAAGATGGCAACAACCAGTGGCCAGAAGTTCTGAAATTCTTATTTGACTCTGTCAGCTCTCAGAATGTGGGACTGCGTGAGGCTGCTCTACATATTTTCTGGTAAGCTACATTTTTGTAGGATAGCAAAATTACGTCTGAAAATAAAAGAAAGCTGTCACAATGTAATTAACTAGCAATCATATTTATTTCATTTATTTTCTTCTATAGTGGCTTACTTACACATGTCCCATTACAGTCTGTAACTTAAACAATGGATAAGTTTGAAATAGTAGTTTAACATTAACTTGTGTGAATTTTTATTAATGTTTTGGTTTTATCCTTAGGAATTTTCCTGGGATTTTTGGGAATCAACAACAACACTATTTGGATGTCATTAAGAGAATGCTGGTTCAGTGTATGCAAGATCAGGAGCATCCCTCAGTAAGACCTTTATGTTCTTTTGGGATTTTAGTATGTTCTGAGCATAGAAACTCAGTGCATAGTCTCAGACGTAAAGGTTGAACCATAGATTTCAACCAGAGAATTGCATTATCTAAAACTTATGAACATATGGAGTTCTAACTGTGCCTGCTGCAAAACCAAAGGCTCAGCCCCTTTTGTGGTGCTAAAGCTGACTGTCTGCTCATATCTGCATTGCTTAGGCCCAAATTCTTCCCTAGTTATGCTTGGAGAAACCCAGTTTCTGTGGCCCCAAGCAGATGAGGTTTTAGCCAGCAGCACTGAGGGGTCAGAAACGCCTTGTTAAATTCTCTTTCTGACCTTTGTGTTCAACAGTGTAAGTCTGTCCTGTCTCTACATACAGTATCTGTACATGGTATGTCTCAAAATCCTGAATACATGACAGCTCCTTGAACTGTTTCTGCATGTTTTGCTCTATGGGTGTGTGAGCAAGCCTTGCTTTTCTGGAAGGCTTCAGATTTGTGCAGAGAATTGTAGTTTAAAAATGTTTCGCTTGTGGAAAAGGCTGGGCAAGGATAAGAAACCCTGCTGTGGTTCAGTTTGCTGCTCCCCCACGGATTACTTTTTCTGACCTTTGAAAGTCAACTGAATAACATTGTCCAAAGTACCACAAGTCATGCCTTTAAAGAAGCATGTCTTAAACACTTAGATCACACTTCTTGAAAAATGAGACTGACACTTGCATGCACATTTGAAGTTTTGTTGGAAGTTGAAAACAATGGGGTTTTTTCCTCTTTTCTTTCATTAAATGAAAACCATCAAAACAAAAAGCAAAACTAGGGACTACTTGCTGCCTCCTAGGATAAACTTTTTGTATTGTAGACAGCGTAGATGCTAATGGCCTTCATTATCGCTTTACCTTAATTTGAAGTAAAATTTAGAATCCCCTGTTAAAAACTAGCAGAGGCATGTTTCAGTACTAGTGTCTCACATTTATTTTCCACCCATGTCTTTTAGATCAAAACTTTGTCTGCCAGAGCTGCAGCTGCATTTGTACTTGCTAATGAACTCAATGCTCCCCTCCTTAAACATTTTGCAGACTTGCTACCTGGAATCTTGCAGGTAAGAAACCAAGCAACATTTAATGTGCCATTACTATCTGTATTGACTACATCCAAATGTAAATTATTGGTCTGCAAATTTATGAATTTTTGCTGAGATCTGAATTACGTGAGCCTTTTAGCCAGACAGCAGTCACCAGCAAGATGGAGACTAATAAGGAATTTTGCAAATAGAGGATAACTGATAAAGTTTTAAAGAAAATAGCTCAGTGCTGATCAACTTATGCAGTGCTACAGACATAAATGAGTTAAAATTCTGTGTAAGGTATATAGGTCAAAATCTTACAGCTTTTCAATTACCCATGATATTGAAATACAGTTTAAATATGGGCCACCCTGAGATTTGAAGTAATCTGTAATTGGGGAATTCATGGACTTGTGATGTCCTGTATCTCTTCACTTTAGAGGAAAGCATGGAATGATTCTGAACATCAGTTCTCAGACTGAGAACAAGAGAATGTAGAAATGATCTTTATTGTTTGATAAATTAGGAGATTGCAAATAAAAGGCCGTTTGAAGCTTCATATAATTTCTGAGGCTGGATCTCAAATTCATCTGGATGGATGAATTTGAGCAAAAGCTGAAATTCTAGTGTAAGGTTATTTACTTTTGCAGAGAAGCCTATTGTAAACCAAGCCAGAGACAGAAGTGGTTTGAGCTCTGAAGGATGACAATTTCACAGTACACTTCCCTTTCTACATCAAGAAACAGTGGAAGCAACTAAGCTTGATATGATAACACAGGAAGTGAACTTCTGGTGATTTTAAATTAGGCTAAATTTACATTAAAGACAGACTTCTCACTACAGTCAGAACAGCAGGTTCCTGTTGACAGTGTAAGCTGTAAACTGCGTGTGCTTTGTGGCAAGCTGAAGAAAAATTTTGCCAAATCTACATCTACAGTGGCATCTGCAACTGGTGGAATTCTGCTTGATCTTAAATGCAGACTGAGAGGAATTTATTCAAATAATCTGAACTTGAAAATGGGCTATAGTATGTATAAGTTAAGCGTTTTGATGTCGAGGTCTCTATTTGGTGGTTAGTCCCTGTTGGTGCCTTTGTCAGTAACAATTTTAAAAGTTGTAATTGTCTGAGAAGATCTTGGCTGTACAGTACTGTGTAAGTGGGGGGAAGGCAGGGTTTGGGATACTCATACCATTTGTCTTGATATGTGGCACTTCTTAAATAGTGTGTGGGTTTTAGATTTCAGGCTAATAGCCTACTCAGTGTGCTGTAACTTTTAATGCTACTATTACACTATTTAGACACTGTAACAAGACTGGCACTTGGCTCTCATTTTCAAGCCTGCCTTTGCAAATACAGAGCACAGAGCTGTGTTATGAAATCTGTCTTTTTAAAGTACTTACTGCAAGAAGAACTAGATTTTCTGGCTGTGGTAACACAAGATGGATATGAAGATCCAAGTTTATAAATAGGAATGTGTTAGAATAGTGATGAGTGACCTTTGGAGACAGTTGGATGCCTTTTTTGTTGCTGTTGAAATTCATTTTGTTGAAATACTGACGTGGTAAAAAAGCTAAAAATAAAATTCTTACTTGGCATATCAGTCCTTTCAGAAGAGGATCTATAAGAGTTATGCTGGAAGTTGAACTTCCAAAACTGACAGCTGAAACTTTTACCCAAAACTTTCTCTTGCAAAGGGAGGTAAAAGCAGATAGAACTTCACTGACTTCCTTGGATGTTTGATACTACAGAAAAGTGCCTCTGCCTTTTAGGGCTCACTTTTCACTTTGAGCTGCTTTCTTCAGAAAACCAGTCTTGCTTTAAAAAACTGTCAGAGTTGCAATGGGTATAAAGTACAGTTTTGCAGAAAATTCCAGTAAATATTACATTGTCCTTTGAGAGAATCAGAGGATGTTGTAGCTATTAGACCAAAAGGCCTTAACCATGACAGATTTTTTTTTCCAGATTTTTCCAGAACATTTCTGGTACTAGAAGATGCTGCTTCTGTGTTGAAAGTGTGGGTTATATGAGTGTCATTATCAAAAATGTTGAATTGTAGACCTTAATATTAAAAATCACTTAGTTACTCACTTAATAAAATGTTTCAACATTAGGAAGACATAAAATATATTGCTAATGAAAACTCCTTTCAAAACCTTAGAAGTGAGTGTAAAGACTTTTTTCTTTGAAGCTTTGTTTACTTCTAAATGATAACACCATTGAGTAACAGTGTTCTGTTTTGGCACTAAAATATCACCCTGATCAGTTTAAAGTAAGTTTTAAATTACTTTTCAGAATGTGGTTATGGGTTAGGAAAAATAGTTGCAAAAAGCTTGATTTCTTTTTCTCGTTTCCATGTCTGTGACTGAAGGCTGAAAGATCTGCTTTAATTTGATGGCTCTCGAGGGATGTCTGGAAAGAACTTCTTTTATCTTGTGGTTCCTGGTGTTTATGAGCATCAACTATTCAAAACTTTTTTCACATAACAGGCAAAAGAGGAGTTGGGCTCATTTTCCTTCTTTTGGGCAGAGTTACTTTCTTTTAAATGAATTTTGAAGTTGTTGTCAGAACTCAGTGATTTTGGATGTTGGAGCCTCCGAGGTGTGACCTTCATTCTTTCTGATTGTCTGCAATGTTAGATTTGAACATTGTGAGCCATAACTTTGTTGTAGAAAACTTGTCATTTTGGATGCTGCATAGTAAGGATCCTGTTATGGATTTATGCACACAGGTCGCCATAACAGGGTCTGACCCTGGGATCCTGCTGGAAGTTGGAGTGAAGGCTTCTAATTAATTGTATTCTATTAGTTCTCAGGTTACAGCCTGAGCTGATGCCTCCGGAGAGGGACCCCCTACCCCAAGTCATGTCTCTCAACTGTACGTGTGTCCCTGGTGGCCCAGTCCCCAGCCACTTCTGGTTGGTGGTTTCTTGATTTCTTACTGGTTTTCATTGTTGAAGGGCTCATCTTCTGATGAAGTTACTTCATTCTCTTGGAATTGTCTCCTTGATTCTTATCTTCTTCATTCTGCTTGTTTCTGCTAGAATCAGCCAGTTCATAGTTCATAGAAGCATTAGTTTTAACAAAAAGTTTACTCTGGTCAATTCTTGTGGCCTCAGGCTTTGGCTACTTAATACTAAATGAGACTGTTCAGAGAAAGAAGAATAGAATTAATGAAGTTCCTTCTATAACACTGGTCCTATTCATAATGTTGTTTGTTTTTATTTAATCTTATCTCCATCTTATCTTTTTATAGGCTCTAAATGATTCCTGCTACCAAAATGATGATTCTGTTCTGAAATCCCTTGTAGAAATTGCAGATTCTGTTCCTAAGTATTTACGACCACATTTAGAAGCTACTTTGCAACTAACTCTGAAGGTAAAGCTAGGAATATTTTTTAAGAATCACTTTTTCCACACCAAAACTTCTGTTCTAACCATTTACTTTAATCTTTTGGGTTGTAGTTGTGTGCAGATGCCAGTCTCAGTAACATGCAGCGTCAGTTGGCACTGGAAGTAATAGTGGCCTTGTCAGAAACTGCTGCTGCTATGCTGAGGAGGCATACAAATATTATTGCACAAGCCAGTAAGTATTTTCCTCATTTTCTTTGTTGAAATAGTTGTCCTTTGCAGTATTAAGTGGACTTTGCTGTTGGCCAGTGGCAAAACCACATCCAACTGAGAGTTTGCTGGTGCACATAACTTAAGAAAACTCAATTCCATGTTACCTAATGGAGTAACCCCCTTCCTATTATGACTCTTCATAAATTAATCCATGCTTATGCAGCACCAGAAATTTGAATAAAAATACAGTAGACTCTTATTAGATGTTTCCAAGGAAAACACTACTTGCATGCTTTTCTGCTGGCTTTGGAAAATTTCACTGTAGCAAAAAAAAAAGCACATTTAGTTCTTTAGTTCTACGTTTGGAGTTTGGTATGTAGGCCAGATACTCTGTGGTGCTGGCAAGTCAAGACTGAAGGAATTCAACATGCATGTTGAGCATCAGTAGTGAGTTAAAGCTGTGAATTAAAAAAATCAGATGCTGGTATAAATACACAGAAATAATCTAATTAGTCTATTTAACACGTGGATGGTAAAGTCTTTGAAGAGGCACTTTTTAAATCATGCATTATTATTTGAAATGCTAAAAATAAATGTCTTCTGGGCAACCCCAGCATCAGTGCTGTTTGCACTGGTGTTTCTTTGCCTTTTAAACCCTTTCTTTGACTAGATCAGGATACTGGCACAGCAGTGTAGCCTGTTTCTCCCTCCCTGTCTCGAGCTTGTGTTTGTCAAAATTCCTGCTTTTTTTCTGGGGCTTGCATAAACGGCAACTTCTGCTGTGTGCTCAGCTCAAAAATACTACAATTTTGTACCGATGTCATGAAAATTATAAAACTTCTGTTGGAAAATGTTATAAACTGGGTCTGCTTAGCTTTAAAATGTTGATGTGAGTTTTGCTTGCTAGTAGGATAGTTTTGAAAAAGTTCTTTAGAACATATTTTGAAATCTGTAAATTTTCAGAACACTTTATTTTCACTCCATCCTGTAGCTTGTTGGAATTACTAATGCTTGACGCTTGCTGACCCCCCATCATTACAAACTTCTTATTTGTTGAGAAGAAAACTACCTCTTACCTCTTCAGAATGTTATTCCTATTATTTAGGGTTGCTAGTTGCTGTTTAGAAATGAAATACTTCTATTAAGATAAAGAATGGGAATGAAAAGCCTTTCATTTGCAATTCATCATAAAATTAGTCTTATTATTAATATATCACTAAGGAGAAAGACATTTATTTTGCAGAACTGGTAAAGCGGTTGTGCCCAGGGAATGATAAAAAGGTAGCAAAAAAGGATCGGTTTTGTCTTGGCTTTGTGTCTTAATTTGAAAGGCTTTCTGTTTCCATTCAACTGAGAAGTTGCTAGATCACTTGATACTCCAGCTAGAACTGGTACTTAGGCAAAATTGTCATCTTGTGCTGGTTTTACTGAGTGCAGTGCTGGTTTAGGAGTGTGTGTCCTGTGTGCCAATTAGCTGCTCAGGAATCCACTTGGATTAAGACTTCCCTTCTTGAGCTCACAGGATTGCAGAGAGTTTTATTGCTCTGATAAGAAGCAGCTTAGTGGGCTAATGCTTAA
The DNA here is from genome assembly GCA_013397315.1 of Donacobius atricapilla. Classification (NCBI taxonomy): domain Eukaryota; kingdom Metazoa; phylum Chordata; class Aves; order Passeriformes; family Mimidae; genus Donacobius; species Donacobius atricapilla. The sequence continues at coordinate 698,033 of WBMY01011728.1, read as the reverse complement.
CTTGTTTGTAAGAGTATATATTGGGAGTAATTAAATTTTGAGGGCTTTTTGGGACAATGTTGAAATTTCTATGCATGCTTTACATTTTTTTAAAAACTCTTTGTGAAGCTTACTGGCAGCCACATTCATGTAAAACATCAAGAAGAAACAAGATGTTGTAGGTTCTAGATACAATGATGGCCAGAGCGCATTGGATGAGAGTTTGTTCTCAGCCTTGTTTGTTAGCAGCAGCAAACATTGACAATGACTTCTTGGAGCCACAGTGCATTTATGTTAGATGATGTTTGTCTTCCATATTCCATAGCTGTTGTGACAATCCATGGTGCTCATGTGTGTACTTATGTGTGTCTGTGTCTGAAAATCTTCTGGACTGTAATACTTCGGCATTTTTTTGAGGTCTAATGACTGTATATAAAACAGATATGTGGACATCATGCTGGAGAGATCATAGTGTCTGTTATCTTGATAGTACATAGAAGCCCTCTGGAGGTTTTTGAAGCCATCAAATATTCTCTGTCTGAAAATATATACCCACATCAAGCAAATAAATCCATAATTTGATCTTTTTTTGATACTTACCCTACAATGCTATCAGTGAACAATATTTTTTTTCTGTCATCAGTTGATCAGAAGTTTCTCATCTGTCCAGATGTGTGGTGGTGAGTTTGCTTAGGGTGTTGTCTCTGTGGTAGATTACAATAGTGCAGGCATGGTATGGAACTCAGCAGTTGCAGCATACTGATCAGTTCCAGTAAATCTCATTAGCAGCATGAACAGTTACTGGATGCCTACTAGTTTTTCAGGCAGGTTGCTGTAAAGGGCAGTTACCTGTGATGGCTGTCTTCAAGATGTGTGGTAGCTGTGCTAAAAAGATTGTTAAAGGTCAAGGGCTGAGTAGTTGACAGAAACCTTTTGTTTCCAGGTCACAGTGAAACTTTGTTGCAAAAGTTATACTAAATTCAAACAACTGCTCTGAATGATTGGTGTGTAATACAGAGTAAAGAAGTGCTTAGGAGTACCTTACTTTGCTCTGAAAGTGCAAGGTAAACTTTTCACCCCTTGTGCTTCTGAAGGGCACAGCAACTGGCAGACTTAGAGCCGACAAACCACTGTACTCCTTCCTCCTGTGAGAACTCATAAGAAGAGGTGATGCTTATTGCATAGTTTAATGCTGTGATGAGATTGTGTAATAGTCTCTATAAAGACATGGAATGAGAAGAATGGACAGAATCAATCTACAGAGGTAGAAGTAGAAAACTGGTGGATTATAATGTGCAAGATATGTTCATTATACCAAAGAAAAATTTACATCTGGTGGAAAAAGGAAATCTCAAGTTCTAAACCATGGCCTCATTGCTCATTGTAAGAGAAAAGCTTTATGCTAAGCAACCACTGTATAAATAGTTAACAAAATTTATTCTGTTAATAAAACTATGGGTTCAGTAATATTCTTACATACTTAATAATCTCTTTCAATAGTAAATGTTCAAAGGATGATGTCAGAGTTTCAGAAAAATTCAGGAAGTATATCAGAGTTCTTAAGGCATATAATAATGATTTTAACTCTTTCAAGAATACAGACTTTATTAAGGAATTTGCTTTTTATAATTGTCACGATCTACAAAAAAAAATTGAGTCTTGCTAAGTTATACTCAAGATTTTTTTACTTTTAATTTGAATGTTCTGAAAATACTTCTCTGGCAATCAGTTCTGGATTATTGGCTGATGCAGTTTGACAGACCTGGCTATTTGCTACTGAAAGAAAAGCTGGTTTTCTTCAAAAATGTTTGAAAGGAGAACACTTGAAATTCATACTTGTTATTTGAGAATCTATTTTAAGAGATCAGCCTGAGTTTAAAACTGGGTTTTTTTTTCAGTTCCTCAGATGTTAGCAATGATGGTTGACTTGGAAGAAGATGAAGATTGGGCAAATGCAGATGAGCTGGCAGATGATGATTTTGACAGGTAATTATGAAACTAGTTGTTTCAATGTGTTACCAAGGCTGTGGCTAAAAGCACATTTAAAGTGCAGAATGCAAATGCCTGTAGTGCATTACTTTTTCTTTATTCAAATAACTATTGTAATTTTGTTCCTTCAGTCATGAGCAGTTTATATATAGGTTACTCTTAGGTAGTGTTCAACAAGGAAGTAAATTATTTCAGTTTTAGTTTTCATATTTGCTGTAATTAGACAAGTTGCATGTCCCCATGTTTGCTGTTTTGTACTGTTGTAACTTTCTAAAGCCTTTAGCTTTTGTTTTTTCTGTCATTTATATTACTCAGTTCAGAAGTCAGTGCCTCTTAATCCTCTAAATTGAGGGCTAATCCTGAAGTTAGCAAGAAGCCAGGTTGAAGCATATTGACCTGTTCAATCACCCACAACCAATGTCTTTGTATTTTTCTGTATCTATGCCCTTGAAAATGTGTTGTCTTAGAAAAAAGATGACTTTGGAAGGATGTCATCATGCATGGCAGAATTCCTTGTTGGATTTCACCTAATCCAAAAATACTATGATTTTGCTATTATTTTACATCCCTTGGTATGGCTAGCAATAGCTTAGCTTGTTGTGTGTTCCGCAAGAAAGATCTAAAGGTGTCCAGTCATTTGGATTTGCTAATTCCTACGTGCTTTGTTGCTTGCTCCAACCTGTTACTAAAATAGTGGTTTGTATACAGCATCCTGTTACGTTTGCTCTTGTCCAACTATTGTTAGAGTGAAGTGGAAGAAAGCAGAAATAGGTGTAGGAGGTAACTATATCCACGCTTCTATAAAGACTTGGATGTTCATTTCCCAGTCTAGACACTTCTTTGACATACCTGACTCATGGAGACTCAGATGTAATTAGTGTTTTGAGACAATTTATCTCAGAACACTTAGAGGTCTTCCCAGGAAAATAGACAATGGAAGAGATGTTCATTTACCCTGAGCTGTAAAGCAACTTCTAACAGATTGCAGGCATGTAAAGACGCCTGTAGGACTGATGCATAGGAATTTATGGAATAATCCGTTTAATCTTTGCCTTACTTGAAATAATCTTTTTAGTTCACTTTGATTATGAAATTGAAAGTGAACTGTCCTTCCTTCTCTGCCTTATGTAGTAGACCATACCCTTTTAAGCTGTTTCCTCAGTGCTGAAATTTTCCTATAGAAGTGTCAGACACCACCACTTCATTCAGGTTTGTTAAGTATTTGAATCTTTTCAGTCAATAAAATTTCAAGGGGGAATAGAATATTCAAGTTCATATCCTTATCAGGCCTTTCAGGGTGTGGAAATTTATTCAGATGGCTTGCTTTGGGCAGCTTAGCAAGTATGCTGAATCATGCACTTGGGGCATGCCATTTTCTCTTTTTTGTCAGCAGAGTAACTTTGTTCTTCTAAATACAGCTTAGCTGCCTATGGATTTTGTAATGAAAATTTTCCTTCTCTTTGTTAGAAGTCAGAAGTAGAGTGAGCACAGATCAGAAAACAAGTTATGCTTGACAACCTTAGCCTGAAGGAGCTCCTTTGGCCCTCGAAGTACTAGGAGAGCTTGAGGCTTAGACACAAACTACTGGACATGAGCTGGTCTCTGATGATCGTGTGTGTAAGGGCAGTTTTTCTTTTAGCAGGGTCACTCCCAGTGCTGCTCTGTCCTTCCCACCACTGAAGCTCACCTTTGTGGAGAGCTCAGTGGCTGATGTGCATGCTAATGTCTCCTGGTGCTTGAATCTTTGTAGCTTCAAGAAGACTGAAATTTTTGTGCAGTCCCAGGAACAGGCTAATGATCATCAGGCTTCGCCCTAGTTAGGGTGTGTTCAGATCTCATTAAGGGGGATATGAGTCAGCCCACACAAAAGCAGCAGGGAATACTTTAGCATTTCCGGTTTTTTGTTGCTCCGACTTCATAAAGGAGTGAAATTCTAAAGGAGGAAAAGATTAATCCGACTTCCTCTTTTCTTGGCAAAAGCCTCGCAAACTTTAGAGAGAGATGTGTGGTCATTTTTCTGATAAACTATCTTTATTTCTTGAAACTGAATGTGTGAATTAATGGTGGGAAGAAAGCTCAAGGAATGGAATTTCAGATGAAAGCTCCTATTAACTGTAATGAGTTTGCTCCAGTTTAACTCTGTGTGCCCATGCTCCATTGTTCTGCTGGTGATGTCTGTTTATTTGAACATGACTACTCTGAGGAACAAATACAATGCTGTCAATATCTTTTCACAATCACCTTTGTTCACCACATGTGAGTTTCTAGATCATTTGTGGGTTTAATGAGACTTGGGGATTCAAGCATAGTAATTTGAAGACCTTTTTCTGACCCAGCTGACTGAAAGTTTAAAGAAGAGGGAGATTGATCCCTTTCTGAACCTTTACTCAGTTTTTTCATCATCGTGGGTGTCTAGGATGGACTATAATAACTTTGAGTTACTACAATGCCAGCCATACTCAGACTGTAACAGTAGTTTTCTGTGTCCTGGAAACTTTCTTGCTTTTTTATAGGGGATAATTTCATAGGGTGGGACAAACCGTTTTGCACAGATAATGTTGGGCTGTTTTAAGTTTTGTAACTGGCCAAGAGTCACAAATTCCTCGCCTGGGCTGGATGTTTTCTGCCTTGAGTCATTGACAAGAGACCATGGTACTGAGTATAGCCATACAAGAAAGGTCTCTTGTGTGCCAAAGTTTGAATTCTGCTGGTTCACCTGAATCATAGCAAGTTTAAACTGGTTTATGTTCTCATGACAAAAAGGCAATGGCCAATGTTATTGCTTCGTTGATTGCAAATTTAGTTTCAGCTTTCTAAGTGTGTGTAACTGCTGTGTAATTCAGTCTGTACCTTTGGATTTAGTGCTAGTAAGACTCAAGTTTCTTTGTTAGTAGACTTAATCAGTGGCCTGCAGATAACAAATGTTTCAGTGAATAGTAAATAACTATTTTGTGGCTGGTGTGTGTGTTTTTACATTTGAGTATGGTTTATTTACTTAGAGAGGCTCGTGTTTTCAGACGGCAAAAGCATGAAGACTAGAACTGCAGGGAAGAGCACTCTGCTGGACTGCTTGTTTTATTGTAGGTATCAAACCACTGATATTTGTGTAATCGATGTTTAGCAATGCAGTGGCTGGTGAGAGTGCGCTGGACAGGATGGCATGTGGCCTTGGAGGGAAACTTGTTTTGCCTATGATTAAAGAACATATTATGCAAATGCTTCAGAATCGTAAGTAACTGCGTTTTCTTTTATTATTTTTTAACAATTCTGTCCTTTCCAGGAGCTTCAATACCTCTTAAGTCTTCGTGTTTAGCTACTTGATCTGTTATTATACATTTCCACTTATGATGTCAGCAGCAAAAACTGTAAATGCTGTGAACTTGAAAGTTTATACCTTCTCTTGGAGCAATTTATTAAACTTACATAGACTGCATTACAACATTTTTTCTGGTAAATGGACAGCTGAGCAGAGATGTCATAAAAAAATACAATTCTTTTTAAACACTGGGAGTTACATAAAATAAGGGAAGACTTGGGGTTTTCCTATTTCAAAATATTCCCTTTAAATCCCTAAACAGACTCTCACTGTACCCTAAGTTTGTCTGAAGTGCTACTTGTTTTCTGTAGCTCAGTGTTTTTGCTTCTTCAGAAGTGCTGCATTTAAGTGAAACTTTAATGTGTTACAGTTTGTAAGGGAGAACTTGTTTTTTTCTCCCTGGAATTTGATGGACAGAGGTCATTGGTAGGCTGTCTTTTTGGTGTGTTGATTTTAATACTTGTTTCATGAGGTGTTTATACATATTCTTATCAGTTGTTTTGTATGCTTCTTTTCCTCTTAAAATATCTGTAATGCCTGCTCAGCCAGTGATTCAAAAAAATACTGTGCAGTGCTTTCATGTGCTTTCACTTATCCTGTAGTTTGAGCCTTTGGAGTAGAAGATAACAGAGAAGTTCTGGGTACTATTTCTGCTGCCTTCATGGTTTAAAATCCAGTCCAGAAAAGGCTGTTAGCATTTTGGGTGTGGAACAGAGGGCTACTCAAGGTAGCACCTGCTGTGTGTGAACATGTACAAAATCTGTTTGGAATTAAAGGGGTTTTTTATAAAGAAAGTTTTATTAATGAAATGAGCTAACCTGACCCAGTGTTGGTAGCTTCTAGGCTAGCAACTAGCTAATTTTGTAGTGTATTCAGAGAAGTGTGGAGTCTAATTAATCACTGAAAGATCTGAGTCCTGTGAAGGGAAGATAATGCAATTCATGCCTGATGCTTGTTTTCTTGTGGGTCAGAGCTGTCCATACCCATTAATACTCTTTGGAGAAGGGAAATGCAAAAGATGTTGTTTGGATTGGAAGCTCTCTCTGGTAGGGACTTGGGGTGAAAGATGAAGATACTTTGATTAAAACATTGACAGTTCTCTCAGAAGTCAAACTTTTCCTTCTTCTATCCCCTCTTTCTTACAAATATTTATTGAAATAATAATTTGAGACTCTGGAGTTTTGACTGGGTGGCCAGATAGTCCACAGAAGATTGGGTTTCATTTCGTAGATTTATTAATTTCAAGTTTCAAATACATGCTAACAGTATCGCAGTGGGAGTCACAAGGTGTAGGCTTAACTAGGAGCATCTAATGAACTGAAATAGCTTTTCTATTGTACCTTGTGTCAAGATGATACTTCATTGCATCCGGGTCAGACAGAAGCTTGAGTGTCAGGATTCTGCTGCTCTGAACTGTGATGTTCTTCATTGCAAGAATGTAATATGTTACTAACAACAATGAAATATTGCACTATTTTGGGAGATAAGTTCTGTAACATGCCTTTCCCACAGGTCATGTGATAAAGCTGTTATTCCTTTGGTTTTCTCTTCTGTAATCCCAGTGATTTCTAGCGCAGAGAAAGATTTTTGTAAAAAGAAATAAAATAAATTGGAGTTTTTCACATGTTGCTCAATAAAAAAGGGAGAGGGGCATGAAAGATTCATTTCAACAATACCCACTACCCTGAGAATAAGTTAGTACGACTTGGAGGTGGGGAAAGTTTGCATCATTAGTGGAATGTTACTCTCCTTACATCCTTGAGAAGACTGCTGAAAAGTTTTGTACCAATCATTTATTAAATTCAGATGTTGTTTGAGTCATTAGACCTTTTCCTTGAGGAGGGTATGGGCTCTTCCAATGATACTAAAACAGAAAAAAGATGGGGGAGAGGGAAATAAAATACTAAAAATACTGTCCTGTGCATGGTCAGCTCATTTAATTAAAATGCAGTTTCCAGGTATTAGTACTATGTATGTACTAGTATCAGCAGTTAAGAATTCCTTTTTCTAGGTCTGGATTTGGCCTGGATTAGACACTCAATTTTTTGTGCATCTCTGGAAGTATATATGAGGAAAATGGAAAAGTATTTAACAAATCAAGTAGATGCATTAACTTTGCTTCCATCTCATGTTCTTCACTCAGCCTCCTCCTGTGTCCCCCAGCCCCTGTAAAGAAAAGGTGATTTGTCTTTGTGGTTCTTGGTAGTTTCCAAAGTGACTAACACTTCATTTTCACTCTTCTGTAGCTGACTGGAAGTACAGGCATGCCGGCTTGATGGCACTCTCTGCCATCGGAGAAGGTTGCCACCAACAGATGGAGGGAATTTTAAATGAAATAGTTAATTTCGTTTTGCTATTCCTTCAGGATCCTGTGAGTATAGTTCTAATAATTATTTCAAAATGTTTTCATTTCTGCTCTCACAACTGCTTGTTAACTGTTTGAGGGAAATACTTTTTCAGCACCCCAGAGTAAGATACGCCGCTTGTAACGCTGTTGGACAAATGGCAACTGACTTTGCACCTGGGTTTCAAAAGAAATTTCATGAGAAGGCAAGTAGTAGAGTAGTAGGGAAAAAAAGTGGTAAAATTATATCCCCTTCAGAAACTTGTTGTCTGAAAAGGAGAATTTCTTTCTCAGGTGATAGGAGCTCTTCTACAAACCATGGAGGATCAAGGCAGCCAGCGTGTTCAAGCCCATGCAGCTGCAGCACTCATAAACTTCACCGAAGATTGTCCCAAGTCACTGCTTATTCCATATTTGGATAATCTAGTGAAGCATCTTCATTCCATTATGGTGATAAAATTACAAGAGGTATAATGCACTGAACAAATTGTTTGATGGAGGGTAACCTTGTTACATAGGCAGAATAAGTATAGCTGAGCTAAGACCTCAGAAATGAGCCAGTATACATATCTGCTGATGTTGGTCTAAACTGGGGAGAATTAGTATATGTGCAAGAGCAGATTTTTACATTTGGCTTGCTTTTAAGTAAAATGTGTGCTTTAGAAAGATAACACTTTATTCTTCCTCTTTTCAAGTTGATACAGAAAGGCACTAAGCTAGTTTTGGAGCAAGTTGTGACTTCAATTGCATCAGTTGCAGATACAGTAGAGGAGAAGTTTGTTCCCTACTATGATTTATTTATGCCCTCCTTAAAACACATTGTTGAAAATGCTGTTCAGAAGGAATTAAGACTTCTACGAGGAAAGACTATTGAATGCATCAGTCTAATTGGTCTTGCTGTTGGCAAAGAAAAGGTAAGTTTCGATTTTATATAATGGTCTAAATATATATTTTAAATGCCTTTGTTTTTTGTGGTATTAGCACTAAACTAATATATAATTATTTGGTAGTGCCTGCTGTGTGTGAACACTTAAGAAATCTGTTTGGAATTAAAAGTTTTTTTAACAAAGAAAGTTTTATTAATGAAATAAGCTAACCTTACCCAATATTGGGTGGGGTTAACTGTATGTTAAACATACAGCTATATTGTTGCTGATTTCTATGCTTGTCTTTATGTTTCTGTTTCTGGGGTGACTCTGTTGCTGCTTAGGTTCACAAATTTGCAATAGAATCTTATCGTTGCCTAAGTAATTCTTGTCACACTGAAAAATGTTGAAAGCAAGAATTTTTTCTTCCTTTGAGTTTGTTTTTTTTTTTTGCCGTAAGAGAAATGACATGGCATCTTGTTTAGGCAGTGTCACGGGCGAAATTGATGCAGTTCAAAGGAAACTTGGTATAGTTTTGTATATGGATGCCTGAAAAAGTTTAATTTAAGTGAGCTTCTAAGTCTCTGAGAAGTAGCATCTTAATTTGCCTTTAAAAACGTAGTTGTTTCCTGTATCTAGTTTATGCAGGATGCATCAGATGTAATGCAGCTATTATTGAAGACACAGACCGACTTCAGTGATCTAGAAGATGATGATCCACAGGTGTGTTAAAATCGTGTCTTTGTAGCTCATTGGTATTAAAAACATTCCTTGTATACATGTTTCTGCCCCCTCCCTGGCCCTTCAGGCTAATTGTCTAGCCTGTGTTAAAAAACTTGACATTGAGATGGCCCTAGAATCTGTCACAGAAGCGTGGTTAGGAAATGAGACTTCCAGGACCTATATTTGCAGAGAAATTTGAGCTTGCTGTCACCTTCTTATAAATAGATCAACAAGACTTGTTAAGCAGCTGTTCTAATAAGCAGAGAGCTATTTTAACTTGTACATTTGAAAACAAATACTCCTCTGAAAACATAGTACTGCACCCTTTTTTACTTTTTGCTCTATTTTACCATTTTCAGGAATGTGGCCTGGTAGCATTAAATCTGGGAAATATTTCAGGAAAAAATATTTTTGAGAACAAGCACTTGCAATGCCATCAGGAATCTTACACTCACATTTTTACATGTATAGCAACTTCAATCAGAGGTGCTGTCAAGGTGTTAGACTTGGGATGTCTTTTGAAGGTGCATTTTTATGTGGATTGCATGTTGGATTACTTCTCTTTGAAATAAGCATTATGGACTGCTGAAAAATTCTTTTCAGAAGTCCTATTGTGTAATGTATTTCCCTTATGCTTTTGTTTTAAGTATGCATTAAAATAAAGTGTGGGACATGAAAATTCTGCCTTTTCTTTTCTAGATTTCTTACATGATCTCTGCATGGGCCAGAATGTGTAAAATTCTTGGAAAGGAATTTCAGCAGTACCTCCCTGTTGTCATGGGACCTTTAATGAAGACTGCATCCATTAAACCTGAAGTAGCTCTTTTAGACAGTAGGTTCAAGATGATGTTTTGCTTGAAAAGTATACTGAAATGAATTATTTTGTAGCACTTTCAGATTATTTTTCCTCCCCTCTGTATAACAGCACAAGATATGGAGAATATGAGTGATGATGATGGTTGGGAATTTGTAAACATAGGCGATCAGCAGAGTTTTGGAATTAAAACTGCAGGCCTTGAAGAAAAAGCAACTGCATGCCAAATGCTGGTGAGTAATAAAACGGTTTTGGTGATCTGTGTGTTTCTGGTCAATGGAGTCTGAAGCCAAAATCTGTAACCAAAGTACTCTTTTTTGTCTCACGTGAAAGAGTTTTTTGGGTGATACTGCTTAGTTTGGGTTACAGGCACCTAGTTGCAGGTGGCTTACTCAATTAAAAATAGTTTATTTAGGAGCTTAAAATTTTTAAAATGAACAGATTATTTTCCTTTGTTAGCAAAACTTAAGGAATTGGATATGTTAAGAAGTAGTACTTTTTTGTAAATATTGCTGTTTTGGAATTTGGTTTGACAAATACATACATGCCTTAAGAGAGAGAACTCATGCTGCTATCAGGGTTTCTCAAAATACCACAATTGAGGGGGAAGGTAAAATGGAACATTAGATTTTTTTTTAAATAAACTAAAAAAACCTTGCACTTTTAACAATCTCCCTCTCACCTTTACATAGATGAAAAATACAAGTACTTTCCCTTAAAAGAGGCATATCTGCTCTATTTTTCAGGTTTGCTATGCAAAAGAGCTAAAAGAAGGATTTGTGGAATACACGGAGCAAGTTGTAAAGCTGATGGTTCCATTGTTGAAGTTCTATTTCCATGATGATATCCTGTTAGCAAATTCCACTGTGAAAATGGAAACTTAGAATCAAAATTGTGCTTGCTATTTTCCTAAATGAATTGAAAGCGTCAGTGTTAAAACCATCTGTGACTTTATAGCAGAAATGGTTGAGAATATGTTCTGAGTATAGCAGAGAATGTTGGCTTACATACCCTATTTTAGGCAATGTATTCCTACTTTTCCCCCTAGTTTCTTTTTAAATAACTAATTAGTAGAAAAAGTGATGTTTATGTGACCAAGCAGAAGAGAACTTGGACAGCTTTTCTGTCATGGCGTGAAACAGGCTTGAAGTCACTTCTAAATAGCAGACAGCATAGTTTTCCTATGATTTAATCTATCTAATTAAGAAATCAAATGCGTGGATCATAATTAAATGAGTTTTGGGTAGAAAGCTAAGAACTTCATTATGGTGATGGGATCTTAAATTCTAAGCACTTTGTTGGTGTTGATTGCTGTATTTCCTTAATAATGACACGTGTCCGAGTGGCAGCAGCAGAGTCGATGCCCCTCCTTCTTGAATGTGCCAGGGTTCGTGGGCCGGAGTACCTCACGCAGATGTGGCACTTCATGTGCGATGCTCTCATCAAAGCCATTGGGACGGAGCCAGAGTCCGATGTCCTCTCAGAAATAATGCATTCTTTTGCAAAGGTAATGTTCCTACTGATTTCATGGCATTACTGTCCGTAGCTTTTGGAAATAAGAATGGACACATTCGGTGTTCCTTTAAATGGCTCAAATAAATGCAAGGCTTCCCCTGCAGGAAATTCGTTATGACTATAAATGTTGTTACAGTTGATGGAAAAAGTTGTATTTTGTTTTGCTAGAATACCAAAGTATTAAACTTTAAAAGTCACCAAATTTTTTCATTTTAACCACAAGCGACTGAAATTATGGGTATGAAATGTACAGTGGTACTATGCCGTACTTATATAATTTGAGCATTGATTACAGTATGACTGTTCTTCTAATATTATTCCTGCTAATGATCCCAGAGCATGCATTAATGTTCTTTGTGTGCTTACATTTCATTAAGACTGCTCATGTTAAATTTTCAAGCTGAAAAACTGGTTTGTTTTATTTCACAAGTGCATTGAGGTAATGGGAGATGGATGCCTTAACAATGAACACTTTGAAGAACTTGGAGGAATACTGAAAGAAAAACTAGAAGAGCACTTTAAAAATCAAGAATTAAGACAGGGTAGGTTAACACAAATCCTCTTAACGTGATGTGGCTGTTCTTTAAAGCAGAATTTCTAATTATTTCTGAACACGGAGAAAAAAACTTTAGATTTCATTGATTTGTATATTTATGTAAAGTAATTGGACTGTGAGCCAACAAAATCAATGAGTTGGATTTGTAAGCTCTTGGAGGATGAAGATGGCATAAATTTCAGCAATACTGTAGTTTAATCAAAAGTAAACGGACAGATTTACAGTGGCCATCCATGGTGTTATCATTTCCATGGGTTTTTTTCATTTGAAGTCTTTGCAGTTTTCTCAAAGCAATAGTAGTTTCTCGTTTCTAAGCACTTTTCTTGTCTTTGTGGACAAGCTGGTGTGTTTGTTTCTATTTCATGTGCATTTTTACACATTCTTAAACTGAGCTGTCCTGTTCTTCTTCCTTTTCTGTGCAAGTTTTTTGAAGTTTCTTAAAAATGGAAAATTCCTGTTGCATCTTCAGCTACTGTTTTCTGCTTTCTAAGTTTTTCTGCATAATTTTTCCCTGTCACAGGTTTCTTAGGCAGTTATAAAATGGTAGTGGTTTAATGTTACTTTCATTTTTTTCTTGATTTAGTAAAAAGACAAGATGAAGATTATGATGAACAAGTTGAAGAGTCATTACAAGATGAAGTAAGTTAGTTTAACGAGCTACTCATCAAGCACCAGGATGGAAATACTGCACAAATATGCTTTCTGCTCATTTAGGGCATAGTGCATCCTCAGAGTTATTTCTTCATAGAAGAATCTTGTTACCATAGTCCTTCAAAACTTTCAGTAAGAAATGGGTCACACTACCTTTGTGAACTAGAAAATATGAAAGATTTCCTTGTCTGATATGCTGAAGTAAGAATTAGTTCAAGGTACAGCTTTCTATTTTCTTCATCTCCTTAAACAATTCTTGGATGACATTAACACTGATACAGATTTGGCAGCAGACTATTTAATTACAGAATAAGCTGTGTTGGAAGGGACCCACAAGGATCATTGACTCCAGGTCCTGTCCCTGCACAGGGCATCCCAAGAGTCACGCCATGTGTCTGAGAGCAGTGTCCAAATACTTTGAGCTCTGTCAGGCTTGGTGCTGTGATCACTTCCCTGGGAAGCCTGTTCCAGTGCCCAACCACCTGTGGGTGAAGGGCCTTTGTCTAATATCCAACCAAAACCTTTCCTGACACAACTTGAAGCCATTTCTTTTGGTCCTGTCACCGGTTACCACAGAGAAGAAATCAGTGCCTGCCCCTCCTCTTCCCTCAGTGAGGAAATTGTAACTGCAATGAGGTCGTCCCTTGGGTCTAGCCTTGCTGACTTGCTTTCTCTTTAAGCCTTGCAACCTGGGGCCTCTATGCCTCTGATCACAAGACATCTGGTGTGTCATGTCAGGAGCCTGTCTCAAAAAGTATAGCCCAAAAGCAGTATCAGAAAAGGACAGCAGGATAAACAGCTGCCATCATGTGTTTGCTTATGAGAGAATACTGAAGTGACTACTTACTACTTTCACACTAGGGTACCAAAGTGAGTTAATAGTTTAAAGTGGAGGTGGTTGTATAAGAGATACAGTAATTTTATTAAATCATTATTAGTATGGAGAGAGAGAGAGAGAGAATAAAAATAAATGTCTGCTGCTTATAACATGAGACAAAGGATGCTCAGTAAATTTAAGAAATAAGAAATTTTTTTGCTGCACAATGCAGGTATGAAGCTTGAGCACATGAGTTTAACCTGTATGCAGACTCCAGAAATCATACACTGTATGTAAATATTGTCTTAAATAACAGTGCAGTCCTTGAACCTACTTTTAGGCTTTTTAGAATTAGGCCAGCATTCAAGAGGATAGATTTTTGTTGCCTCCAAAACCCTTTTATTTCCTATGTGTCACTCTGTACTGAGAGAAAATGCAAGCAGGCAGCAGTTTCAGAAGAGCTGAGTTCCTATTCTGCAACACAGTTGCAAGGCATTTTTAAAAGTGTTCTAACATTTGCTGTTTTAAAAGTGTTCTAACTTTTGCTGATTTTCCTGTAAAGTGTGGAGAAAGACTTGTCTGCATTACCCTGTGAAAGGAGGGGTGGGGGGAGGACATGACTTGCCATATTGACGGAATTAACAAATAACATTTGGATATACACCTTTGGTCTCAGAGGATGTTTATGTAGCCCTTATCTCAAGGCAGCAGAAATATAAGAAGCACAGAAGTCGTGAAAGTTATTCAAACTGTAGTTTCAGATCCAGCCCTCACTTCAGCAGGAACTAAACTGCTGATTTGGTAGAGAGTGGAAGGCATACACCAAGCAAGAGTAACACTCTCTTCCCCAAACATCTGGTATCAACTATTGGTCAACAGGCAGTACCGAGCTAGGTGGACCTTGTGTGCTGCAGCCGAATGTCATTGTGTGCATGTTCCAGGCTTCCTGCTTGAGTTGTGCCTTGACAATGCAGAAATTGGCTTGCCAGGCAGAGTTTAAATATCCAGTTGTGGGAAGCTGCTTGTAGCACAAGAAATAGTTACTAGTTTGTTGCCAGAAGGTGAGAAGGGTGAAGGTCACTAGGAACCAGAAACTAGCTGTACTGTTTTCCCTGCCTGTTAAAGTATAAAGGGACAATACTGAGTACAACAGAAGTTGCTGTAAAATAGAATTTTCCAGCATAAGTGTGTCCAGGGAATAGTCCTCACCTGTAGATATAACTTGACTTTATAGCTCTGTGGTAAGGCTCTTTATTTGACCAGTTTGATGTACTAACGGGGCAAGGTGAAAAATTAATTTAAACAACAAGAGGAGGAGAATAATATTTGTTGTATTTTTGCCAGTCTTTATCACAAAGGCAGTTATCCATGTACTTTTTCATAAAAGCTTCTTAAGGTATCTGTAAGGTACAGAAGAGGAAAAAGGCCCTTTGCCTTCTGTAAAAGAAACCCATTGAAGCAGTAAATTTGCACAAGACAGTCTTGATCTGATTTTTCTGTCCTTGAAAGAAACCTGCAAGTCCTAGGCCACTGAGTTCTAGCAATCCACTTGAATTTTTAAGGGTGAAAAGGAGGACTCCTAGAACTACCAGTCAGTCAGTCAGTCTTACTCTGTGCCCAGTACGATCATTGAACACATTTTCCTGACAGCTGTGGAAGACAGGGAGGTGATTAGAGACAGCTGATATAGCTTCCAAAATGCAAATTATGCCTGATTAATTTAGTGGATTCTGTGATGGAGCGACTGTATTGATGGATTAAGGAAGAACAACTGATGTTACCTGACTTGATTTCTGTAATGCCTTTAAGAGGGTCCCACACAACATCCTTGTCGCCAGTTTGAGGAGATCCGTATTTGATGAAGTCAGCAGATAAGGAATTGACTGGATGGCCATGTTAAAAAAGTTCCATTCAGTGCCTCAATATCCACATGACAGTAACAAGTGATGTCCCTTGAGACACTGGCATATGTTCTCTAGAGACAGATGTGGATGCCCCATTCCTGGGAATGATCAGGGCCAGGTTGGATGAAGCTCTGAGCAACCTGGTCTACTGGGAAGTGTCCCTGCCTGTGGCAGGGGCTTTGGAACTAGGTGATTTTTCACGGTGCCCTCCAACCCAAACCATTTTGTTATTCTATCATTCTGCAATTAGACAAAGAATTGAAAATCAGTGAACTTAAAAAAAATCGGTTTTGCAAAAAAAGTCAACTTTATTCCATTAGTTTAGACACCTTAGCGCTTCATGTGAGTTCCATTCCCTTAAAGATTGTTAGTCTTCATGTGAATTGTATCCTTTTCCTTTCAGGATGACAGTGACGTTTATATTTTGACTAAAGTATCAGACATTTTGCACTCAATATTCAGTAGTTACAAGGAGAAGGTACTGCCATGGTTCGAAAGGTTACTTCCACTAATTGTCAACCTAATTGTAAGTACTGTGTTTTCCTTCCATGTAAATTTAATTATTTTTTCTGTTGTGTTAATATGCCCTCTATGCTGAAGTCTTAGAGAACTTGGTAGATAGAATGTAGCAATTACTGTTTTACAAAATAGAAGGTTTATTCTAGATCAAGGATGAAGTTGTTACCCTATGCTTTTTAAGCAAGGTTGCTGCTGTGCGATTTATAATCTGTGTTGCAAGACCCAGGATCATTGACACACACAACTGTTTTGAGAAATTTTATTTTCTTGAGACTATCCAGTATCTCTAAAATGAACTTCAGGAGGTGGGAAAAAAACTGTTGCAGACTCGTGGGGAAAAATTGAGACAGATATATGTAATGGAGTGTGAAATAGAGGTGCAAAGATAGACACCAGGATTTTGTTTTGTTCATGGTATTACTGGAACAATAACTACTGCAAATTACATGGTTTTAGGATTGAATTTAATCCTAAAGATGGTAACAAAAGTATTAGATCACTGTTCCTGTGATTGTTGTTGATACAATCATTGGCTGTGCAATAGTTTCAAGGTGCCTCAGCTGTTGGGTGTTTGTTCCGCAGTGTCCGCATCGGCCGTGGCCGGACCGGCAGTGGGGACTGTGCATTTTTGACGATGTGGTGGAGCACTGCAGCCCTGCCTCCTTCAAGTACGCGGAGTACTTCCTGCGGCCCATGCTGGAGTCGGTGTGTGACAGCAGCCCCGAGGTTCGGCAGGCGGCTGCCTACGGGGTGGGAGTGATGGCGCAGTTCGGCGGGGACAGCTACCGGCCCGTCTGCCCAGGTACGGACCCGTGGCCGACAAAACTCTGAATGTGGGGGTTAGGGGAAGAAATAAAAACACCTCACCTTTTGGTTGGTGAGGTCTCTTCCCCTTGGCAGTAAAATAGATGGCCAGTATTACCTGTGTCACAGACTGATGATGGATTGGTAAAGTACCTGAGTTCCTCAGGCTTTTGTTGTTCTGTTTAGTAGCGTTTCTGTTGCAGCACTGACTGCTTAGCGAACTTGATTTACATATTCTTTTTTAAAATATGATCTGGCATGCAACTGTTAATTTCATAAAAACCATCTTTTTGATACACAGCTGTCTCATAGATGCTTTCTACTAATATTAATGTGGTTACTTATTAATGCAAAAGCCTTTGGATGTCTGGAAAAATGACACAAGAGACATAGATTAAGGAATAGCCTAGAATATGACTTACATGGCTCTCTGCTTTCTAATTATATAAAAAGGAGCCTGATTTCTGTAAAGTAAGAAATGAAGTGAGTGTGACAGTACTTATAAGAAACACTGTCTCCTTTCTTTCCAAATGTTTCAAATTTCTTTGAAACATCAAATTAATCTTAAATTTAAAAATTGTCTGCTTGCACTCTTCTTGCCCGTCACCAAAGTTAATTTCACACACTAAGTAGCACCCCTTATCAAAGATTTTTTTGGTTTTTTAATATTTAGTCATCTAAGTATGTATGTCAAATATGTATTTCTCATGAATATTAAATGAAAGCTGAATTAGATGATGTAAGAAAATAAGAATCATCTGACACGGATTAACACAAATTTTGCCTACATCAATCAGGGTTGTAATTTTCATTGTTAATGTAAATGTAACTGTTACATGATAACAACCAGGGTAAGGTGTCTTTAAAAAGAAAAGAAAAAGCAGTGTAGGAAGCCTTGCAATGAATCATTAAGAGCATGTGAATTTAGAATTGTCTAGACAGTTCTGATATTTTGAGCTTTTTAGCATCTGCTGAAGTCTAATTTTATTTTTCATTAATTACACTTTATCTTACCCCATTAAACTTTGTAATATCTTTGATCTTTATTTTTGTATTCGGACAAATAATCCTTGATTATGCCCAGACACTTAGCTTCTCCTTAAGTTGAATTTTAGATAAAATAAACTTTCAGCTTTACAGCATGCAGTTTATCAGCAGACACCTCAAAAGTATTCTAAATCCTTTTGTGCATACATGAACAAACTTAGTGATTTGTTTTCATAGATGAAGATATGCTGTGATTAGAAACAAAGTAAATCCATGACATTAGATATTATCTACCCCACAGGCTTTGCTATATCTCTGAAACACATCATGTTTGTGAACTTTTATTTATAACTTATTTTCTTTACTGGTTGATATATAGGACTGGCATATTGTTCTTTTACACATCTGGAAAGTGTGTAAATACTCCTCAGAAAAATCAGAGGTATTGATATGAGGATTTTTGGGAGTCAGTTTAAAAAAAGTCCAGGATTATAGGAAGAAGTTGTAAATGGCATGTGAACTACACTGATGAAACAAATGTCACTAAAACCAGGTTTCATAAAGAGCAAAGAAATAAGATGGAAAGAAAACCTACAGCAAATCAAGTCACTTTCTAAACGGGAATACAAGGTTACAATTGATGCAACCAGCAAGGTTGCTCCTGTTATGCTGGTGGAATTAGCTGTTCTCTGTGAAAATTGTATCTATCAACTGCATGGATTTCTTCCTAAATCACATTAGTGGCCTCAAAACTGGGTGGTGCCAGATGTCAGTTCTTGGAAAAAAGCTTAACATTATAGAGATGGATCTTCTATTATCAAAAGGGTTTTTTAAGTTATATCTAACACAATATCTATTTGAGAATGGATCTGTTTTATGATGAAACATAACATCATAGGAAAGATGAAAACTCGTCTGGTAGGCTGTAGGGAGAAAATTATGCTGATTCATTTTGATGCCGTCCTAATTTTACAGTTGCAAAGACACACTTACCTACAGAGTCATCCATTAGTGAGTGAGATAAAGATGAGATGTGATTTAGCTTCAGCAGCCATGAAAACCTGAGGTATAAAATGCAGGCTCAGTTGTCGTGGACATTGTAGACTCCTCTGAAACAAATTCTGCTATGGAGAATAGTCCAGCATCATTATCCTGCATTTGATACATCAGCTAGCAGGTCTCATGTTTCAGTAGTTCTGTAATGTTTAACAATTTTTCCATAGCTGCTTAATTCTTAAAAAAATCTAATGCAGTGGACTTAATATAGAAAGTGTGATTGTGTATTCTTTAACTGCAAAGCTTCTACTTACTCATCAGAATTCAGAAGTGTGAGATCTCACTCTTCCTCAGTAATTAGTTATTTTGAAATGTGCTTTCTGTACAATTCCACAACCTGCTTACTGTGCTGATAGAGAATTTCACAGCTTTAACATTTTATTTTTAGCAGAAGAACACAAGGATAATTGTTCCTGCTTGCATATAGTGTACTTGGAAGTCTGCATGGACACTCATAGCTAAAAATGTGACATTAATGTTCATTTAGAAGTATGCATGTGGTTACCCATATGACTGTTAAAAAATATAATTGCTGTTAACCTAGGAAGAAAGCTGGCATTTTTCCTCCACTGAAAGACATTTCCTTTCCTTGATTTTTATGATCTAAACTATGCCAAGTTGATTCACCAGGTGAGATTACTCCTGTGAGCTTTTCTTAGGGCACCTTTTAGTGGTGGGAGGTGTGTATGTGTACATCCATACGTATTTTTTTATATACAGATGTGCCCACTATCACTAGATGCACAGCAGGCATACACTGAGGGTGTGCACTATAGCTCACAGTGGATGAATGAGTGACATTCACAGTGAATGTCACTGTAGCAGTGCTTATCCTCCTCCTGTGTTTATAGAGCATATTCAATTAAACAGATAATCCTTGCTATCTATAGTGTCTTGTGTGTTTTAGACTGCATAACTCCAGTTGAGAGACATGGGAATATTATTTTCTTCTAAACTCCTAAAGCAAATTCAAATTTGCAGTAGATGTTTTCTTCTGTTTCCTTGCAGGGTGTTATTTATCTGTTTGGTTTTCATATGGGAATTCTTGAGCAGAGAAGAACCTAGAAGCAGTGGAACATTGGAATGACTAGCTTTTAGTGCTTGGAACACAAAAAATCCTGGTTTTAATACATACAGTTGTCTCAAGTAGAGTTTGTGATATTAATAAATTATAGCATGATTGTGCATTAAACTTCATTCTTGTGTTCTTAACAATTAGAGGCACTTCCATTGCTGGTGAGAGTCATTCAGTCACCAGATGCCAAAGCCAAAGAGAATGTCAATGCAACAGAAAACTGCATTTCAGCAATAGGAAAGATAATGAAGTTCAAGCCTGACTGTATAAATGTTGAAGAAGTCCTTCCACACTGGTTATCATGGCTTCCACTTCATGAAGACAAAGAAGAAGCTGTTCATACTTTCAATTATCTGTGTGACTTACTTGAGAGGTAAGGCAAAGTCTTCACACAAATGCAGAAAGTAAGGATGTTTGTGTGCTCTTTCCTTGCATTTTTTTTTTCCAAAACTGAGATTATGAGCTTAATCTACGTATGGTTTGGAGAAGATAATTTGAGATATCAGAACTGAGCCTTCCCTAATGTTAATGTTGCTTTTTTGAACAGTTACTGTTTTTGTCCTAAGTATTGTCTGTTTGGCTGGAAAAAAATCCTGGCTGCTTTCTATGTCCATCATGGGAAAGGATCTGCAGAAAACTTGTACAGAAAATTTCAGGAGAAGTTTTTGATACTCTGCTTACATATCAAGACCAGTAGCTGATCAGGTCTTTTCTCTTAAAAGCAGCACACATGCTCTTGCAGCCTTCTTTTAAGTCACTTTGCACCTTTTTGCCTTCCAACAAAGTGAAGTATAAAGTAGAGAAATAATATGGAAAAATTTATTGTACACTGCTATCTCCCTTAATAATTATTTCAATTATTACTGAAAGCGTCTTATCCCACAGTTTACTCTTTGGATTTATGCTCCCTCCTGTAGGTAAATGGAGGAAAAAAAATAAACAGTTCTTCCAGGGTGGTGCACTTCATAAATGAGTGAAAGAATGTAGCCTCTGAGGTGTTATGTAGTAAGCACATTCTGGCTGGCACTGTATTACATCTTAGGAGAAAAATATAAAGGAAATAACTTAGATTTCTTACAGTCTTTTCTATCTTGTGAGTACCTTGTATCTCTGGGTGCTTTATTAAGACAGAATCTCAAAATGGCAACTGAGGTCCCTAGACTGATTATAGAGCAATTGTGTAGAGACTCCATAATAATGCTGCCAGGTGTGCATGTAAACAGGAACACAGAAATTGAGAATTGCAGTACCAGCACACTTCTGTACTCAGCTCTGTGCAGGTGGCTCAGCCTGGCTACCTGCTTCTCTGGAGCTCTGCCAGTCCTACGTTCACAGCCTCTGCATTCCAGCACTGGTAGGTGGCAGGGCTGGAAGTAGATCATGTGTTCCACACAGATTCCTGATTGCTAATACTCCTCCACTCCAGCATTTGGCTGGGAAAGAGGGAGCAGAACTGCTTGCTTGCTGTGTCATGGAGAGGGCTGGCAGAGAGCTCCTGATGCCAGTAATGCAACATCGTGGGGGGCACAGAGAGCGGATTAAGTCCTTTCAGGCAGAGTATTTCTGGCACACTGTTTACAGTTCCATCTGCATGGAACTCAGCCATTCTGTAAAGTTCAGAACTTCTTCCTGATAAAGTTTAGGCTGAGTAAAGAATCAGCTGGTTAAATATTAACAGAAGGGGGAACGCGCTGTCAGCAGGCAACAAAGCTGTGCATACTTATTCAGCTGTGTGAAACTTAAATCTAAATAAGCAGCTTTAGAATAAGATTATTCAAAATCACTTCACTTATGTGTCAAGTGTTTACGTTATTTTTAAATAAACATTAATTCCTTTGCAATGTATCTTTTGTAACAGCAATAACCCAGTTGTCCTCGGTCCCAACAATTCCAACCTTCCCAGAATACTTGGTATAATTGCGGATGGTGAAATCCACGAAGCCATCAAACATGAAGATCCATGTACCAAGCGGCTGGCTAATGTTGTTCGCCAAGTGCAGGTAAATAAATGCTTGCTCAAGTACAAAGGGAACGTTTAGAATCTGTTTGCAAAAGGAACTAAATTGTTAAACCAGTTTTGAGAGCCTTATCTCCTTCGAGAATAATGGTTCAGTGATCTTGGAAATCCTTGGATGTTCCTTGAATGATTAATGATAAAACTTGGTGACATTTACACTTAAATAAAATAGCTGTAACTAACTTTGATGCAGCAAGACGGGTAATGTGGAAGCCAGTATTAGTTTTTTGTGCGTTTTTTTTTCTGAGTCAGAAATTAGAACCTGGGCAAATATCTGCATGTCCTTTTATCAGTGAACTGTAATGCAGGATTTGATCCCCCGTGGTTCTTGTAAGGGTCGCCAACATCCTATGGTGATTTTCTACCACAGGAGCAGCTTGGGTTCTTTGTTAGGGAATGAGTGCAAACCACAAATTATTTTTCTACCGCCCTTTTCAATCCAGTGCAAATATAGGTGGCTGTTTGATGTTTTCTGTGCCTTTGGGGAACTGCCTTAAGGTTCACTTCCTTTATGCCATAATGAGTCACTTAATGATGATGGGGATGTCCAGGTGCTTAAGCAGCGCTTCTCTACACTGCTGTGATAGTGCTCATGGTGCAGATCTGCACCAGATCAACACCAAATGTTGTTGGGTGGATGTAGTACTAATGAGAGAAAAGAGTGTGACTGGTAGCATCTCACTCATAAAAAAGCATGGAGGATTTTGAGCAGCAGATCTTCAATTATTGGCCTTTCTACCTGACTGCTTTGGCAAAATTCAGGTTCAAGAATTTTAGGAACACTTGATATTGGAAAGGATTCACCTGTATGAGTGAGAGATCCATTTTGTCTGGTAGAAAAAGTTGTTACAATTCTGAAGGCATAAAGAGAAGGAAATTGAGCCAAGTTTCAAAGTGAAAGTAGTGTGACTGCTCTAGATTCTGCCTACCAGATACAAATCCTTGCTGTTAGTACTTAAAGTCTGCGAATGGACCTTTTGTATTAGGGTTATGTAATGCGTTTGTTCACTTTACCTCAAATCATCTAGGTTTATTTTTTTTAACAATACAGTGGCACATACATGTATAGATTAGTTGTGTACAGCAATGTCTGGTTCTGGCCAGGATTGATAGGAACATTAACATGAGGCAAGACCTTCAGCGTTGGCTGAATGATTTACCTTCAGATCAAGGAGGAAAAAAAAAAAGTCTTAAAAGTCATATCTTTTAAAAAATACAATTTTAGCACAGTGTTACCAATCCTATTTCTCTTTCCACATAGTATTTTGACTTTAATAAAGCTGTAAGACTTTTATACTCTTACTGACTGTAAGAGTTTTATACTATGATAGGAATTTTAAAGGTTGTGTAGTTGCTAACAAGCTCCTACTTCCCAGATTCCAGGAGACTTTTTTTTTATTATTATCTCAGTAAGCTGTTTCACTGCCAGTGTCTGACATGAGCAACATGGTCTTTTATTGGAATTGAATATAAACTTCTTTGCTTAGGTATTGTCAGGCCAGAAGTATTTCAGTGTAAAGTATCAATTTCAACGTGCATCAGAAATGCTGGAAGAGTACATTTAATTCTGCAATATTTCATCATACATAAAGGGTCTAAAATGCCTAATGGTATTTAAAACTAAACCCACAAACTTACATTTAAGAGTATTTATTTTTGAATTTTTTTAATCCATTTTTACATTTTAAAACTTTTTAAATTTTGAGACAAGAGCATTATAATAGAACTGAATGTAAAATGTACCAAATTGAAATTAAATTCAACTTTTTAAAAAGTTTTATTTAAATTATACTGTTATTGCAAAAGTGAATTGAAAGACCTAAATCAGTCACCTGGAGCTTTTTTCCCTGTCATTGTCCTAAAGAAAGCAGGGTGCCAATTACTTCCTATTTCTATTGATACATGAATAAAAAATTTTTCCTCAATCTTGATTAATATTCAGCACTTTCTGGTACCATTAGAACAGTCCTTACTGATGGTGATTTTAAAAGCCAGTGTCTCAGCTGAGGGCTCTGGTAGCACAGGTGAAGGGTTTACATTTACCCAGAGAGATGCGGTGCAGTTCTCTCTGGGAAGTAACTGACCTTTCCTTTCACAGCAGAATTTTGCACACCTACATGTTGTACATTGTGCTGTAATACCAGTGCTCACCTCAAAGCCCTGAGTGTGTTACTACTGCGCCAGTGCCCAAAACACTTATGTGGACGAGGCATAGTTCAGTTTTGCCTGAACGTTGGTCTCTTAACTTCAGTGCAAAATGAGCAAATGGCTTAGGCTGTGGTTAACAGAGGGATGTCATTTGTCAACCCGTGTAGTTGTTACAGAAAGTTGCAGAAAGTTCCCAGGAGCTCTTTATCAATTACTCTGCTGCTGTTCAGCCTTTTGGAGCATCTCAAGTTGAACCTGCACAGCACTGTGTGTCACTGAAGATTTTGGTCTCTTTGGCATGTATATTACAGGAATAAGCTGAGTGATTGTGGAGTTTGGTAAACACAGAAAAGTTTAGGATGTGCCTTGGACACTTTCAGCCTGCATAAAGATCATTTCTCGGTTTTTTTCTAGACATCCGGAGGACTGTGGACAGAATGCATATCACAGCTCAATGCAGATCAACAGGCAGCCATACAGGAGCTCCTGAACTCTGCTTGAAGGGCCTTAATTATCATCTGCAAGAAAACTAACTCCAAATAAACGTTTACCCTATTGTGTAGGTTTCTTTTGTTTTTTTTCTGAGTAAAACCAGAACTGTAGTGCGTGTAGGCCATTCTTCTGCAACCTACAGGCAGTGGCAGCAAGAAGAAGCATTCTTTCAGAGCGGTGTTTAAATCGGTTTCTACCCCACAACATGAAAGAAGTTTCCTGTAAACCCTACAATAGCACTGAAGAGTATTTTTCTAACGGTATCAGCCATCCATACGATGGTGAAAGGGAAACAAGTTGAATTTTCTCATTAGACATAAGACCTTCAGCAGTAGATGTACGTTATAACAGATAAACGTTTCTCTACATCTAGTGTTAATTGTATTGATTGGAGTGTGAGTCTTTGTAGGGTAGAAAGTGTCCTTCTGCCCAACAAGGTAGTAGATCAAAAGATGAAAAACTAAAGACTAACATCAAGCATGAAGACCTCATTGATCGCACTTTCGATCCCCAAAAACAACTTGTACAGTGACTCAATGAGGAAAGCTGTTCAGCTTCCAGCCCTTGAATGTGAAGTCTCTTTGGCATGTCTGACAGTATCTCATTCACTCCTCAATAAATGACATTGAAACACAAGAAGCTTGTGTAGAAGTTCAGTGATGTGTGGTTCTTTTAATTTACTCTTGTGAAAAAATGAAAATAACAAGCTATACAAGTCACAATTTTATATTTGAAACTTTGTATATTGTTGCCTATTACAGATTTTATGCTTTTTTGTTTCTTGACTTTTTAACAAATTTTTCACCTGAGTATGTAGAATGGAAACTTAATGGCATTCCTTGTGTGACAGTAAATATACATATCTTGACTCTAAAATGTTTTTCATATTCAAATGCAATTGCATTTCTTAACTTATAAAATGTAGTGTTGTTCCAGCTGCAAATGTGCAACATGATCTGGTAGGCAGCAAACCTGTTGTAGTAGCCTGTATTTCGTTTAAAACAAGCATGCAAGTTGACAGCCTGACCTGGAGGAATCAAAAAACCTTCTCAGGTCTTTCTGGTACTTCGAGAGCAATACATCATCTACCAGCAAACACAAGCACAGAGTATCTGATTTGTAACAAAGGTGAGTGATGTTTTTCCACTCTGTTACTCAAAGCTGTTAATATATGCATTGATCTTTAAAAACGTAAGTTCTTGCTGAAGTGTTCTTCAAGTTGATCTCAATTGTCTCTTGGAACAGATCTTTTCACAAAGAGGGTGTTAGTTTTCTTCCTTTATAGGAAGAAAAGGTAGAACTTTACATGTAATAAATGCCTCTCATACTAAAGAATAAACTTAAGTTTTACCTTTGAAAATGTTTCAGAAAAGAAAATTAAGAATGAGGTCTACCAAAACCAGCCCAGGACCATTATACCCAAAGGTTTGTGAGACAAACTGCCTTAACCATAGAACTTGACAATATAGTTTGTTTAGAAGCAGCTGAAACAGTGCAATGAAGTACTGTTCCAGTTTTCATTTTATTCAGTATTGGCAATCCCTTATTTATAGAAATTCAAGCATTCATGCGTCTGGAAGATGAATGCTAAGGATTGGATACCAGTACTGTGAAAGGACCAGTAAGTCATGTCAGTTATCTCAAGCACTGGTCCTAACAATAACAATTTTGCTATACTCTATCCATCATCTTCCTTCTTTGTGGGGTTTGTGATTTTTAGGTATTTATTATTTCAATTTCCCCTCACTCTAAAACATGTAAATTTTTTCCTGCAGCAGACTTTCTGTACTTTTTCTTAGATCTTAAAGCTTAAGGTTTTTTCCCTTTCTTTGGACTATATGGTGAGAATTGTAGCACATTTGGCATTTCCCAGAAACAGTGTCAGCTTTGGTTCTCTGTAACATAAGCAACATTTGAATTGCTCTGCTAATGGACTAGCTGTAATCCTCTTGCCTTCCTTCCAGTCAAAGTAGCTGAGAACAAGTAGAACCAGGAGATGGAGTTGCTCTGTGTGGCGAAGCCAGCATAGAGCAACTTTGTGCAGTTGCTTTTACCTTGTTAATTGTTTTAGCAAAGCAAAGGGCACCAAGTGAATCACTGTCAGCCTGACAGGTAGGTTGGTTCTGGGTCCCAACTGGAGATTTATTCTTGCCTGTCCCCACTGAACTTGTCAGGGTTAATCCAAAAACTTCTGTGGCATTTTCTCAATTTGCACAAGCTTTAAAAAATACGCTCCCTTTCCATCTATTTAAAAGCTGTCTGGTTCATTGATCTTGGCTTTTCTGGTTCCTTAAAACAGAATTTTTAAGCAGTCAACTGTTCCTGTTCTTCGTTGCACTTAAGTACTGTTGCCCAAAGAAAGTGTAGTAGTAGAACAGTAACAGATATCTGCAGCTATCTAAAAATAAAGCATCATCTTTATGAAGGAGCCAAAGTAATCTTAAATTGTGGTACTGATATGGGAAAGGTAGTTTTGAGTCAACCATTTTTCCTGGCTATAACTCCATTCTTGCTTTAGCAAACTGCTCAGCTATTGTGTGGGTTGAGAGATGTACCTAGTGTAGCGTAAAGAGCACTGCGAACAATAGCAGTGTTTTGCTTTGCCTGAACAAAGAGGTACCAAATCCACCCTAGACATCCACACAAAAGTACTCTTAAGTTGCACTCAGTAACAAAGCACAACTAGAGAACACCATGCAGGTGTTCCAGTACTGGAGTTCCATTAGCCTGTTTAATAAGCGTATGATAGTAACTAGCATTCACGAGCATTGCTTTCAAAAGTAGCACATCTCCCTGAAGTGTGGGTGAGTTTCCATCTGAACTCTCACCTGTTCTTACTGTTCTGAAGGTGAAGCCATTTCTAGCTCTGGGTTGCTCATGACAGGTAATAATGCGGATGGATATCGGGTCTCCTTTACCTGGCTTTGTCTACAAGATCCCCCAGAGAATCCTGTGCAAAATCTGTGTAAGAAAGTGACTTGTAGCCTTCTTACTTTCAACATGTGTCGCCTTGAGTTTTTCAGCCTTCTCTTCTGTTTCACAGTTTCATGTTTTGGGTTCTTTCTCACGCTCTGGTCTGTAAACACAGCCAATGTTACTGTATAGTTTCAAGGTAGTTTACATTCCTGTTCTTAGAGATATGGACAGATGATGGACAGTTGTCTTGACCAATGGGATGGGGAGAGGTGTCAACTTTCTCCCCCAATCCCTGGCCTTTGTAGATATACTATATATGGAGTCAGATTTTCAAATAAAGTAAGAGTTTTAGTTCATGCTTTCTGATCGAAGTGTGATTGTGTGTTTGTGTGTGTGTGGCAAACTGCGTCAAACATGGGCTTTGTGTACTGCTGAGGCATTCTGTCGTTGCTTTTTCCCTGTAGAGACTTCAAAGTGTTGCTGAGTGCAAGGGTTGGTACTCCCCAGCATAGAACAGTTGTTGTTTTGCGAAATGCTGTCTGTTCTCTACGCATCTAGATCTGTCAGTCTCATGTATGGAGTACATGCATGAGAGTAAGACATGTTGCACAGCTGGAATTTTTGATAAAATAAAGAATTAAGGAAGGCGAATTTCCTATTGACTCTGTGTATGCTTGTCTGTATTGGCTATGCAGCTGCCTCAGGCTCTTGAACTGGAGCTTTGGTTTTAGTGGAATCTGTCAGGGTGCACACATACACTGAGTCTTCAAAATACAATGCGGGGTGCTATTAAAAGTAATACGAAAGTCAAGTATTTGCCATACCGCACATTATCTCAACTTTGAAGTTTTTTGTTGGGCATCTCTGTGGAGGAGCGTTAGCCTTTGCTATTCAATCATTTGGTTTGCTCTTCCTTTTATGGGGCTCAATGGTACCTTAAATTCTAAGAAATCCATTAGTTGTCTTCCAAAAAGCAATAAACAGGATCTGAGTGTGTCTAGTTCAGGTCCTTTCTCTTCTTGGTTATCATGAAGATGTTTGTGTTGCTTCAAGGAAGAATAACTGTCAGGACAGCTTAACCTCTCTTGAGACTTGGAGGTATGGGCTCAATATTGAATAGAAGTCATGGGATTTGTTCAGGAAAAAGCTTTTACACCATCTTCTCTGATGCAAAAGAAGTGAGGAATGGAGGCCTACTCAGAACATGAAAAGCCATGTCTCCTATCTTTGAATACTAAATGCTAACCTCAGCCACAGTACAGTTATTCCAGTAGAAATCTGGGTTTGTGTCTTGAGTTTTTGACCACTTTTGTGTTTCAGTATTTGCTTTTCAAAGGTAGTATCTTGTTCCTTACAGCCCAGGAGGACTAAATGTTTGGTCTGTACATTTGTCACAAGTTCACAGATTGTGCTGACTGAATTGACTCTGATCTTTTTAATTACCTGGTAGAGAAGCCACATCTACTCTCAGCTCTTCTGAGCCTGTTTAGGAAATCAGCATGGGAGTGGCAGCCTGGGATATCTCCTTCTGATGAGCAAGCAAATGAGGCTCAGTGAAATTGCTCACCACCTGCTGAATGATCCCAGACCTTTCCAAAGCCAGATCAGCCACCCTTCCAGGTAACTCTCCCCAGTTTATACACTAGGCATGGCATTCTGTGGTGTGGAATATCCCTTTGGATAGTTTGGGTCACCTGTCCCAGCTACGGTGCCTCACAGTTTCTTTTGTGTACCTCTTCATTGGCAGAGCATGAGACAAAGAGGGGGGAATTGACAGGATAAACACAACTTAGCAAAAACCAAAACATCAGTGTGTTATCAACAACATTCTCATTCCAAATCCAAAACACAGCACTGTAACAGCTACTGAGAAGAAATTTACACTACCCTAGTTGAAACCAGGACATCCTGCAAGGCTGGAGTTAGTGTGAAATTCATTTCTTTGGTTATGAGATAAGGAATTGCAGTTTCTGCTGTGGAGAGACCATTACTACAACCTCTGCAACAGATCATTTCCTATCATTCGGGTTCAGACCAGTGATAAACTTTCTGTGTGTTTTCAGGAAGGAAAGGTAGGACCCAGGAGGTACAAGTCAGTTTTGACTCTCATGATTTTGCTTTATCACTCCCAAGGTTGCCCATGACCTCAGTTTGGGTGCTGGGAATTTTTGTGGATGCTAAACCCTGACATCAGAATGTCTTTTGAGTTTAGTATTGTTAGCGCTCTAGGCTCAAGAATAATTTGTGCTGATGTAATACTAGATGCAGACAGGTACATGTAGTGGAGTTTCACTCACTTAAGATTTGGTGTTATTTTTAAGGGTTTGTTTTTGGGTTGGTTGGTTGGTTTGAAGGGGGGGGGTTGTGGTTTTGGGGTTATTTTGTTTGGGTGGGGTTTTTTTTGTTTGTTTATTTTTGTTTTGGGGGTTTTTTTGTGTGTTCTTGGTAGCAGAAGAGGTTCAAAGCAGATGAGCCATACTCATTGATAGATTGCAATTTTCTTCCAGAAGAGTGGGAAGGGTACATGCTGGCAGAATTTCCTCAAGGGACCACTACCCAGGACTATATAGTGAAGTATTCCCAACTTTATGGCGACTGATGTGAATTACAAGTTTAACTTCTGTCAGTTTTGCTCTGCAGGTTGTTATTTGTCTCTCATTTTGCCAACACCATTACCACTGCTTGCCACCTACTGCAGATGGCCAGTGTCCTCTGATGGTGGGTAAGAAGCAAAAAAGAAAGGGAATATTTCTTCAACTTACTATTTCTGCACTAAATGTGTGGCTGCTTTTTTTCTGTGAAGCAACAGAAAGTTTTATTTTAAATATATCTGAAGTACAATTTTTCATGTAATACATTCTCTTTACAAAATGCTGTTCCTTAATAACTGCACAGGCCTAGCTTGTGTCTTGTGTCATCACACCTTGTAAATTAATTAAAAGGTTTAATATTCAATTCTTACACTGTCTTAAAAACCAATGCTAATCTTTCAACCAAAAAAAAAAAAAAGCTTGGAATAAAAATCATATTTTGGGTTCAGATCAGATAGAAATAATGCAACACAGGATATTGAATCAGGAAAGCTAACCTTGGTAATATTACTTGATCTAAATTGTGCAACATCACCATTTTTAAATACCTGAGAATAGAAGTCCAAGAGACGTGTTTTACTGTGAAGTTTTGTCTGTTTAGAGAGTTGGTATCCCTGGAAAACAAACAAACCAAAAGAAACACCAAACCCCCCCAAACTGCCAATTTTTGTCAATAGTTAGTGCAAAGAAGCGTGTGGATGCAGCAGTTGTATTTCAGCCATTCTGTGCTGCAGCTAAAGCTGCTTCTGGCCAGTAGATGGAGATGAAAGAAAACACAGAAAGTGAAGTGTTAAATCAGTCCAGGTTTAGCCAGGTCTTCTCCCTGTCCCTCTTTCTCCCATCATTAAAGCATGTAAATAAAGTACCTGCCCGTTGATAAATGCCTCCTTGTAAAATGAGACAGCCATAGCAACTTTATCCTTGCAGCTACAAAGCCAAACTCTGCCACCTCTCCTCATCCTCAAGATAAGGAGGAAATGAGTTTCATTTGGGATGCCTGTCAGTCTCTGGGAGCAAGTGAAAAGGCATGGCAGCGCTGTAGATGAGCTCCTGAGGTTCTGTATTAACACCAACAAGTATGGACTCCTGTCCTTAAAACAAGTAAAAGCTTGAAGACATACTGGAAATGACGGTGTGGTGAGAAAACATGTTTCAAGTGCAAGGCTAAAAAAGGTTAACTGGTAAAGATGTTATATTAGATTTTAAGAGAGGATCTTCATCTGCCCTTGTTGCTATTAAAATACTTTCCCACAGTATTTATTGTCTTTGGGGAAAACAAACAAAAGACCTTCTCAACCTTCAAGCTGCTGGAATTGGACTCTTCTCATCATTCTTATGTCTGATCACCAAACTGAACTCTATGAGTGGCTGCAGGACAGACAAGCAGGGGAGTAGGTGAATCAGGACCAGTTCACTGTTTCTTGTAACACAAGACTGCCCAAATAAAGTATTAAATAGGAGGTATAAAACCAACAAATTTTTTT
Organism: Donacobius atricapilla; assembly: GCA_013397315.1. NCBI lineage: Eukaryota > Metazoa > Chordata > Aves > Passeriformes > Mimidae > Donacobius > Donacobius atricapilla. The sequence goes on along the minus strand of WBMY01011728.1, from coordinate 666,470 downwards.
CATACACTGTAATTTCCAATGGATGTGTCTGGAAGTCAAAAATAGATTATTAAAACCAATTATTCAAGGGTGTGTGAATGGTTAATAAGCAGGGTGCTCCTGAGGAAACTACTTGCTCAAGAAGTCCATAAATCATTGTCTGTCAGCAGCTGGGAGAGTAGGCTAGGAAAAGCATTACTCTACCTTTGTCCCATTTGTTTTCTTTCCCTAAAGCTCCATTACTCCATCTTCTGTCAGACATCAAGTTCTCTGATCAGGCTTCACACAGCCCTCCATACACATCCTTCTCTACAGCACTCCTCACTTTCCCCTCACTGATTTTGTTTATACAGATCAAAACTTACTATCTTTGCATGGGGCTTTGGGAGATTTGTTCACCTAGCTCATACAGGGTCAACTAGAGCAGGAATCACTTTGTGTATAAAACACATCTCAGTGCTAATATTCATGGAGACACTTGCTCTGGGGCCTGGGAAGGAAACAAGAAGTGTTTTCTTACCTTGACACTGTTACATGGATTCTAAAGAAAAGACAAAAGGGAAATCTATAATAAGTACAAACATAATAAAATCTCTATCCTTTTGTCTCTGCACCATTTTGAAGGAGATAATGGATATTTTGTGTATTCAAATATGGCAGATCTGAAATGCTAAATATTTGTAGCTTACACAAAGGATCGAAGTGCAGTAGAAAGTAAGGCATGTGGTGAGACTCTCTGGCTTTCCCTGGTAGAAGATTAAGCCATTTTAATATTTGGGTAGTTTTATGAGAACTGCAGCTCCTTTGTTACTCATCTGCCTCTTTAGGATGAGAGATGACAGCAGGAAACAGGGATTAAGATTTCCTCTCCAGTACCAGAGGGAGATATGGCACAGAACGGATGTGTGATACCCAATGTTATCAACTGCAAAGAAAATATGGAGGGAACAAATTAAACAGTCAGGGCTGAAGCAATTGGAAATATCAAAGAAAAGACTGCATTTCAGAATTTAAAAGCATAAGATAATAGGCAGCTTTTTAAAATATATATATATATATATATATATAAAAAACCAGTTAAATTTAGTATGAACTATTATTACAAGCCCAAGTGCTTTAATAGGGTTCCTGGGAACTATTCTGGTTAAGCCTGTCCCATTTCAGCAGAGTGAACTCGATCCAATTCTATATTAAGCTCATGTCCATTTTGAAATCTAGTATTTTAAAAAATTATATTTGTTTTTTCTTTTGGTTCACTTGCAAATGCCAAATGGTCACTAGAGAAAGCTAAGATATTTTTAAAGGACAATTGTATCCTAAAAATTACTGGTAAATCAAAAGCAATTGCTTTCCGTATTTCATTGTCAGAGTAAACAGTGCGTCTCACATTTAAAGTATTTATAGAGTGGAAAACTGCACGATAAAATGGAATACTATGGAATACCAAAATGCTGAGAGGAATGAGATATACAGGGCATGCAGGCCACTAACTGAGAAAACAGAAAACCACACTAGTACTAACACACATAAGGGATTTTTTTTTTCCTCTTAAGTTGGGTGGGAAATGAATTTTGATGGATTCTATTTGGTGGAAAAAAACAGGCATGGGAAAAACTCATACCTTCTATGCCTCCAAACTTCATCTCAGAAAACAAAGATGGCTGTAAACAAAAACTTTTCTATGTCTGTCTTCAGTATCAGAATCTAGGAAACAGGACAGCACTCATCATCCACGCTTAAAAGCTACAGGCAGAGACACAGAACAGGTTAAAGAGCACCTTTGACAGTGACAGACCAGCACTGGGAGGAGCGTGACCACCAGTTCTGGGCATCTTTGTCAGCAAGTTGATGGGAGCTGATGGGAGAAAAAGTGTATGCTCAAAATACCTGACCTTTCAGGAAAAATTTCCTTCCTGATTTGAAAGGAATCTATAGTAGAAAATAGACTGTGTCATTGTAAATGATTTTTCTCATCAGTAAAATGGAAATGATGCTTCATATTTTTTCATCTCAGTCCTACTTTCTAGAGCAGTTTTTTTATTTATATCCATTAAAATTTTATTTCTGATAAAAAAAGATAATAAGCAGGAAAAAATGTTTTTTCAAGTCTCTAATAATTTGATTTTATTAAACACAGATTATGCAGATCTTGCTGAGCTTTCTACAGTGAAATATTATTTCTGTAAATTATTTCATGCTTTCCACTTTCACAACAGAAAGTTTCACAGATCCCTTTTGAATAAGGAATTTTGCTAATTATGTTAAGCACAGATAGAAAATTGATGGTCTTGTTTCTCTTCATTCTGTTATGTTTTTCTTATGGGACATGTAAAAATTACCACCCTGAGAAAACTGGGCTTCTGGTCTGACATTTAGGAATGGGCTGATTTTAGAGGCTGTGTTCTGAAATAACAAAATCATACACTGAATTGATGTTTGCTCTGACAGGTTTTCCAGTTGCTCCCCACAGCCAGATTTAGATGCTCTAAACATTAAAACAGGAAAATACGAGAATGGAGAAGACAATAACTAAGCCACCCGTTGTAACTACCTGTTGTAAAAATAAAATGTCTGACAGCCAGCATGAAATCAGAAAGGACACATGGGAGATCCTGAAGGCAACAGAGCCCCAGATAAGGCTCCCCCACCACTACTTTGAAGTGGGGATTATCCCAGAGGGATCTATTCAAACACACTGATATGTTCCAGATATATTCCCTTGCAGAAGGTCACAGCAAAATATTGGTGGAGAGTGTTGAAGAGAGCAAGAGATTTATAATTTTCATGGGAATCTTCAAGTCTGATAATGCTAAAAGCCATGTTTAATGTTCTGTATTGTTCTCATTTTCATATTTGCAAGGGGACTCATTTCAGCTGTGTTTAGTCATGGTATAAATTCTAACAGGCTGCAAAAATGGGGTGTTTTTTTTGGTTTCAAATCATACTTACTTTTATCAGTCCAGGTACTTAGAAGGTTCTTCTTCATACAGTTAAATGGTTTCAAAAAAATTTAATGAATTTTGTTGCACTTTCCTCCTAGAAAAGTATCACATTTTTTGTTTCTCTTTTGTTTGTTTCATTGTTTCATTAAACATGTAAACAGTTTGCTCTCTCCAAAATTACAAAAACAGTGGAAGAGAATGAACTATGGTGCTGGGAGTTCTACCCTAGACTCTGAATTCTAAAGACAGATTTCTATTTAAAATAACACATTTAGTTTTCTTTTCCAAAGTAGTATTGAAAGATTAATGTGGCTGGTTTGTATGAAATCTTTTCAGGTCTGCTAAGATTTTCTCTTTCCCTTATCACTTCTCTCTCCTCACCATGACAGAGTTTCTGATGGAAATACTGATATAGAATATGCATTTTGTCCTGATATTCTGTGTTGTCCTTCCCTTCTTTGGGAGAAAAGGTGAAAGTGGATTGTAAGAGAGGAAGCCCCCTACATATGAACAGCAAAATGTTGGGTTTTTTTTTAATTTAAGAAACGTCTGTATTTTTCCTTGTTTTTTTTTTCTTGAGTGTTATTTGTTATTTTATAAATTATTATTTTATTGATAATTATAATAAACTATTATTTTTTCATTTACACTGCAGTAGTTGACAGTTTTGTCCATTAATGAACACTTTGGAAATGTCAGTGTCATTTAAAAACAAATATTTTTTTCTAACTTGGATTTGCAGATGGGAAAAAGCAAGCGCCAAAAAAGTATAAGCCAATGTAATCTGTGTAGTTTTGAGAGGTATAAATTGTTCACAAATTTCAAATGAACTTTCTAGCTCTGAAGCTTCAGGGATAATTCCTCTGTGAACTGTTGCACTGTTGATTATCTGAGCACAGATATGCAGCTAAGAAACACTCATTAGTCTGAAACAGGCAAACTGGACAACGCAGCGTAAATATGACGACATGTAACTGCAATGATGTTGTCTGGTGTGCAGAGGCTGGCGAGAGGAGCCTGTTCCAACTGCTTGACATGCAAAATTCTCTTTATATAAATTCTTAAGAACCTGGGAAACTTGCAAACACCGTCAAAAGGCTCTCTCTTAATTCATGATATTATACCCTTTCAGCAGGCAGAAAACAAAATCTGTTAATTAGCTGGCTCTAAGTGTTTGAATGGCTTCTTTTCAATGTTTGAGTATTTCTTTCACATGGAAATCCTGAAATTTGAGCCTAGAAATTCACTCCTTTGCCAATTGGCTAAATACTCAGGTTTTTTCTCAAAAGTTAAGACATGGTCTACTACTAGTATTATACACTATTATGAAAACTGTAAAAGACCACTGCCTGTAGCTATAAGTTGAACATTGCCTTCCAATGTGGAAATAAGAAAGACACATTGCTTCAACATCAGTAATCTTAATAGAATAGCTAGGGATAATCTTAACAACTGACAACTCCGATATTTTGAGAAGATGTGGAAAAATATATTGCAAATAAAAGCCTTTGAAATGTAGAGGGAATCCCAAATGCTAGAAAATGTGTAATAAAAGTAATGGTGGAAGATGGATAGTTCTGTCACATTCTCGCACTGAAATTAGCAAAAAATAATGAGTCACACAAGTTAACATAAAGGCATATGAGAGCCTAAAAGTGACAAATCAAACGTCATCGGTTTGCAAGACTGAGCCCCAAACCAAATTTATACAAGAACACACTGATAAAGCTAGCACGGAAGTATTTGCTGAAAGCATCTTTGAAACAAAATTTCAAGCTCCAGGGAAAACATCTGAGGAATGCTGTATGAAAAAGAATTACTAGATTTCTGAAATACACAGATTTCAGTTTGGGCAGCATCTTGGCCTCTCTCCTTAATGAAACACAGCAAAACATGAACTCAACACATATTGTAGAGTAGTTCACAAACGAGGTGTAGATTTTAAGGCCAGAAGAACCACTGAAGAATCCAGCACGACCTTAGTGTAAGCCAGACCAAAGAATTTAATCCAAATACTTGGTGTTTGTGTCCAGTAATTTAGTTAGACAAAGCACACACACCGGCAAACAAGTTCCCACATGGGAGGTGAAAATGGAAATTGCAGGTACTCTGCCTTAACTGCCTGCATACACACATACCTTCTAGAGCCTCACAACATATAGGAAGAAGTGTCAATGAAAAAATAACTGCAAATCATCCCAGGATATGAGAGCTGTGAAAACGTGAAGGCTTTCCAGAGATCTGGATTTGTATTCTCTTGTAGCTGTTGCTATTTCTTTCCTAACAAGAAAAGGCAGAAGATGCAGAGATGCAACCTCTCAAGATGACAGAACCCTTTTAACATGCTTCTCTCCTTCCCTTTGCCTTCGGTTCTCCTTTATCTGGTAAAGCAGAAATTAATCATCTGAAATCCAGTTCCAGCTCTTCTCTTCTTTGTCAGTGGATGTAGACAAAGCTTGTCTGTTTTCTTTCAGAGACATGAACTAATTAGAACCATTTTTTAAATTTCAGAGGCTTTTCAAAAACAAAAGCCTTTTTTCTCAAATTCTCCTGTTTACTTTAGGTACCAATAAATTCCACATCCTATTCAACCGGGAAGAAATGTAACCCAGTGTGCTCCAGGAAACTAACAGCAGCAGTGAGTGCTTTTCTCAGCTATCACATCAGAAGAGTGCAAGATCCTGCCATTTGCAATTTACAAGACAGAAATACGTTTTACAGAAAAATTGCTGTCTTTTCAGATGTCAGTCCCAACTTGTCATTGACAGCCTTCAGTAGACCCAAGAATCGAAGGGTTAACTAAATAAACACAGGCAAACTTGCCTATGGCTTCTAGAGAAATGCCCAACACCTTTCCAACTTTAAAGTACACCATTCAAGACAGTATTTCACTGTTGCTTTTTTGAAGCTTGGTAAGAAATGGTCAATAGCTGCAAGGCAACCTGTTACTTTTGTTCAGTGCCGAGAAATGTCACTCAAACTTGGAAGGCATTGACGATGACATCATACATTCGAATTAGATCACAACAACTCTTTTGTTAGGTGTGAATGAGGCATTAGTGATCTGGAAGTGTAGATAAAAAGCACCAGGAAATTCTAAATGTTAAGTGCTGCCACTCTTGAATGAGAGTTAAAGCTGCTGACAAAGTAAGTATTTGGGAAAAGGCAATCATTTTATTATGTCAGTGTTTTTAACCACAGTTCCTATGTCAGGCAATTGGACTAGATGGTTCTCATAGGTCCATTCCAACGAAAATACTCTGTCCTCTTACTCTATTTCTATTCTATTTGCATTCTACATTGTCAGAATGAGGTGTCTTTCTTCTGGATCTTCTACAGACAGTGCATTTTGCACGGAAGGAGTTTTGCAGAAAATAATAACTTATTTATCAGGTATTGACAGGTAAAGGCAGTTTCCAGCTTCTAACTCAGTAATGTGTGCGTTTTTGATTAAGATTTCAGGGTTGACTAGAGAAATTAAGATCTCTTGATCTCAGGAGGTTTGATGGCACATGCACTGAGGTATTTATAGTGAGGTTTGTGCATAGAGAGGCATTGCTGTTGACAGCAGAGGAATTTGTCTTTTGGAAATTAAGCAAGCTCAAGGCATGGACAAAAAAAAAAAAAAAAAGAGAGAGTTTGGATATATTTTTTTCCTCCTGTGATTAAAAACTAGATACAGCAGCATGGTTCCTCAAATAGTCTTTAAATGCCAGTTGCTCAGAAGAGTTACTTTACAAATACATTACTAGTTTACTGCTCACTCCTGGGTTACTGAGAGGACTTCAAAGACCTGAAGGGTCTTCCCTGCATCACTCATTCCTGTGCACCACCCAGTCTTCTTCCTGGAAAAACATCTGGTGAAAGACTGGAGAAGCTCAAAGAGATGCATGCTGTAACCCTTCAGGTATGCAAATGTAAGGGGGTCATTTAAGAGTTGTTGTATGCAGACAACTCTGCTGGCCCTAGGTGTGACAGCCTTTTTGCTGTAACTCCAAATCTGCTTTGTGGGAACACAGTCTCTGGAGGAGGCACGGACCCAGCCCTGCCCACTGCCTGCTCGGCTCCTTTCTGCTGATGTAATAAAGACTTTTGCGTGAGACAGAACCTGAAGCCCAGATTGCTGCTACTGGTTAAACTTTACTGATCTGTGTTTGTCTAACGAAGACAAAAATAGAGTTTATGACAAACTAGTGACCATAAATGTGAATACAGTTCACACACACCCAGTCCTTTGGTTTCTCTGGCACCTCAGACAAGCACTTGGGACTGAGTGTGGAGGGGCGTCTCCCTGAACATGAAGGGGCACTCTTGTTGCCTTAAGTTTTACCTTTCATATTTTCCAGATTCTGTACTGCATTCGTATGTAACTCTGAACTTCATATAAAGTGTTAGCAAGTTCTCTTCACAGCTTAGTTAGACAAAACAGTCCTTTTCCAGCTTGAGAATCAAGAACACCATTGCAACTTCAGGCCCAAGAAGTATAAACAACAACAAATTGAGGAGAATAATCTGGGAGGATGGAACTGCACAACCTGAAGCTGCAATTGGACAATTAACCCCAATATATAAATGGAGCAAAATTTACAAAAGTGTGAAAACTCGTGAACGGGAGTCCATCTTGCATCCATCTTGGGTAGACCGTGGCTAAGCTCTTGTACTGCCCAAGGTTATGCTTTGAAGGTCTTTTAATAAATACCCTTTAATAAATACCCCCTACTTTATTCCCTTTACTCTGTCTAGCCTCTGTTCCAGGCAGCCTCTCAAGGCATCACTCTGTTCTCTGCTGTCTCCTGCAGCCTCGCTCCTAAAGCAGAAGAGCTGGGGTACCCATTAATGCACAGCCCCCTGAGGCAGTGTCCTGGATCCTCCTGCAGGACCTGGCTGCTTTCACAGCCTCACAGCTGTCGGCGATTCTCTGTCCGAGGAAGGGCGGCAGGGCACAGCCCTCCTGCGGGGTGTCCCGCTGCGCGCCTATGCCCCATGGTCCCCAAAATCCACAGGAAGGGACAGGGACCCGCGGGGTCTCCCGTGCTCCGGCCGAGTTTACCCTTTCCCTTACACCGCGGCCACCTGGGCGCTGCCCATCCCTTCTGGCACCCGGGAGGGGAGGTAGAGGAGAACGGGGATGCCTGGAGCCCCCCCGGCACCGCAGCGGCGCAGGGCGGCGGTCGCCGGGCCCCGGCCCCTCTCCGGCTCGGGCTGCCCGGGTACCAC
>WBMY01011728.1:601445-658013 GCA_013397315.1 Donacobius atricapilla | reverse complement strand
GGCGTGCGAGGGCAGCGCCTCCCTCCCGCCTCGGTCCGGGGCGGCCCTGCGGGGTCGGAACGGGACGGGACGGGCTCCCGCTCGCCCCTGGTCGGGGCCGCCGCCCCGGATTTCCTGAGTGGCTGCAGCGGCCGCAGCGGCCGCAGCCACCCGTTTCTCCTTCCCTCCCTCCCAGGGGTGCGCCAAGGTGCCTCCAGCCTGGTGCCCTCGGCCCCTCTGCCATCTCCTTGCTCGTGTTCGAGCTGGCGAGTTCGCCAGTTTCAAACCGAGCGCTGCCTTCTTTTGGTTACGCTCCCCCTCAGACAGCGGGAACCGCTGGGGAAAGTTTAGCGTAAACTGCAGTTTGTTTCCAGAGCGGGAGGTCATGTGCGGTAGGCCTACTGAGCTTTTGTGATACGGCTGCTTTCTCTCTTTTTAAAGCACGCGTAAACTCCGTGGAGATGATTTAAAGTTGCCGGATTTGCTTGACTGCCGGCATGAAATTACTGTGTAGCGTATCTTTTTCGGTCACAGCCTTCTCACTTGGGTTACCTTCAGAGATTTGTCTCTCGAGAGTGGAAAGGTAATGGCTCTAAAAGAACAGGACCGATCAGCTGTTCTCTTATTCATATCTCTCAGATACCTTGACTCCTGCTCCACGTTGCTTCCAATTCACAGCAAGCAGCTGATGTTGGAATCGAGCCAAGAAAAATAAAATTTGGAAGGAGGTCACTTAAGAAAAGCCCCCCAAATTCTCCTTGAATTAAGATACCTCTTTTGAATGTTGATGCGAGAATTGCTGTACCTAGCTAATGGGTGGATCTCAGTCTTTCAGAAACGCTCCTGCTTCCCAGGAAGGTTCGAAATCCTCTTAGCTGCGCCTCACGTGTCCGACCTGCCGGGCTCTGGGAGCTCGGGGCTGGCTGCCCGGACAGGACGGGAGCGGCGTGTGCAGTGCCCGCTGTGCTCGCGCTTTCCCTGCCGTGCCCCTGAAGTCAGGGCCGGGCTCCTGGTGAGGCCGAACGAGAGCTGCTCTTCCCCCTTTGCCCCGGCCTTCTGCGGTGTCAGAAGTGCCGGCTCACCCAGCAGAGGTTAAAAACTCTTGTGGCTCAGGAATCCCGCCAAACGTTTGTGCGTTCCAATTCAGAACTTCATTCTCTTAGATATGGTTTTGCTCCAGGATTTGGCACACCCTCTTTCCTTTCCTTTGCAAATAAAAAAAGATGCGGGGTTATATGTAATAAATACATTGATTTACAATGGCTATTTTGGAAAGCTTAGACGTGGCTGTATCAGTCCAAACATGGTGCAAAATCTTTTATCCCCGTGGAATTAAGTTCAAATGTAGAACTGTGCATCCCTGAGGAAGGGATAGTTGGCAGTAGGGCTAGTTTGTCATCATGGGAAGGAGGTAGCAAGCTGTATTTCTCAGCTTGTTTTTTGCACTATCTTGTACAGTGAAATCATTGGTTTTCTTCACTGTTTTTTGAACAATCCAAACATACTAGGAAAGCGGGCAAAATACTTAACAAACAGTAACGCAGAACTTCAAAATATCAGAAGTTGCTATGAGATTGAATGTGGAATATCCAAGTTTGACTTTTATTTAATGGCTGGACTTCAAACTAGATTTTTTCCTTTTTTTTTTTTCCCCAGGTTGACACAGTTCATTAGTCATTTTGTAATCAATATCTTTAAACATGCTACTTGTAACCAAACTTTTTGAAATAAAATTGTGGAAGATAAATGACCTAAGGGGAAATACCACTTAAATGTGATGGTTTGAAAGAGGAAAAAGAAAAACTTGCCCTCTGAGATGTATTTCTGCATTAAAATTCAGACAATTCTGGATTTATAGAGTTACTCAGTAAATTTCCCCTGCTGATTTTTAGATTAATTTAACTTAGTAAAAAATCCAAACTTCCACTTAAAAAAAATCACATATGATGATAATTAGCAGCTCTTCTAAAAAGAAAATACATAAAAATTTTTGACATTGATGAATACGAGGCTGCCAGTTCTGGCAGCTTTTTAGATTATGTATGCTTTGTGATGGAGCTATACAAAAGAAATGCTTCTTTGGTTTGAAATATCCTTACATTAAGTCTTCCCTTGCTCTTGGGTGTGCTTTTCTTAAAGGGACTGACTGCTGTGGAGACTCCCAAACTGGAATGTGTTAGGGCACAAAGCTGGGGAAGGTGGTCCACAGGACCATATTGTTTTCATAGTGTTTGCAGGGGTGAGCTGGTTGTCGGGCAGAGAAATCCCAGGGCTGACAGTGGGCTAAAGAATCGGGTGCTCATTGCCAGCTGAGCGCGTCCCCTCAGGTTTTACAAGGTGGAAAACTCTGCAGAGAACAATATCGGCCGTTCCCTTCTTGTTAGTGGTCATCCATCCCTCTTTCCTGAGACTGGATTCGAAGCGCAGGTCAGTGCTCTGACCTTGGCCTCCCCTCTGCTCCATTTGGGGAAAAGCAGATCTGCATCTTGCTGACTGCAGCGGGGATCTGGATCCAGAACTTCCAGAGGATTGACTCAACTCATCTTTTTAAGCTTACCTTCATATTTAGGAAGTATTTTTTGTAACTGTAGGATTGGGTTACAAACGTTGATTATATACATAAATGAAGCTCTTAATGGATGTTTTCAGGAGTTAAACCTCTGTGTTATTAATCTTGGTAAAATTCTAGTGCTGAATTAATGTATTAGCATTGTCCTTTTCGTGCTGCGCTGTTAGCGTTAGGGACTAAACTTACTGGGTTTGATTTCTGGTTTGATTTTATTCCCCCAACTGGTTTTTTCATGGTTCTTGTCTGTGCCAGTGCCCTTATTTTATATTGTCTTTTTTAGAAAAGCATGATAGAAATGCTGTTTATTGAATTTGGGTCCACCAACTAGTTCTGCTTTTTCTGTTTCTTCTTTTAGAAATTGACATGTTTATCTTAAAAGGCCCTTTCCAGGCCCTATTTCATGACTTTGAAAGGTTGTAGTGTGTGTGTTTTCTTTCTTTATATTTTTCTTTTCTTTTGTGTACTTTTTTGACTGGCTGAGTAGATGGTGAAGTTTCTAGTTTACAGATGGACCGCTGAATTCAGAAGAGCAAAGGAACAGCTTGTTTTTCTGGTTGTAAAGGCACAGAAGACTAATTACAGGGGTATAAAGGGTCATCCAGCTCAAGTCAGCTTTGAATTTGTACAAAATGTCAGTAAATTCGGCCTGCAATCATGTAGGCAAATCAGATAGGTCAGTCTTTGTGGGCTGTGGGCACTATCTTGTTTGTCATCAGTTGCAGCATGATGAGCTTTCTGACCTTGTTGGTAATGAAGCAGACCTGATTAAATATTATGAGAAAGGAAAATATGATATGCCTTTTGGGGGATTTGAGAAGCAGGGATGATCCTTTGCAACTACATTTCTTTTTTCTTTATTCTGGAAATATAAATGGAGGAAACTGTTCCTCCTGCTTGGTTGTCAAAAAGGACTTAAAGAAAAAAAAAGAATGGTGTCTCTGTTAGCTGATACTCAAATAAAATGAAGCGTTGTTGGTGAAGTTCAGGAAGGTGCTAAAGTTCTGTTTTCTGTTGATCTCGTGTGGGAACTGATTTTTGTAGTGTGCCCTCCAGTGTTATGCAGTGAAGTCTGTACAGCAAAATCTGGTTTTGTGTCACTGTATAATATGGAGAACAAAACTTTCTCAAGCCATGAAATCTGGATACTGAGGCTTACAGGAAGCGATTTTTGTACAATACAAGTTTGTTACTAGGCATGAGGAAAACTTGGGGGTTGGGTGATATTTTGGTGTAAGGCACGGATGGTGTTTGCAGACAATGTTTTCTTTCCCAGGTTGTAAATTTGGTGTAGAGGTAAAAGCCCCCTGGAAAGTGGGAGGTGCTGTCTCTGAGATGCTGCTTCCCTCACTGGTGATGCCTTGCCTATGCTCTGCTCTGGTGCTTACCATTAAAATCATGTTTTTGGCTACCTTGGCATCAGCGCTGGAGGTTGCTGACCCATGGCACAAGGTTTACCAAGCGAGTAGCAATGTTAACCATGACTTCAATCCCCATTTCCTTCCAAACATGCTGTTCTGGGGTGGGGAGAAATTGATGGTTTGGACCTGACAGGGTGACTGAATTTGCCATAATGGAAGTATGTTAAGAAGCTATTACACTCCCATTTGATGTGTGATCCTGCTGTCTTGTAAGGCTCTCTAAATTGCTGTTTCAAGTTCTCTCCCTCGTTAGGGTTAACAGAAGTGAGAAGGCTAACTTGTGCAACCAAAAGGGACCTCCCCCTTCTCCCCTAGGTGCAGATCTCCCCAGAGCATCTATTTCTATAACACCAGGTATTTAGGTGTATAATACTCAAAATACAGAAAAGCAGAAATTGAGCAGCAGATGTGTCACATGGCCAATTTTATCTGAGGAAAAGCTGTGACTTTCTGAACAGAGATACCAGTATCAAGCCATCCTTGTTTGAAACAACTGTGCTGGAATTTAAGCACTTTGCTCTGTATACAGTGGGGCTATGGCATCACTGCCTCAGATGCTACTCAGGCACCTGGGCTGTCTTGCACAAAACATTGCTGGGGAAGAACACACATTTTTGTAGGTCAAAAGGCAACTTACTGGTAAACTGGAAACCCTAGCAGTAACAGGAGGGAGTTAGTATTGTTGGACGCTTCCTGTTCTGGGGCTGCTGCCTCTTTCTGCTGGCCACCTCTGGCCTTTCTGCATCTTTCACACCTGATTATTGCAGGCCCAGTAGTTTGATCGCTGGTCACTAGTAAGACTTTGTCTTCTTAATCAAGGGCCTTTATTTTCAGTCACCTGCACCACAGGCATGGGTCAAGAAGACATTTGTCAGTGTATTCCAACAGCACAAAGGGTCTATCTGCTCAGTAACCTGAGTGCATTTAATTGGCTCTTTCTGCGCCACATCCAGCATTTTTCTGTTGGTTGCACTCTTTGAAATAATTTATTTCTGTGCCTGGATTAAGAACCTGAGCTGTGTTCACTCTTTCAATCTCTGAGTGTTATTTTTGGATGTGTCCCAGCCTCTGTCTCTCCACTGAACAATACTAAAGGTGTTCCATGGGGACCTTTGCTAGCCTTAGCAGTGGAGCACCGGCAGCTGCTCGTTAGTCTTTTATGTCTCTCCTTATCAGTTTTACTGAGAAACTCCCTATCGCTTTGGTTGTACATGTTAGAATAATTAGGCTTGCTGTTCAGCAGGTTTGTGTAGCATTGATTTTGGCCTGAAAGTTTAGGGGAGGGGAAGGATACCATTAAATTATAAGAAATAGCAAGTATGTCTTCCTTAAAAAAGTTACTTTTTTTCAATATGAGTTGGATTTAAAACATATTATTGCACAAAGGGAGGCAGAAATCCCAAACAGACTTTAATGCTACTTAAAAAGGAGATGTTCTCCCTTGCATTAACAAATAAGTGAAAATAAATCTTAAATTTCTAAGAGGAAAAGAGGATGTGATGATCTCACTGTTCAGCTGGAAGAGGGCTTCACATAATTCAGAGACTCTGAGATCACAGCAGGTATCAGACAGACTTGGAGCATTTCCCTGGCCACCTTGGTCTTCCTATGATTATGGGAAGGGAGGATGAGATGTTGTTTGGGGATTAAGTATTTTTTTTTTTCTGTCCATCTCTCTTGTATTTCAATTATTCTGGAGTTTGCTGCTGCTTGTGGCTTACCATCAAAGTGAACTTAATTTGATTTGGTTTTATTTTGTTAATTCTCTGCAGTCTTATGATTGCAATAACAGTGATTACAACTGAGAAGTCTCTGGCCAGCTATTGCTCTGTATAACAGCAGTGTCTTTTTCAGATTAAGGAAAAATAGGATTTGTTTAGTTTGTCCTGCCTGAGGTTATATTCTCAAACATCCAGGCTAAAAAGGAAGGTAAAGCTCTTGTAAAAATAAGAATTTACAGAAATTGTGTTGGTTTTTATTTTTTTTTCCCTCAGAAGTTTCCCATTTTCCAGGAAATTGTTAGTGTTCAGACTCTTTAAAATACAGGAAATATTAAAGGGAGAAATGGAAAGGGGATTTTCAATTGCTGTACCTTTTAGAGAATGAAGAGTATATATAATTTTATGAATCAAATAATCTCCGTGCATTTTAGAAGTTGAACTTTGTGCGAGTCTGGGAGATTAACCTCCTTGGCTAATACTCAGTCTTTTCAATTTGAAGACCTCAGCTCCCATCTTATCATGGTGGGAATTACTCCTGAAAATCTCTAGTTTACACTGTGTTTGTAAGACTTCAAGCCACTGTGTTTGCCTTTAACACATTAAACATTCAATAGTGTTTTTTAAATGGAGGCATCAGTTGGTGCATGTGGTAAGATCAACTGCATGGGTATGCCATTGTAACCTGTGTTGTTCATTAGCCATTTTGGCTGAACTGATTGGTGTAAGGTGGAAAAATACCATTGGTTAATGTTTTGGTGCAGAGTGCCATTTTTCCTTCCTGCGTCCTTTGAAATGTTGATCATAATTTTCAGTCTTATGAAAGAGAAAATACTGGAAACCATTAGAAGACACATAAAATGAGTAAAAAGGAAAGTGTATCTACAATGTGTGGTCACTAAATATTAAACTTGAACCTAGCAAAAAATACCCTCCAAGTGTCTCAATAGCAAATAAATAAAAGAAAGACAAAGCAGATGGTGTGATAGTATTGTAGTGGAGAGAAGGGCAAGTGACTCTACCATTTGAATGTAAAAAAAGGTTTTGAAAGGCATTCTAATTAAGTGCTGCTCCCAGCTCTGCTTTTAATAGTAATATTTGAATACTGAGGTAAGTCACAAATGGCACAATTCCAAGGGTATCGGATCCATTTGCCTAAAACACGTGAGTCAGAAGTGAACCTCCAAGAGAAGAATTTCTCAACAGACCTGGGACAGAGGAGTTGGTGGTGGTAACTTTGTGGGGCAGGCTTTTCCAACTCGATTTATTTTTTTTTTCATATCGTTTACAATTAAGGCTTGAATGGTAGTGCTGCACCTGTGTTTCTGAGTGTTCTGAGGTTGTCTGTACCTCATTGAGCTGGCAGGCAACTTCAGCCATGCCAGGCAAACAGTGAAGCTCAATTGCAATCTGAGTGGTGGGTAGAGGAGAGAAATCACTGCAGCTGTTGCTGGAGGTCACCTGTGTTACCTGTCCGCTGTCCCTGTGGCACACGTGTGGCTGGGAGGCCGCACAGGCACTGCCCGGAGCTAAGGCAGCCTCCTGCCATCTAATTAGCAGGGAGTAAATAGGGCTGTGTCAGGAGAGGGTCTGGCAGGACAGGGAGTGTGTGGTGGAGCCAGTCACGCTGGCTTTTCACGCCACGGGAGCTGAGGGAGGAGTATCACTTGAGTGGAAACCAATGTTCATTGGCTCTGTTGGCCACCACGCGTGAGCACTTTTACATGGTGGCTCCCGGGGGGAGGAAATAAAGGTGGCACTAACGAAGCTGGAGCAGAAAGTGAAATCTGTATCAAAAACCTTGCCCATATTGACGGCAAACACAATTTCCCACAGTTATCTGGGCGTGCTTCCTGGAGCCATGAAGTAGTGTGACTTTATCTAATGAAGTACCAAAAGTAATGATGCAAGAGGATATCTGCATGATTTTTAACTCCAGCTGTCCAGCTTTTTAAATGCAAATCAAGGACTATTTCACATTCTGAACCAAAAAATTATCTACTGGGCAATGCCCTGAACTCAAGCATTTGTCCCTTAGATTTGTGCGCAGTATCTGCACACGGAGGCACCAGAGGAATCAGGGGCACAGTTTCTAGTTGTAATAATGCTTCAAGGATCATTTGAAGCAACGGACAGGCAAATAATACTTGATGATGGCTCTCTGCTTGAGAAAACCCAACACAGGGAAGCCATTCCTGTCTTTCTGAATGAGCAGAAAGTACATGATGGAGGCAAACTAGGGACTAATAGCAACATGCTGCAAGTGTATGACTGAAAAATTAGATCAGTGTTGTGATGGAGTAGGGTGTGTGTATGTTTTTCTACATCTGATGAGAAGAGAGAGCTCAGAAGAATTTTCTTTTACTGGAACCAGGATATGTAGACATTTCCTCTTCTCTGCTTAAAAAAAAAACCCTAACAAACTGAATAGTCTATATATTCAAGCAAATCCAGACATATGTCTGAAAGCATGAAAACTGAAGGCAATATTGTTCTTAATTGTGTATTTGCTAGGGTTGCTTTGAATCCCTTAAATCTGTTAGTGGAATTTCTTCGGGCAGTACATAAAACCATTAAATTTTCTTTCCAAACTTTACCCTTCTTTTCTTCAGAAGTGAGAACAATGTTTGAACATACATGCATTATATAATTATATGAAATAGTTAAAGCAGAAAATAGGTGATATAATGAGAACAGCTAATACACAAAGAAAGAATAACCTATTAAAAGTTGGAGTAGTTAGATGTAGAGATGGTGAACTGTTTGAGTGTCTACCACAATAGATCCATATAAGTAACAGGATTATGTTTTCTGCTTCCTGTGTCATGTAAAAAAAGTAACAGCTAGGTATGCCTCTTCATCTTTGTATTTGAATTTTCTGCAAGATTAGCGTGATATGAGGATATTTATAGCTGCAGGGTGAGATAATGTCTGTCCTTCAAGAAAGCTCAAAAATTTTTAATTCTGGTGCAAGCATAATTCAATAGAAAAAGTCCTGAGGAAGGGTGTATATTGTACTTTTCTACCTGCTTTTGTCAAAACAAAATGCCTCCTCTAACCTGAGCAAAGTTCTTTCCACTTAAAAGCACACCAGGATTGGAACGGGTGCTTGGATGTATGCCACAAAGGTAAAATGGTAGCTATACATCTAAAAAATATGTTCAGAAAAAGTAAAATGTGTCTAGAAGTTTTAAAGCCTCGTACCTGTGGCAATTTTGGGCTAAACTCAGAGAAGAAATAATTCAGAAAAAAAAAGGTGATCTGTGAATGGTTCCAGTTTGGCAAGGAAAATGTGATTTGTAGACAAGCAAGAGAAAATTAATCAGAATAACAGCTCTAGCTCTTACAAGGAGATTGAGTCTATTAATGAAATTAATATCTGAAAACTTATTTTCAAACCAACTTAATGATACCTATATCCATATCTATCTATCTCATTAGGTTGGTTTAATAATTAGTTTTTTATATATATACAGAGGGAGAAGAAAAAAAAAAATGTACCTCAGGACCTATGAGGGTGTTTTAAAATCAGCAAGTTACTCCAGGATTCTTCCGCAGAGGAGGTTCCAGGAGTGGAATATCTGCTTTTGCTTTCTCATGGGATATTTGTATCACAGTAAGCAAACCAACTTCACTTGTGTGCATATGTTTCCTGTTGCAATGAAGTGGCAATTTGGCTCAACTCAGAAGAGTTTGAAATGTTCAAGAATTGGATTGTGTTGAATCAGCTGGGTAGAAGTTTTCTTAAGTCTTTTGCAGTGTCTAACTTTTGTGAAATAAAATATGTTGCAGTAATTTCTGGTTTGTATGTATGTATGTTAATCAGTGAGTGAGTTTATTCTAAACATTAACTTATTTGTTTATGGAAAACCCTGGAATAGCATGTTTTTTTCACTAAACTTCCAGGTTAAATTTAATTAGAATTTTGTCAGGAGGACAAGACAGTCTGGTTGCTTTTGAATGTGTTTAAAGAAAGTTTCATAACTCCTTCTTTGGTATTCCTGCAGTAAGGCCTGATCCCTTTTTTATCTACCAAGTTTAAAGCTTGAGGGAACAATAAAGACTCAAATCAATTGGAAGTAATTGCAACTAGATCATCAGCATAGTTTTGTTTAATTTACAGTGTTTATTTAGTGCTCTCCTGTTGAGGAAGTTTAATCAAATTGCTCGTGCTCTAGAGGACTACAGGGAGCAATAGCAAGGGCCTAGGTGCTTGTTTTGAGGTCTCCATCTTTTATATATAAATATATATATATGTATATTCACACACACATATATATATTCGTGTTTGAGAAAGAAAGATTTTTAATATCTGGTGCAGTGGTTGGAGTGTTTCCTCTGCAGCTGATTATGGGGACACAGGGGTCTCACTTGGCTGTGTGCTTTCCCAGCGGTGCCAGTCTTGTTTTCCGTAGATGCTCTTAAAACACCGAGAGAGGAGCCCTGCTTTTAATTTAAAGTTGCACAACAACATAGGTGAAAAGAGTACTTTAAATACAGTGAATAAGACTCTGTTAGTGGCATGTCTCTGCTATTTTGGAACAGACTTTGGAATAGCCTTTAGAAGCTCTTAGCTCTGTGTTTATTGTTTGTACTTCTTGTTTAATTGTGCTGTGTGCTCATGTGCCCTCCTTGAGGGCTCTGGTATGCCTGGTGCAATATTTCACTGTGCAGAATCCTTAACCCTCATGTTTGAGAGTGTCTGTGCTATGGGATAGCTTCAGACTGTTCTCTTCAGGGAATAACATGGGATGGGGACAGTTGAAAAGCAAAAGTCTTGACCTTTGAACACATGGAATGTCATGGGGGATTATCCTTACCTAGTATGTAATTAGTTTGCGTTAGAGGGAAAACCAGTAACCCATTTCTTTGTGCCAGTTTCTTTTGTCCACCCTTTATTTTCCTGTCCTCCACCTCCAAGAAATTCCCATATGCATAGACTCTTAGTGTTTTAGCAGTATTTGTGGGATTTTTTTCTGATTCATTAATAAAGCTTAATTTCATTCAGGGTAAAAGAAAAACATGGTGTAAACTGAAGTTCTGGGATTCTATTTCGGTATGTCATGTGTGCTGCTGTTGGCATACCTGGGAAGAACAATTCCTCCTGTCTTAGTTTTAACAACAGTTTATTAAGAAAAACCCAATCAAAACAAACCATACTGTTGCCATTGCAAAGATGATTAGGGAAATGTATTTGATCACTAGAAATTAATGAATCTATGGCTTTTCTACCATAAGTAAAGGGAGAAGAGTTTGCCATCTGAGTAATTCCATTAGTGAAGGTGGGATGTTACTGATGCTACTTTTTTTCAGGTTTTTAGATGTTAAGGATTATTTGGTTTTCTCCAAAAGTGGCTATATTGATTATTTGTTCAGTATTAACTTGTATTCCTTCTTGAATTCTATTCATGATTTTATTTCTCAACTCCTTTTTTTTTTTTTTTTTTAAGGCAGTTACTATCTGTGGCAGCATTCCATCATATTTTTCCTTAATATCCGTAGTATTAATCTTTTCCATTGATAAGGTAAATGTAGTGGAAGGTCATACTATGTATATTTTTTATGTTTCAGTAAGCTTATAGCCCAAATTTCTTCTGACATAGAGTCCTGGAACTTGTTAGCTGCTTGTTTATAACTTCAAGAAAAGTGTAAGTATGTAAGTTTTGAGTAATACTCTTTTTCCATTAGTCC
The DNA here is from genome assembly GCA_013397315.1 of Donacobius atricapilla. NCBI lineage: Eukaryota > Metazoa > Chordata > Aves > Passeriformes > Mimidae > Donacobius > Donacobius atricapilla. The sequence goes on along the minus strand of WBMY01011728.1, from coordinate 646,638 downwards.
TACAGCTTTCTTAACAGTAAGGAAGAAATGCACATCCTTGGAGGCTCATCTGGCATTTTGATGGCCCAATAAAACTTCATTTTTTTTGGCATGAAGCCTTTAAATGTATCAGATCTTGTATGTGATTGGTATGATTTAAACGGCAAATGGCAAGCCCAGATTTGGACAGTTATCTTAATGGATGTTTTAAAGGCTTTTTTGCTCCCCTGTGGCTGAATACAGTCAGTTAAAAATGCTCTATGTGATCATCACAAGATTCAAATTTAGTGGATTTTAAAAATTCTGTTCTTTGTTGTGTAAGTTCTACATACACTTTGTTCTGTACATATGATAAAAATGTACTGATTTTGAGACAGTTATCAACCATTAAAAGAGTATGACTGTAAATGATCTGGTTAATTTAGATATTTATTTTATTCAGTAGTTTTTTTCCATAAAGAGAAATAATCTTTTTTTCCCCCTATGGATTTTCAACTCAGTGTCTTTTTCTGTCATTTAACATGAGACACTTGAATCAGTAAACACCTTTTACTCCATAATGGAGAGTCCCTTACATTCTGAATGGTGATTACCCTTGATATTACCTGCTTGATTTTTTTCAGGGATTTGTAGGATGAACTTCCTGTTGTTTCCATTGCCTGCGCAGATGTATTTTCTGTGACTGACTAAAGGAAAAGTTTTAGGTAACCACAGGTGGGAACCAGCATTAGTAAGGATCTTGGCAATGGGCTTTTCTGTATCCATAATCTAGTTCAAGGGTGCTCCCTATAAGGACTCAAGTTTTTGTCCAGGCATCTTTCAGATATCTGAAATACCACTACTTCCATTAAAAGGAAAAGAAAATTCTACTTCATAGCTTGTGATCTTACTGTTGGGGATCTTTCCTGCTGGTAAACTGGTCTGTTTCAAACTGCTCTAGTTTCTTCCTAAGTCTTTAATCTTCCCACTCAACTTGCAGACCACATCCCCTGTATGCTCCCACACTTCATCATTCTGCAAATAGTTTGCTCTCTTGCTGCTCAGCTGTGTCAGTCTCCTCTGTTCCCTGGGAAGCTTTTTATCTGCCCTGGGTTGTCCCTTTCTAGAGCAGGGAATTGTTACCTGTGGGTCAGAGGACTCACAGTGAAGGGGTTTTTCTTCCTGGCAACTGGCTTTCCAGAAGGATCATGAGTAACCTACTTACTGGACTACTGGCACTAGCTCTGTCAGTCTCTCTTCAGAATTTTAATGAATTTTATCTAACTACTATCTTCCGTGACACAGGATATATTAAATGCATTTGTTTTCTTGAAGCGTAATTACTCATTATTTGTATGTCAAGCTGAAGCAGTTTGTGATTAATAACCTCAAGGTTCCCTTTTGTTACAATATGCTTAGTCATTTTATCTGTGTTAGTAAGGCATGATGACCTATTTTGGTTACTGTGTCTGGCTTTTCAGCTGGAGGATGATAGCAGAAGCATATCTTGGAATTTCTTGGGTATGCTAGAGACAAAATAGGGGAGTAAAATACCAGAAATGTTTGTTGAGCATGGACTCTGTTCCGTAAGATCTTAGAGGCCTGTTAGACTGTGAAAGCTTTAAAGTGTCAACCTTGTTTTTAAAAAACTGTCTTTAATAAGGAGTTCATTTATGTACTTCAGATCATTTTAAGACCCTTGAAGTAAGCCTAACTTTACTACAGGAGTTCAGTAAGGTGTGACTATGCCTTATATACATTAACAGAGGTTCTCTGCTTCCTGGCAGTACTGAATTACAGCCAATTTTTTTTTTTTTTCACTAGATGAATGCAATGTTGAAGGCTCCTTACTGAATGAATCCATTAGGAGAGCTGCCTAAAGGGTATCTTATTTTTGCAGAACATGCAAAAAGTCAGAGTCACTTTGCAAGCTGAGGGCTGTGGTAACATACTATTTATTTCCCTTAAAGCAATACTGCATTTGGTTGCTCTGCTGGTTCTTCATGCTTAGATTTTACTAATTGGGGAGGGAAAGACTTTAAAAGGATTGAATACTCATACACATACTTTTTTTTCTCATTACATTGTCTTCCATTAAAAAAAAATTCTATTTTTTTTTTCTTAATTTACAAGACCTAATGGCTTCATAGGTAGTTGGTTTTTTATCCTTTTTCCCATCTTATGCACTTCAGAGATATGAGAACAGAGCCACAAGCCTCCTAAATTGCACACATAGTATTCCCTAACTGACTGCTAACTAGTCCTAGTAATTGAAGACTCACACTTCATTGTAGGAAGGATGAAAATGTCAAGTTCATGACTGTGTGCCTGCTTTGTTTAGTAGCAACCTTAGTGCTTTTTCTGTAAGTTTCACTGAAAATTGACTTGGTGAACAAAGAAGTGTAATTTACTTAGAGGCTGAACTTTGTGAGGCAGTGAAACAGGAAAAACTGTATGGGCTTGGTAAATAGGGATGAAACCCAGGATCCATCAGAGCAAGTCCAGCAGATAATGTGGGTGATGAAACTTCAGGGTTTGGCCTTGGACACAGCTGATTACAGAAGGACAGGAGCAGTTTATCTGCTGTCCATGGGATGCTCCTTCTGGCCTTGCTATATTACATATGCTGGGAATAGTGTGGTTTTCCTAAGCATGCCAGAGGTGATCCAGGGAAATCTTTCTGTGAGAACGGGAGAATTAGGGCTTGTGAGACACCAGCACACAGTGTTCTTGTGGCATTTTTCTTTACATTTTGATTTCTTGCCTATATCCATCATCCCTTACTGCAAAGATGAAGTGTGTTGGTACTTTTTCAGTACTGTTGTACAGTTACTGAGGAAAAGGAGTTCTAGTTCTGTAATCTCTTAGCAGCAAGTAGAGCTTATCAAAATCATTGCAAGGCTAGAAAACAGTCTAGTTTGTATTTGATGTCTATTTTAATATAGTGAGGTCTTCAGGTCCTTTCTGGTGTGGACCTCTTTTTCTACATATGAGCTGCTGTGTGCAGCTTGGCTGCTTGCACACCTTCCAGGGATTGCTCACACAGCCCCTGAAGAGTCAGCCTGAACTGTTCAGTTCGGACTTGCAGTTGGTGCCGCAATCATTGTTTCCTCTTTGGTACCATTCTGTATGTACTTTGAAAGTTGATGTAAGTTGCCTCTGTACAGCCTTCTCTTGATTTCCCAAAAATATCACCTTTTCCAGGCAGAAATATTCCAGGTGGTGTTTCTTGGAGGGGAGTGAGGAAGAACTTCCATGCCTCTCATTAGATGAATGGGCTCCCTTCCATCACCTACTATTCCATCACAGGCTAGTTTTGCGGAGTTGGTGGAAAATTTGGATTATGTGCAACAAAGCTTGAAGCACAAGAAGAATTTCAGGTATCTAACTGAGGACATCACATAAATTAGGTATCTCACAAGCTTACTGTCTTTTAGATAATTAAGGAACTTCTTGATATTTTAGTATATTTAAGTATTAGTGAATTGAAAAATTAATCATGATCTGGAAAACTTAATCTCTCTGTATAAAATCAATTATTCTGTTTTAAATAGCAGTCTTGTTTGTGGTAAAATTTTGTGGCTTGTTTTTCTTTATTTCCTCTGATGCATTTTTAGAGTTGACTTTTAAGGCACCTTAGTGATTTAAGTTTAGTTCCTTCCAAGTGCTGTAGTAAAACTGCCATTTTGGTATAAAGAAACAAGTTCTCTACTAATTTCTAAGACAAAAGGTTTAGGAGCAGTACATATTAACAAGATGACAACACTGAAAAAGTATGTAAATGCTGTTAAACCTACTGGTTGTGGAAAAAGATACCAAAGTAAAGACAAACACATTATTAAATTGGAAATGAATCTTTGAGATTTATCAGCTGATGGAAATGAACTTCTACAGGAAAATGGCAACAGCAGTTTTCATGTAAAGTTTTGTTTTTACCTAATGTGTTTGGTTTTCAGTAATGACTTAAGTCCTCTGTTTATCTTACTTTCATTTGAACCAAAAATTGATCTAAAAATACTTAAAAATATAATCTTGTGCTGTCTTGCTGTTATTGTTGTTGTTGTTGACTTGACCAAGTTTCTTGTCTTGCTAGTAGAGAATATATTAAGTTGTGGAGAGGAGTGGTAAGGATCACTGCCAAGGTGCAGACTACAACATAAGGTTATCTTTCTTAAATTATATGAAGAGCACTTGCATTAAAAAGTTTGACTTTTGGGGGGATTTTTTTTTTTTGTTTTGGTGGAGAGTTTTTGAGTGTGGGGGTTTTTTGTTATTACATGTGTTTTGCTGCAGAAAAATAACCAGTTCTTGGCAAGCAAGACTCATGATACTACTGCTACTGGTCCTGGTCTAGAAAGTTCAGTATCTTAGATGTCTTGTCTCTGAGAGATTTTCATCTCACTTTCCCCTGCAGGCTGCTTTGTACATGTCTCGTTGTGTATTCAGAAAAGACTTGTCCCCTGCACATGGGAACTTGAATTTCCTGCCATTTCACATGTTGGTGTGAAAATGAAGTAAACTACAAGCAGATTCTCTTCCTAACCACAATTCCTGGAAACTGTATGCTGTTGTGGGCATGTTTACTTTCTGCTTTTCTTCCTTGCTGTGATAATCTCAGTATTTTGAGGAAGGGAGCAGACAGTTTATTTAAAAACCTGTTATAGCAAAATGTCATTTACATAAGCAACAGTAGATGCTTCTGAACTCTCTTTTCCTTTGCAGAGACTAGGAAGATTTTTTATGAGTCCAATCAAAAGATAGCCTCTAATGTTAGAGATACTTCTTTAGAAAGGCATGACTGAAAACTCAGACATTTCTCATATACACTTAAAGAAGGACTCTGCTTGAGATTTCCTTTTCAGAGTGATTGGAGCTCAGTCCAGTGCTCAAATGCCACTTTTTTTTGTAGTCAGTGGCTGTTTTGCCTTCAGATCTTAGTGAAGTTGAAGGATAAAGAAATGTTCTTGGTGATGTGATGGGCCTTTGCAGTATTTTTTCATGCCCTTCTTCTCCCTTCAGTCAGCCGCTTCCCTTGTGGTTATATCCAGGCCTTATCTTCACCTTATTGAGACCTTTTCAGATTTTGTTTGGATATTACTTGATACTGGTTTCATTTCTTTTTAGGGTTCATTTGAAAAATAGAAGGATTTTAAGCTGCTGAAATTGGAAGCATGAAAGAAATTTCAGGTGGTGAAAAAAAACCAAGGTGGATGAATATATCTTAAGAATAGCTTCAAAGGATTTCTAATACATAGGAAATCATTAAGGCTGATTTCTGATATTATATGTGTTGTATGGAAAGAGAAGAGTTAATGCTGAAAGCATAATAACATGGAACAAGGTAATAGTGGCCTGAGAGGGAAAAGCTGGCACCTTCCTTTTGTAACATAGTTTTAAAATATCTTCCATTTGGACCAAACAGTTGACCATACTAATGAGATTTGGTTTTCCTGAAGGTGTTATGCTTGCCATAAAAGTCCCAGGTGGTGGTGCATGACTGAATCAACATGATTCTGGGTGTGTATAGGAAAGTACAGGTCACACATTTTAATGGCCTATTTCTGTCCTGTTCGACTGGTTGCCTGAAAGTGGCTCCAGAATAAATTTTACCTGCTACTAAATGATCTGGAGTCATATATTCTGATCTGTATCTAGCACTGGTAACTTACAGAGTAGTACCTGTGAAATATTTATTAATGGAGACATGCCTCATTTTGTTCATTTGAAAACAAAGCAATGCTGCTTCTATTTAAGAAATAGTCTCAGAATTAGTGGTAGTTCAGAGTTACGCAAAGAGAAATGACGTACCAAGAGCTCGACTAGAGCTGTAGCCCAAACACTTTTATGGTTTTGCATAATCTCTAGATAAGGCAGAGTGTTGTGGGAACACAATGTCACCAGAAAAGGTAGGGAAGCAGTTGTGTGATGTTGATGCTCTGGATGGAGCTGCACTTTGTTGAGTGGCACTGAAATCACAGTGGAGAAGTAGGGGTGAGTCACTGAGTCAGTCATTTTTGTGCCAGTATTGAAATTTTCGGGGTAATCACTGAGTGGAGACAAGTAAGCCCAAGAACATGATAAAATAAGCACTGACAGATTTACTGTCATCTGACAAGTGGTGCTGATATCTCAATGAAGAATTGACCCCTTTATACAGCAACATAAGGCATGTTGGTGGCTGAGCTATGCTCTTTAACAAGCAGCTCAGATGTATCCCAAACCATGCCTAATTTATTGTTGGTATTTTCTTTGGTGCAGGAGGGAAAATGTGGGCAGATGTTCTGTTACAAGCCTGTCATGGGAGTCAGTGGGAACCAGCTGTGATTTTATGTGGTTCACATAATCAGGCTGTACAGCTGAGGGTCTGGGCAGTGGATGAGGGGCATCTCCAGTCCCCCTGGCTTCAAATGGTTTGTGCAGAACAGGAGAGCCACCACACACTGTAGAACTTATGGGGCAGCTGAAATGGCAACCCAATACAGTGCTGGAACAGATTGGTTGATTTCTTGGAGTTTGAATTTTTTTTTTGCCTGCCTGCAGAACATAAAAGTGTAAGAGGCAGTGTGTGAAGCAGAGCGAGAATGCACAAAGCAAGAGAGAGCTTGTTGATTAGCCTGCTATCTGGAAAGAGATTTCAAGTTGGGAATTTCTGCATGACTGATTCCTCCTTCCCAAGGGAAGGATTTTCTCTGGGTTTCAGCTCAATCAGTTTTCCCCAAGAGAAATAACATGCATAGGATCTAAATATTTTCTAGCTAATCCAACTAAAAATGGGTGGTAGTAGTGAAAAATGCAATTTTTTCTTCTCTCTGGTAGCTCACTTTCTGCTAGAGAACCAAAGTTAGTATACTTTTTTTTCTTAAGGCACTTTAAGCATGTTTTTATCAACAGGTGAGAACTGCAACAGAGTAGCTGCTCTGCATGAACTGTAATTGTATTTATAATGTGGCGGTGAGGCAGTGCAAGTGGGTATCTCATCGTATGAGTGGGTGCATAAATCTGTTAGTGCCTCATAAATCCCATCAAGCGGTCATTTTCTTGACATCTCCCAGATTCATAGTTTGGCTGACAGCCATTTTAGGGGGCAGAGCTACAAGCATGGTAGGGCACAGGAAGGCAGAACAAGCTTTAATGCTGTTTTGTAGTGCCTTCAGTTTCTAAATCCCTGCAGAAGTAGAGTGGCCACTTTCTTCTTCCTCCTTTATCTTCCTCATCCCCTTCTGCTACTGACGTCTGGGAATTATTCAACTTCTCAAACGACTTTCAAATTCACCAGCGCAGCACCATAATTGAGCTCAGCCACCTGAAATGGGGGACAGAAGCTCCTCTTGCATAACTCAGCTCTAATGAGGTTTTTAGTACCAGCCCACAAAACAGAGGTAGATAAATCTGATTGTTTGATGTAGGCAAAATTACAAACTTCCTAGACCTAACCAAGTCCAGAAACATGTGGCATAGCTGTGTTCATGTAAGAGGAACATGTTAAAAAACAAGCGGGGCTCTCCAATAGGAAGCAAATCTTTGTCTGACTTGTGGCTTCAGCAGGTGCTGCTTATGCATGTTCCTTCTCAGAAGATGGGGTTTTCCAGCAATGAAATGATTTAGCCCTGATATTTCCAAAGGTCTGGCTTAGCCCAGCATTCCACATCTAATAATAATCAGTAGTAATACTTTTGGGGAAAAGTGTTAGTAAAATAGTCATCCCTCCCAGGTTTTGGCAGGCTATAGTTCAAGGACTTTGAGCAAGAAGGTAATGCCTGCTCCTTTGTTTAACAGTCCTTGACAGACTTTCTTTTGTGAATACATCTAACTATGTATTAATATATTTTAAATTTTTGTCTTCATAACATCCTGTGACAATGCCATTAATTGTGGTATGGAAAAAGTACCTCCTTTTCCTCTTGTTTTTAATGAAGCTGCCTGATAAACTTCATGTTATACCGCCTAATTCATTTATTCCGAGATATGATTTCCTATTTGCTTTCTCTGTAATACCGTTCATGGGTTTATGTCTGTCATTTTATCCATCTTTCCTCCTAATCTAAGTGCACTTGTTTGATTAGTTCTCCTTAGGTTAAAATTGTTTCAGACCTCCCATTGTTGTCACTCTTTGAATCTTTTCCTGCTCAGCAGAATGCTTCTCTGAAAATTGCTTGGTGCAGCATCTGTTGGTACCTGTCAGGTATCCCTGAGCTGCTCACTCCTGCTGCTCCCTCTCCCAGCCAGCACTGAACTTTGTCATCTGTGAGTCTGTACTTCCTGACTTTAATTAAATTGCTAGGTTTCCATTCAGTGTATTGGCTGTGACTTTGTGGTGTGTGTGAATAAATACCTGACAAATCTACCTGCAACTCAGTGCAGTGAGTTGGCTTTGTAATTTCACTGCTTGCTCCATTTTTCACATAAATAATGAATATATTGAGTAGCACAAATGCAAAACTAGAGCTCTTGTGAAAACTGAGCTGTGATATATTCCTGTGCTGTTTCTTTTAATCTAACAAATTGTTGATTTACATGAGGACCTTCCATTTTATCCCATGACAGTTCAATTTCTTTAAAAGCCTGTGGTGAGAGACATTGTCAGAGGTTTGTTAGAGATCCAAGCATGTTATACATATCATACATACCACACTTCCCTATGTATGCCATGGCAAGTTTGTGAAAGATGTTGTGCCATGATGACATTCCTCTGTCGTGTTTATTTGCATACCTGCTAATCTGTTCTACAATTTCTATCAACTTTCTCAGTGTAGAAGTGAGCCTGTAGCTCACTGGAGTCCTTTTATTGAAATTGGCAGTACATCCTCAGCTTTTTATATCTTGTTTTTTGAGTTTGTTTTAGAGGGAAGCTGGGCAGCATGGTTAATAGTTCTGTGGTGGTATGTTGAAGTGCCTTCAAAATTTCTGGGTGAGTAGCATCTAAATCTAGTGACCTGCTGTTGGTCCTAAAGTCTGCTCTAATATTGCTGTGGTTTTGACACTCTTGTGCCTGTACCATCTGCTTGCTCCCATAGACACTTTGCATTTTTCTGAGTTTTGGGGAGTGGTGGCCAGTTTGTCTCCATTTTCCCTTGGCCCTGCCCTGCTCAGTAGGTGAGCAGACTTTCCCTCTGTGCCCTGGGTGCTTCCCATATGTGAAACAGGAACTGAAAAGGAGGAGGGTGCTGGAAGGCAGCAATATACAGCCATGGGGGCACACCTCTTTCTGCCTCAGTCCTAGTTTATGTTGGCTTAAGCAGTTCCAGAAGCCATGGCAATAATAATAAATAGGAAGATATGAATTGGCATTTATTGCATGAATTATTTGCATGGACAGTGTAGTTGAATGTAATTGTTTACAGTTCTTATGACTCAGGACAAATCTCTGTTTCAATTAAAAACCTTACACAAATGGCTTTTTTCCGATTTTTGGATTGATAATGGATTTAGTATACTAATGTAAACTGTTCTGTTTTGGATTGTATTCATAACAGGATTTAAATACAACTCTTCAAATGTTTAAGACATGAATAGAATTTCAGATCAGAATTAAGGGGAAGATATTTATTGTTTTGAAGAGTTAATGTGTTTTGATTTTGAAGCAGTTCACAATTGAATGTTTCATATTAATTCCTGCCATTTGATCTTCAGTATTTGTAACAAAGATCCTCAGTCATGGGCAAGCTCTATTCTTTATGAGGATCAGACTTAGCCTGCCATGCCTCTAATGGCTTTCTGTCTGTTTTACTGCATTTTACTTCCTGTAAAGAAAGAGGTAATTCATTGTTCTAGTCTTAGAATACTTGAGGTAAGACAGCAGCGCTCTTCTCTTCCTCTTTTACCGACTTCATTTCCCCCTTTCTTCTGTCTGTATGTGGTTATTTTTTATTGTTCTTCAGTTTGTGTGTGTGTCCCCATGGTTTTCCTTAATTGCTTTTTGCTCTGACTGCAGGATCCTGTCTTCTGTGTGTGTGAGGTTTATGCAGCTGTTTTTATCTAGATTCTGCCTTTTTCAGTGGCTCCTGAATCAACTTCCCTCCCTTGAATCAATTGAGGTAATGTGGCGTGGTGTTGCTTAGCAATGCTGGAAGCTGATACCGCCTGGGTGATGGGTGTGCTGTAACAGCACTGAGCAGAAGAGACTACCTGTCCTCAGTGTTCTGTGCCGAGAAGGAATCTTGCATTTTCTGTTTTCAGCATTCTTACCTGTATGTGTTTGGGTGGGGTTTTTTCCCTTGAATGTTGCCGAGTAACAGTTTTAAATATTTAGAGATGTTCCTCCCCCCATTCTTCCTGATACATGCAGAAAACTTGGTAGCCTGTAGAATGAAAATATAATTGGGATGTCAGTCTTTAAGGAACTGGTATCTAATTAACTGTTTTGGGATAGGTATGTTTTCTGTCTTCTTCCCCCACATACTGTTGTGAAGGCAGAGCTCAGCTTTGTAGGATGTTTCAGTCCTCCAAAGCACCATAGATTGGCAGCCAATCTGGCGTGCATGGCAATGGATTAAAAACCAGGATGAATTTAATACCACCAACCACATAAGAATTTAGAATGAGCTATTTTGGCAGCAGATATAAAGGTCTTAATGGAAGTTATTAGCTCTGAAATATTTCTTTAAAATTGTTGAAATTTCTAAATTTTCAGCTTTGGGTAGATTTTTTACTCCCATTTTAATGGCAAAAGAGTAAAGTATTGTTTCTTCCAGCTTTCTTGTTTTGTTGTTTTTTTTACAAAGCCAAGGGACTATACATTTAAAAAAATTAAACTATCTGCTCGTTTTCTTTTTTGTTCTTTTTAATAAGAAGCACTAGAAAATGACATATATTGGAATCAAATATCTTTGGGACACATTTTTACCACGTGGTTGCTCTCATTTTCGCACAGCACTGAATAGCATGGGAGATAACCCCATGTTTAAATTGTAAGGTAGGATAACTATGAAGGTATTATTTTCCTCTTTTAAACCAGTCAGAATAGAAACCAAAGTTTTTTGCAGTTCTGGGTGGAAGACAGAGGGGGTGTTCTCCATCAGCCTGGTAGGAGTGTGGACCCTGACATCTTTCCTTTCTTTGATGGCATTATATTGAGTATACCTGAATAGCAGGGATAAAAGCTTGGTCAGACTCAATTTCTTTGTTTGTTTCCTGCAATGATGTTTGTACTTCAGCAAGCACAAGCCCACTGTTCTTTTGCAAAAACTCTGCCTTGGAGTTGGAAGGTTTGCAGAGTCCTTACAGAGTTCTTACAAATTTTGTGTACAGTTAAGCAAAGTAATTGGGTAAGCAATTGCAGCCCTCTGGTGCTCGGTACCTGCTGTCTCAGTGCTGCTGCTAGATCACCTGTTCCTTTGAGCCTTAACCCCAGCACTGGACTGTTGGTGGGGTGGAAGAAAGGTAGGATGGGGATCTGGACCTCCACAGCTGGATCATGGGGCCCAGGCTGAAGAATGAACCTGGGCACCGAGGGTGCACTTGGTAATTTCAAAATACACCCAGAAGTCAAGGACGGTGGAGGTGGAGAGATGCAGTCTGGAGGCTGATCCCACCCCACCTCAGAGTTGTTTATTGGGGCTAAAAAGGATTGCTTACGAGGCATGGGATTGTTCAGTGGGTTGGTCTCTCTGATCAGCTGCTCCTGCCTCTCTTAACCAGTAGTTTTCATAACCAACAAATGCATTTCCAGTAGCTTGATTGTTTATTAATTTCTGGTTTAAACCATTTAATCCATAGTATGGACTCATTTATCCTTGTCTGTAAGGAAACAAAACATTGAGCTGGCTTGGGGATTTTATAGCAGGTTCATTGCCATGGTTTCAGATAGCCTAAAAATAGATTCAGGAAAGAATATTCTCTTCCCTTCCCTGCCTCCCCCAGCTCTAACTAATTGGAATTTCCTTTTTTGTTTGTATATTTTTGTTGTTGTGAGTTTACCAACTGACAGGTCAGGCAATCATGTTTGATTTTTTTTTTAAAGAGGAAAGTTCATGAGAGTATCTAATACACTGGGGAATGACTTCCTTGGTAGCGTGCCAAGGCTATTACCTTTTGCTCCTGTCTCCAACACTTCAGTAGTGCCACTCTGGTAGACTGCAGCTCATTATAAACCGGCACAATAGTCCAAGATGTGTGAGGGACCATCCTGGGCATACCTTGGGTAATTATAACCTTGACATTGCCTTGTGCTGAGCAGGGGAAATGCAGAGAGTACATGATGATGTGCCTTTAGCAGCGTGTGCTGCTGCCTGAACAGCATCCTCTTCCAGAGTCCGGCTGGCAGCTTTACTGTGTCTCCTGCAGCCCCACAGCTAGGATGTTGCAGACAGGTTAAGGATCATGGATGTAACTAGCAGGACAAGTTTTAAAACACTGCTTTATATACAGCAATGCCTGGGCTGCAGCTGCAAGGAGCTAGGGGAGGCAAACTGGATGACCTCTGCTTCCCCTTCTTGGTGTCCTTGCTGAGACAGCATCAGAGCTACACAGCCTTGGCTGGCGTGCCTAGAGCTTGGGCATAGCTTCACTGCCTAGGGATTGCAGTGTTGTTTGTCTTTGAATGTCAGAGAAATGGAGGTGGAACACAGCTTGGCAATTCATGTGGTCTCCTCTGATGTGTACTGGCTAAACTATGTTTAGCTTTAGGTTGGGCAGTTGAATTTCTCCCCTCCCCCCCCCCGCCACCCCCTGCCTTCAAGAGAGGTGTTGACTGCTTCTGTTAGCGGGAGTCCTAGATGCTTTTAGATCTCTCTCCTTAGACAGGAAGGGCATGGGTTGGAATCACAATGATGCCTTGGATTTCCTGCATTGCTTCCTGTGGAATTGCTGGGCCAGAAGCTAGTGGTGGGGAGGGATACTGTACTCAGTGTTCCACTCCCGAGGCTCGCAGCATGCCTGTTTATGTTGGAAAGCAAGTAAATAACCCCACAGCAGCCTTATCAACTCATGTCTTTTAGTGTCAGGTTTTGGAGCAAAGGGAAAGGGTCCTGGGTTGAATTGCAAAGGGGAAAAGCCCTGTGTGGTCTCTTAGGACATTGTTTGGTGAGCAAGGTGTCGGTTCTGCTGATTCATTTCTCATTACCATTTTTCTTTGACTGCCCAAGAGAAACTGCAGTAAGTTTATTTGTTTGTCTGTGTTGCTGCTGGTACTGGGCTTTTTCTTTCTTCCTGCTGCTGCTTTTGTGGTCAGGGTGCCCTGACCTTCCTCAGTAGGGACTGAATGGAGAAGGGCTGATGTGATGTCCGGTTGCAAGTATGTTAGTGAATGGACTGCAGTGTATTGCTAATTCCTTCTCGTTTTATTTACTGACTGTAAATACTTTGCCTGTTTCTGAATCAGAGTTATGTCTTCTTTCTCCATATGCTGTGTTGGACAAAATTTGTGTATTTAGGAAGAAGGTGGTACCAGATAGATAGGACTGCTTAAGGTACAACTGCTATTCAGAAGAGATGACACCTTTTGAAGTCTCTTCTGTTGCTTGTATGCTGTGCTGCTTTGCATTTGGCAGCTGCAACATGTGCCTATGCTACCCTGCTCCTCCCTGTGATACTCTGTAGTATTTATATGCCTGTTTTGGCACCTGGTGAGCAGAAGAAGAGCAGCCCCCTAGTACAGATGAGTGAAATGTGCCTTCTTAGCCTTCCTCAGAGGCAGAAACCTGCCTTGACTTGTTCCCTATCAGTACAGGACAGGTGGGTCAGGTTGGCTGTTACTTTGTTCTGAAGAACATCTCTTCCTCTTGGAGTGAAGGTGAGTTTGCCATGCTTTTGGAGGATGCACACTGGGATTTTCACAAAATACGGAGGTTCCTGGTTCTAAGGGGTAGCAATGCATTGTTTTCACATTTGGTGGGTTTTTTTTAATGTCCCAATCCAAACTTAAGCTGAAGGAGTTCATCCAAGGATGAGAGCATGACTGTCATCTCTGTTCAGTGATGTGCTCCCTGGGGAAAAGTGCAGACTGCTTCATGCAGGCCAGCCCAGACTGCAGAGCCTGGCCACTTTAGTGACCCTTTGAAAATATAATCCTGTCCAACGCCAAAGGGGAAAATTTTCCATACCTGGTACATTTTTAAATATTCTTTACGTGGACTGCCTTTCTGCTGTAGTGGCTTAAACCCCAGAAAATATTCTATGCATGAATTTACTTACATAAAACAACCTGCAGAATATTAGACCAATGCGCAGTCAATGATAATTTCCTCCCCCTCCCATCTATCCAATGCTGTGTCATTTTACATCCATTTTTGTTTCGTCCAACACTTCTAGCCACTTCCCTGCTCTGCTCACTGGGCACCAGTGTGCTCCACATGGAAAAGCTTCTGTGTGTGCGTACTCCTGAAGTGTGCTGAGCTTTGCACAAGTACTCACCTCCTCCACTGAAAGATGAAGAGACTGGGATGTGTGTCTGTGCGTGACTGGGAGTGGTGGATGGCTGGAATCAGAGACAGGGGGTGTATATATTTGGAGGAGCTCTCAGGTTGCTGATGCATTTACAGGAGTGGAGGAGTTGGGGGTGAGGTGAAAGGAATGCCAAAAGCAAATCTTATACTGTTTATTTTGCCTGAGTAATGAGGTGTAATTTGAAGGCAGACACTTCACTTGTAGACCTTGTGGGAATTGAAATATTCATATTCAGGAGTTATGAAAATTAGGCATATTGTTTTCTGGACTCTCAAGGTAACGCCAATCATGTGATTTGCTTTCTTTAAAGTTCACATAAGAAGTCAACCCATCTTAATACTTGGAATATCATTATAGATCAGATGCTGTTTAAAGAACGTGATTAATATTGCAAAGCAGAAGTTCCTAATGTAAAGATGTAATTCTTCCTTTTTGTAATTTACAACACAAGTGTAATTATTTAGTTGCATTTTCCCCATGTAGCAATCTTTATGTTATTTGTTGGGTGTGGTGGTAGTCCTCCTACCGCAGGGCACTGTTGTCTCGCACTGTCTGTGAGAAAGCTCTTATTCCTTGCCTTTTGCAGATGTTGAAAGGGAAGGGTGGCTCAAGATGGTGATGGCCTCCTGATTTTAAGGAATTGGACTCAGTTCTCAACAGAATTCCCTGCATTGTTAGAAGTGATTTAAACACCCAGGAAATGGTTAAACTCTTGATAAGCTTGAGAAAATTAGCAAGAGCTAATTTTCAGAAAGCCTCATGCTCCTGGATGTAGCCTACAGTCGTGTCTAAAGCAAGCTGTGGGCTGTGAAATACTTGAAGCATGATTTGGCCCTAAGATTCTTGCTTTGCACGTACAGATGCAGTGGGTTTGCATTCTGTTTGACCTAGATCAATAAATGGATTAAGATCCCAAACTCCTAGTGGAGCCAATATCTACACATCTTGGACACTTGGGTTTTCTGTCTCTAATTGTCCATCTAGGAAGTAAAGATATTGTGATGCCATCTCCTCAAACAATCGTGAGTAAGTACTTTTAGAATAAGTACTTTTCAAGACAGTAAATCAGCCTCCTCTAAGGAAAGCACAGAAAGATAATTGTTAATTCTGTCTTAACATAATTCAAGGAGTTAGTAAGTAGAGTTCAAGGAGTTAGTAAGCCTTAAGGATAGAGCAGGGTGGAAAAAAGAAATCCTGAGTGCTTTCTGTAACTGTCTGTGCTTGCTTATGCAGTGAAATAGGCAGAGTGGTCTTTGGCAGATCCAGGGAGGGAAACTGGTAAAGGTTATGGTGTGCAAGAACAGGAAAAGGGTATCTTGTACTTTGATGCCATGCTTAAATGCAAACAATTTCTGATTCTCATCTCTTCCTTGTGCTTCCTTGTGTTCCTTTATTTAAAGAGGAAAATGAGAATCTGTTCTGTTTGAAAATGAAAGCTGCCATAGCAGCTGTATGGTTTACACCCTCCAGTGGGGATTTCTGGCACTGAGGTCAGAGATGGGAGCAGCAGTGGCAGCAGTCATGCTCCTCTGTGCTGTTCTCACCCTGAGGGGGGAGACCTCTGAGTTGTTGTGTACATGCAGGATAGGGCTGTTGACTTTGGTCCCACCTCTGGAAGGAAATCATAGAATCATAGAATATCCTGAGTTGGAAGGGCACCCACAAGGGTCACTGAGTCCAACTTGTGTCTCTGCACAGGCCAGCTGCAAGAATTATGCCATGTACCTCCTGAGGATGTTGTCCAAATGCTTGTTGACCTCTGACAGGCTTGGAATCAATCCGGAGGTATTTGTTAGGAGTAAAAGCTGATGTCATTGTCCATACACAAGGAAATAAGCTATTTTCTATCAGACGTGACATACTTTATCTTGCCCTTCCTGACAATCCTTTTGCACCTTTTGGGACACCTCTTCAGTTCTGGCTTGTTATTTTCTTATCTTTCACCTGCAGTTTCACCTCCCTTGCAGAGCCATTGTCAGACACCAGACATCTTGCCTGAATGAGTGCCCTTTCCCCATCCTCGTCCAATTTTGATTTTGCCTGTAGTCCACTTTTTTCTTTTTCCTCCCTTGTTTTGTGTACTGCCTAGAGATCCCTGGCTCCTTTCCCTGCCTGTTGCGCTTGCAGTCCCTCCTGTTTTGGGTCCTTGTCCCAGTCTGCCCCTTCGTCTCCCTCAGGTCTGGCATTTGTCCTTGCTGCACTCCAGATGCACTCCTTTCACTTCCCTGCTGCCTGGGTGCAGGCAGACTGGCTACAGCCAGCACAGGAAAGATGGGCTCCCTCTGCTCCAGGGCCTGGACCTGCTCCAGAGCCTGGACCTGCTCCAGTTGGGCAGCCACGGAAATGAAAGGAGTCTTGGGCTCCTCTGTTCCCAGGCTGGCACGCGCTCGCCCGCTCTGTGGGCAGTCATTGCGTTGCCACTGGGAAAGTGTGCGACATTCAAGCGTGCTCAGCAAGGAGAGCCTCCTGGGAGATCCTGGTTATTGACTCTCTAAAGGTCTTTGCCTGCCGAGAATGTGCTGTGTGCTACCATCGGATATGGGTATAAAAACTGATTTCCGTGTTCAGGGTAATCTACAGTTACTTGAGACTCAGGAGCCAAGAAAGGAATATGAGGAGTATAGGATGTTCTCCAAGGGAAGGAAGAGCAATCTAATACCTAGTGTGCCTGCTTTGCCCAGCACAGCAGTGTCCTCTGCCCTGCTGCTTTACTGGGAGCCTTGTATTGAGTGAGAAGACCTGTCAAAATCTTCCAGGCAGCATTCATGTTGGATTATTTGAAATGTATTATTTATTATGTCCCTCTTTCTGCTTGATCTTTCACTGTCAGGTTCTGCCTCTTGATATCTGAATTTTAAAAAAGGATCTGAGTCCTACACCTCTCTCTCTTGCTTGGATTGTAAGGGCTGTTTTGGGGTGTTGCTTCTAATGACATTTTGAGGAGGTCGGTGCAGAGCGGCGGGCTGCTTTGGCAGTATTCTTCTATCTCTCCTTGCCAGTGCTGCAAGGAAGAGAACAGAACAAGAGAATCGGTCCTTTCCACTTCCCCCTTTAGTAGTAAAAAGTACAGATTCCACAGCTAATGGTTTTTCACACCTCCAAGCAGATGAGTAATTAGTTTTGAGCTGTAACAAGAAACCACGGGGATGTAATCTGTATTGAAACAGGTTTGTTGATAAAGAGGCAATGGTGTGGTTGAACAGGAAAGCCCTTCTCCAGGTGCAGCTTCTAAAGCTTGCTCGTACAGTGCTGTGTGTGGGACACTTAGGTTAGTTTTCATAATGAAGTTAGTTACAGTGAGAAAAGACATTTGTTCTGCAGACATAGCAGCACCTCATATAGCTACATCTGTCTTATGCGAAAAGCCACCCTCGTCTGTCTTCACGCAGCACATATAATACTTACATTTTAGCCAAACATAAGATGAGGATGTGTCTGTAGCAACAGTATAATCGTGTATCTCTCACAGTATATCTGATAGCTGTTCACAGAATAAACGCAGTGCTATCAATTACCTAAAGACACAAAAGTACCCTATCTTGAAAGAGCAGGAGAGCTGTCATAGGACAGGCAGTGTCTGGACTGCGATGCTTAGCACACACACTTAGGTGGAGTCTTTCACTGATTGAAGTATTTGCACAAAGAGAAATGAATTAGAAACCTAAGGAAGTTTGAAAGTTTTGCAGTAATTTTAAAAATAATTTTTTAAAGGAAGAATAATGGCATAATTATAAAACACTCTAGGGTAAATACTGTACAATCACGCATCATGACCCATTTTATCTCCAGCAGGATGCAAGTGAATATATTAAATTGTTTTCTAAACAACAGTACATAAAGCAATTTTTCTCTTCATGGTACAAGTATTTCTTGCTGGTACTGTGTCATTATTAAGTGTGGTATTTCCTTGGTCAAGAATAATAAACGCTTATATAAAAAGACTTAATTAAAAAAAACCAAACAAAAAAATCACTCTAATTATAACAAGCAGTTTTACAAACTTATAAAAAGTCTCTTTTGGGAACAGACATTTAAATATTTCAATCATGAGGAATTATTTTCTGGTTTTATAGTGGGTTATATACTGAGTGTAGAACTTTGGCCATAAATATGTTTTTCCTGGTGTACAAGCTATGTAATAATTTTGTGGGAGCCTGATCACAAGCTTTGGGCATAAAGGAAGCTAGTTGAGGCCATTACAGCCTCAGTTTAACATGTTTGGATAGGCATCATCTGTGGCTGCCCAGTGCTGAGCACTGATGTCATTGCCTCTGTGGTTTGGAGCCACTGGGCCATAGGGGTGCCTTACCCCCTGGGCAAGCACAGTGTGCAGCTCCTGGGCTTCTGCTCCCTGCTCATGCAGCATGCCAGCACAAGTGTGGGGTACCTGGAGTGACACCTCTGATGGCTCTCAGCAGGGCCAGGCACCCTGACCATGGCATTTCGGTCTTCTGGTAGAGGTCTGTGTGCTCAGGGCAGGGGGAGGCTCCTCTAAAGGGCCACTGAATGCCTCAATTAGTCTCTGGTCTCAGCAGTTCTCTGGAGGATCTGGCTTGCATTTAGGCAGTGTGAATACCTCTACTGTATACTCATACTTGGTTCAGAGAAATAGCATTTCCCCTGAGCTGTTTTATTTCTCAAAACCAGGACTGTATCAGATTTTCCCCCAACTGCTGAACAGTAGTATTAATGTAGTGTGTTATTTATTCTTTTGACATGTTTTTATTTCATGGAAAATGTCTGCGCTAGGCTTGAAGCTGGGTATGAGTTGCTGGACTCCTTTCAGGATTCTGTTAAATCTGGAAGTAAATCAGATTACTTTGTTCTACTATAAGCACATTTGACTTGGCTTTCACATGAGGTGTTGTATGGGTGAATGAGCCCAGAGCACTCCAGCTGGTGCAACAGCTTTATTTATGCAGATTGATGGCATGAAAGGGTTTTGGAAAATGCTATTAATGGCTTCACGATTGATTTGTACCACTATTGAACCACCAAACTGCTTAAAGTTCTTACTCACTTCACTTGTGTTTTCTAGTGACAAACTGTGGGCTCAGGTGATGACCTGATTAATCAGGAAACTGTGCTGGTTGGAAACACAATAAGTAGAGGTTTCTTGGACTCTCCTTACATGTTCCTGGCATTTACCATGTGGCAATAAAGAACAGTGTTTCTGATCATAATGTGAAATAGTTTTTTTGCCCACATAGTGATGCTTTTATATCTCAACTTTAAAATGCTTTACGTCTTCATAAAATGATAACATGTACTTTCTCACTTCTACAACACATTTTATCGTCAGAGAGGGATCAGCTGGGTGATCTCAGCATGTATTTCATGTACTCTTTACTCTTAATATTTGTTCCCCTGTGGATTTTTTTTAAATCTTTTTTTTTTTTACTTGTGTGAGTGTGCTGAATTTTACTTTTTCATAGGTTTTAGTGACAGAATTGGCAGGTTATGCAAAATAGACGGGGTATCAATAAAATCAAATATATAAGTATATGATACATAGCTTGCAGCTTCTTCCTAAGTATAATTTCTTATGCAGGCACTTTTGTCAATGGGTTAAAAAAGCAGGTTCGAGTTCCACAGTGAGGAAGAAACATCCCCCCCCCCGGCCTGAGATAAAGCAGAAATTTTGTAGAATAAGTGTGGTCTTGTTCAATTGGTAAAGTAAAATATCAGGGAAGTATTTTCAATGCAGAACAGTGCTGAACTTCATGTGTAAGCATGTTATAAACACATATGTGGTAGTTAAATGGTGACGCAGTAAGTGTAAAGCAAGTGGGCAATATTAAATTCAAATTTTAACTTGTCTAATAACAAATGAAGCGTTTGTGCAGAAATACCTCCCTCTGGCCTATTAAGGGATTCATGGCTCCACAAGATCCCTGTTTTGCTCTGACTGTGCCTTTGGATGTGAAGGGAAAACATAGTTGTTGGGTGAGAGTCACTAATTGAGCAATTGGAGCTAATCATCCCCTTGGCTTAGCAGATGAAACACGGATTTTCCTTCCAGGAGTAGCCAGAATTACCTGTTTGTACAGTGCCTTCTAGTTGGCTGATTTAAAACCTGAATTAAAAACTTTAAAATTGGCTGTGTTGGTTTGAATACGATGTTGGCATTCCCGATTCAACTAAGTTGATCATGGTACAGGGGTGCCGGGTAGGGGTGGTAAAGAACAAAGTGAAGACAAGTCTCCAGAGGTTGGGAAACAGTCACAATCAGTCCAAAGGGTAACTCATATGAAGAGGTTTCCGAGGAGCTTCTTTGAGACAGTGAGTGTAAGAAGTTTTGCTTATTTAATTGCTCACTTACATATGTACCATGGCTTTGCTTGCTTGTGTGAGATGCAAGGAAGAAGACATTTTCATTGCCTGCAATCAGTTTCTAATGCAACATTGTGCAGAAACATAACACAAAGCGAATCAATATGTCTGCTAACTTGTTCAATATTACTGATGGCCATCAAAAGTAATTGTAATGTTGTGGGTTGAAATAAAGTATTTGTAGAGTAGATTTGTTTAATTCACAGAGCAGTCTGTATTTGTGCCTAAGGGACAAGGATTTTCACAGAGGCAATTGGAAAAACATAGATTTATCTATCACTGCACTTGTTGATAGATCTACTGACAGGTGTGTGGCTGAGGAAAAAAGATAGCACACATCAAATTTGTGCAGGATGGGACCGTTCTTTGCTGACATCTGGCAGAAGAATTGGAATCTGGGACAGCTGCTGGTGCCACAGAAAAGCAGACAGTTTTAGGACCTGAATGCAATGAAGATAAATGAGCTCCAGTTGGAAGCTGAATGGCCCTAAAGCCAGAAATGAATGTGGGCACTCTGAATGCTGTACTGATAGGCTTGCAAGAGGTGTTTTTATCCTGTTCAGTCATAAATGCTCATTATTCTGGACTTCAGGCTACATTATTGGCATTCTGAATAGTTTGAGTTTTTAAAGCTTTGTGTTACTGCTCAGGTCCCTAAAGTTGACATTGGTTTCAGGCTCTAGCTAGTTTGGTGTTAACTAAGTGTACTCTATTGCTTTTCAAACCTGAGCACTTAGTCTGTCCAGCTGCTTTACCATCCCACAGAAACTGGGTCAAGGGATAAGAGAGTCTTATTTAGAGGTTTTCAGAGCCTGACCAAGATAGGTAACTCTGTGGACTCTCTTCATTTTCAGTACAGATGATGAATTTTATTCTTTTAAAGATAGTCTTGCATAGCTGAGGGAATTTCTTATTGCTCCAGATTTTAGGAAGTCTCCAGAATGCTGAAGAGGTTTTTCACGGTTAATTTTTTGCATCTTTAGGGACAGGAAAAAGGAAAAAAAAAAGATAAATCTGTGTTTAGACATAAAGCCTGGTTAAGGTCTTCACCCTCCATCCCGTTTTCCAGTGACTGTTACAGGGGACTAGGTATGACCTATCTTCTTGCTGATCTTCCTGAACATATCTCACCTTGAACCTCTCTACTTCTGAGTTCATGAAGCAGCCATCACTTACAATGTTAACTTTTCTGTTTTGAGCTACAAGACAGTCTAATGGTACAGAAAACCAGATTTTTTTTTTATTGCCTTCCTTCTCTATCTGAGTATTGTGGATGTGAGCAGAAAGGGCAGATAAGAAACTGAACATAAATCCCTTCAGCTGCAAGGTTTCCTTTAGAGTCTGAGTCAACCTTAGACTGCTGGGTGCAAGCAGAGAAACAGACACCCAGTACCTGTGTCTGTACTACTGCCCTTCAAGCTTGAGCTATTTTTCCATTAAGAACTTCTCCCATTTCTTTGCATCTGCAAAAATGCTGGGTTTTATCAAAGAAATTATAAGTCGGACTTCACTGATACTTTTAGGTCTCTTCCAAGACAGGATATTCCATGATTCTGTGATTTACATGAATAATTTTAATTTTTTTAATCATCATATTTGCTTTGTTCAGTTCTACCAGGGATTTGCAGTGTAAAAATGTGAACTGTATTGGCCCTCTGTCTGTTTTCCATTGTTTCAGACTGAATTTTAGTTTCAGGCTTCCCGATCCTTTTGCCTTGTTAAATTTTCACTATTCTTTAATATGGGTTCAAGATACTTGATTTCATTTTTATGGTTATTCTGATGTACTAATAAAAAGGCAGCATCATTGACAGTTTAGGCTGCATGTATAGAATTTTCTCTTACTGAAGTTGTACAAGTCTGCTATGTGCTTTTGGTAGAGCTATACTCACACAATCCCACTGTGCCTCAGGCTTCCTCATCTTTAAGAGGAGTGTATTGTGCACTGTGCCTCCTTCTGTTTCATGCTGTGGGAATCTGTCATAAAGGAAAGAAAAGAAGTGGAAAGGGCCTAGATACATGGTACCATTATCTCCTGTAACAGGAGTCTTGAGGCTTTGGGAGACTCTTCCGTCAAATTCTGATCCCTGGTCTGACCTAAAGAGCAGAGCAGGTGAGAGATCACAGTGGCATCTATTCCAAGATATTGCTTCTGTTTTCCTCAGTATTTTGTGATTTTTGTAGCCCTTTATTCCTTCCCCTGTCTTCTCTGCCCCAGCTCCAACAAGTGCTGTTGATACTTGCAGCTCCCTTTAGACTAAATAAATCTGATACTTTTTTCATCCTGCCAAAGAAAAATATGTGGAAATTTTAATTTCCAGATTAATGGCCAGAGCCTTTCCGATGCTATAAAATGTGCGTGCTTTGAACATGGAGAACTAAGGTGGCTTTATGCTGAACCATATTGTGGCTTTGTCCAGCTATTGCATAAGTGTATGTGGACCTTAAATTTTTAATCTAGGCATTTAGTATCTGTATAAAGGGGTTATTAATGTGTGATTAGAGCAAGTCACTATCTCCTAATCTATCTAATGGCAGCTATAGGGTTTTTTTGTGCCTTCCAGGTGCTGTAAATAGAGAAAGCTTGAGTGAGCCCAGTGGCCTAACAGCTGGCTGGGCTTAGCTCACCCTGGCACTGGGTTTTCCAGCCTGCCGAGAGCTGATTTAATTTGCTAGCCCAGCCAAGAACAAAACACTGAATTGTTTTCTTTTGAGTTAGAGAGGTGCTGTGGCTCAGTCTGAGGAGGGTGAGAGCCAGTGCTCAGCATCAGGCAGGATGGTATGGGTGGTAGCTGGGAAGGAGCAGAAGGGGACAGGACTCCCCCACAGGCAGCTCTGCTGTCTCAGTAACTTCTCCCCTCACACAGGTTAGGATACAGGTTCATTCTCTGCAGTGGACTCTCTCCTTCTTGCAGGTGTTACAGCACTACCAAGAAAGGCATTGACATCCAGTGAACCTGCAGCTGAAACAATAGACTTGATTTTGGACCTGGGTTTCAACAGCTGTCAGAAAGAACAGGCAGAAACTCTTTAATTTTCAGAGTTCAGATGAATCCTCTTTTGTTTGGTGCTCTCTGCTCCTGTACTGGTTGTCTGTTTCCACATACATTTTGCTTAGAGCTGCTTAAATTAGAATCTTGTGGGTGCTGCTCTTTCTTCTTGATTAATACCTTCCCCAATTGACTGTTGTCTTTCTACTCTAGAGTGTCTTTGAATTTCTCTATTGTTTGTGCAAACCTGATCCATCTCTTCATCATGACAGACATTAGGCATCCTAATCCCATCAGGTTTGCTCAATGTTTGCATAATACTCTTCTGTTGCATTCTGTGACCTTAGTTCACTGTCTCCTAAATCAAAGTGATATAGAGAAAGGTATACAGCTTGACTGATGTGCTATGTTATTTTAGAGGGTAATTTTTAAGGCCTCTTACATAAAGGTATAGTAAAAATATTATGCTGATGTTTTGACAGCAGCATAGTGAGACCAGTGTCATGCAGAAAAACCCCCTAAATAATTTCCAGTGCAGCATGCACAGTGAAAGGCATCTTTTAATTTTCCAAGTAGCAAATGCTTGTGATCAGGGTAGTCAGTGGTTCTTAGGTCTTTGCTTTCAAATGAAAGTGTGCGTTTATAACCAAATGGTTCAGTATATATGTAGAACAAGAATTCCTATATTACTAACTTAATAATAATAAAAGGTCTCTCAGCTGTACATATGGAGTGGTTCTGCTTGTACCTTTCCTCCAAGACTTTTTTGGCTCCTAAATTAGAGTGGGTTTTATGTGTTTCATTAGGTTTATTGGCCTGTCTAATACAATGGGTCAGTCAGAAAAACATTTATAGAAGAGTTTAATGTCTATAATATTTCCTTGCATGGATTATTTAATGGTATCACTTGAACTGACTGGATTGATTCCTGTATTTATGATTTAATGGCAAGAACATAGCCAAAAACTTCTGTAGTAACACAGCAGTTGTAGAGGTCCTCTCTGCCCCCTTGGTGCTATCTGGGGTATGAGGTGACTTCAGAAGAGCTCTTACTCAGATCAGAATCTTCATGCACTTCTAGACTGGGTGCCAGTGCTACCTTTTTACGTGACCCTGTGTACTCCACACACAGGGAAAACAGATTTATTTGCAAAGGGGCCTGGAGTCTTTCTGTGTAGACCTTGGTGTCTCTTCTTCTGGAATTCCTCCCTCCAACTGCAGCTTTCTTGTTGTCACTGCTTGTCCTATAAAAAGATTTCAATATTTTAAAAGAATAAGATAAATATAATTGATTCTTCATAGATTTTTAGACTGCAATGATAATTGAGGAAAAATCTGCCTCTCTGGTAGAAGTTGGCATGGACTTGGGTAGGCTTCCCTCTGACCTTGATGGGCAGGTTAGTGCCAAATCATTGCAAAAGCTTGCCTGCATTTTTTTCTTCTCCTTCACTTGTGCCCATTGAGCTGATATTTAGAAGTGTGGGATCCACAATTTTTAATTCCCTTCCTTCTCAGCTAACAATTCTTTTAATCCAAGTGCTATTTTAAATTTTTTTACGCCTAGGTATTTGCAGTGTAAAAAATTGGTGGGAACAGATTAGTCAGGACATGGAAGACTAATGTGTAGTAAACAGTGTATCCTGCCAAAGACAGGGCTGATTTTATTCTATCCTAATGGTGGGAACTGGTGTCTTATTACCTGTCACTGTTCTTTATAGTATCCTGTAGAACTGGTGGTGCATTCACAAATTCATAGGCTGTTTTGTGCTTCCTTTTTTCCCCATATAGGCCTCTGTAATTATAACCTCAGAGTTAAAGCCAGGCAGTGATTGACAGTACTCTTCTTATGCCTCTGTTCAGCTGGAAAGTTATATTCCATTTGTGCCCATCTGTGTGCTGCATGTTTTGGTTGTTGATCATCGTATAAAAGTCATGCAGAATGAAAATGCATTTACCAAGAAAGATAAATGGACAGTAGAAGTGAGTTTCATCAGAAACCCAACTAGAGTGTCAAAAAGCAGGGTAGGAAAAGTGAAGTAAAATTCTGGTGTGATGTGTAACATTCAACAAGTAAAACTAATGGTGCTTGAATTAAAAAAGAAGGTTCAAAGTTGTGCCAATAATGAAGAATTTCCCAGTCAGTATTGACTTCTTTTCTGGCCTTCCCAGTAGCGTGTCCTCACAGTTCTTGGCTCATCAGTGGGACCAGGCCAGGCCCTAGGTCTAGAGCAGCTCTGGTCCCCTATTTTATAATTGGCGTCCTCTTGTACCCCTCGCCTTTCCTGCTTCGCAGACCCTTATCAAGGTGGCAGCTGCAAAGGGCCCGAGAAGGCTGGAAGGAAAAAGTGCTGATGTAGCCAAGAGGGAATGATGGTCAGCAAGTGCTGAGTTGTCCCACCTGCCCGTCTTGCCTTCTCTGGGAGTCCTGGCTGGAGATGATAACAGCCTGATTCATAAATAATTTAAAATTTACATAATTAATTGAAATCTGGGTTCTGTCACGCTCTATTTCCAATGTGGTCTTGTTTACTTTTCTAGGAGAAAAAGAATAATTTTCCCTTGTACTGTAGCCTATCAGCCTTACCCCCAGGAGGTGATTAGCTTGTGTATTTTGAAAAGTATAAAGTTTGCCTGATTCTCTTGTCTTCATACGAGATATTAAGAAAAAATTGTGATGGCTCTTACTTTTTGTTTATGATCATTCAGTTAACTACCTGTAAGCATACATACCATGATGTTTATGTGCAAAACATCTTGTTTATGACTGATATGGTCTTCTTTGCCCTTACTCTTTTATCAGACATAAGAAAGGTGTTTCCTGAAACATGGGTGAAACTGAGCAGAGACCAACAGCAGGATCCCGCTTAGGAGCTCAGGAAAATGCTGGGATCAGTACTTTGGAGCATGGACAGAAACCACCTATGACACCTCCAGGAAAACTTGTCTCTATCAAAATTCAGATGCTGGATGACACGCAAGAAACTTTTGACATTCCGGTAAGGATGTGAAGGTTGGGGTGGCTAAAGATTATTTAGGCATTTCTGATAATGCATACTCTCAAACCAGTTTTCTTTTTATTTCAGCTGTGATTCTTTGGCTAATGAATTTGTGTTTCAGAGAAAATGGGTGTCGTGCATATCAGCATTAAATATGTGATAGTGTAATAGAATAGCATTAAACAGGGAAGTGAAGTCTAGATTACAGTTATTTATTCTGTTTCTGTTTTAACAGCTTCAGGAGAGGTTAAAGTCCTCGGTGGGTTTTTTCTTCAAATATTACATTAGTGGTTTCCTCTACTTTCTGAACACTTGATGTATTTCCTTGCTGCTGTTTTGCTCTTGATCCAATAAACTGTAGATCTATACAGTTTTTTTTCTGGCAAGTC
The DNA here is from genome assembly GCA_013397315.1 of Donacobius atricapilla. NCBI lineage: Eukaryota > Metazoa > Chordata > Aves > Passeriformes > Mimidae > Donacobius > Donacobius atricapilla. The sequence continues at coordinate 619,590 of WBMY01011728.1, read as the reverse complement.
CTTAGGATATTAACTTGAAATCATCAAAGTTTTCTGTAATTTGTATCACTCTTACAAGCACTGAGTGCTCTCACAGAAGTTGGGTGCAAGGAAGGAAGCAAAGCAATCTCATCTAAAGTTTCTCTGTAGCCTGTTGAGATTAATCTAGGTTTGTCTTTGCCAAGGAGACAGAGCTGCTTCAGTGTGTGGTTGTGGTCAGTAGAATCAAGAATTAGAATTAGTTAGAATTAGTTTTGATACTAAGACCAATCCAGTTTCACACGATCTATCTGTTAGACGCCGCTAATGATTTTAACATGCCATGCTTACACAATTAACATGTAATGTGGTTGCACACTGTTGCTGTTATGGAAGTGTACTGGAATGTATATTTTTTCAAAGTCTTTAGGGTTCAGTGAATAGGAAAGTGGAAACATGAGCTCAAATTTCATCCTTTGTTACTTGCATTTTCTGTAACTATGGTAATTTCCATGCCTTCGTTGACTCAGTTTTCCCTTCTGTAAAATGGAGGATCACCAGCGAGATACAGAGGTCTTAGACATAATGCCCTGGAGAAATGTTATCCCTCTATTAACATGAAGGAATTCTGATTAGGAAAATTAAAATTAAAAAAATGTTTATAATGTTTTTTATGACCTGCTTATGAAGTTTTGTTTGTCTGTTTTCTGTGTGTACATGAATATGCTTTTTGATCTGCTCTCTGCTGCTGTTTGTGATCCAACTGCAATTATGTGTTCAGTCTCAGATTTTGTTTTAGTGGAAGGTAAATTCTCTGGACAGGCAGGTTATGTGTGAACTGAACTGCCATCAAGTGAAATGCCCATGCAACTTTTTACACTTTTGTGCCTTTCAGAATGCCTGTCAAATATCCATAGCAAACAGTATTTAGGTAAAAGCAGTCTTTAGACAATTGTTGCTGTTCAAAAGTGTAGTTACAGTTAAATCACCAAACACTAATAAAAGTTTGGTGCTCTTTTATGTGACATAAATATCTCTATTGTTTCAGAGAAAAGTTTGGCGTTTTTTTAACCTATCTGTAGATGCTAATTCAATATATTTTGAAAACCGAAAATGATGTGCAGACACTTTACAGAAACCATTTTGAGATTAGGTCCCTTTCATTAATTTTTTTAGAAGAAAATATAAGATCATATGGATGCAATGGACCCTAAAGCTCCAGATTTGCTTCTGGAAGTTCAAGAAAACAGTGTTTTTGAGTCTTTAATATTAGAAGATATCAACAATTTGTTTGTTTTTATATTCAGCAACACCTGGAAGACCTGGGGATTTAAACAACTCTCTGTAGATCACTTCAATATGATTGTTTTCAGAGACTTTTATTTCATAACCATCACTACTCAAGGAAAGCCCAGTTGGTTTGAAAGTCAAATCTTGTGGTGAAATATGCAGGAAGCTTAGATATGAAATGCTTTGCAGCAAATCTTTTCTAAAGCCTTTTGACTTTAACTTATGCATAGTCAAGGAATACACGTTGTTTTCAGTCTGCTCTAAAAGACGTTAATTGTTTTAGTCCCATCTCACAAAACTGAGTAAGTTTTGATACATCTAAATTGAGGGGTTTGTTTGTGTTTGAAACCCCATATTCCTATTTGTAAGCTTCATGTTTTTAGCCAAATTGGTGCACTGTACACAGGAAAGGAAAGTGATACCATTTCAACAAAATATTTTAGGAGCAGCAAGTGTGGCCGTGGGCAGAAGATGTTAAACATACATGCCTAAGCACATCTGTGGGTTTGCTTTTCAGTGGAGAATTAAAGACTTTTTGCGTGGTTGAAGATCTGAACTACACATCCCAAAACCTGAGCTGCTACGATTATGAAAATAACTTTGCAAATATGATACACGTATAAACTGAGAAGGATTTGTGTTTCCCATAATTTCAGGAATTCTGTTGCACAAGCCTTTCTGTGTTAGCAAATGAGCCAAACTTTGGGTGGTTTTATCGATGCTTGTAGTGTGTCTTGTAGGATGGTATGAAGTTTAATGATGCCAGTTTATTATTCGCTCATGAAGTCTGCGTTAAAATGGAAACAGATTCTGGTGCTACTTCCTCCTAAATTTGAGGGAACTAGTGAAGTAGTTGGTATTGTCCATCTGTTTAGTCCTACCTCTGTGCTAGTCTTCTTATACCTTCAACACCGCTGCCCCATTAGCTGTAAGACCTTATCTATGTGGTATTTTTATTGGGTTTGTTATTGTTTTGTTTGGATATTGTCATGGGTTTTTATTGTGTGCTTGTTTATTTTTTCTTGTTTATTGAATTTTTGTTTGGTTTGTTTTTAAATTATATTCCAGGAGACATGATTCAATATCCTTGCTCTTAAGCAATCCCTTTTCTCACATTGTATACAGATGACTTGTTACTATGAGTGCCAAATCCACCTGATTTTTAAGTCTGTTCTGTATATAACAAAACAGGATGAAAATATGACCTACTTCAATTACCCCTCAGTGCTGCTGCTCTTTGGGCTGTTTAAAAGTAAGGTAACTCCAGTGTCATTTGAGTTTCTAAAGGAAAATTAATTCTTTAGGTGTTAGTGCTTTGATGCCATATAATCATACCATGTTTGGCTCATTGTATTACTTCTCACAAGAAAGAACCCCAAATGAACAAAAAAAAAGAGACAAGAGACATCCATGTGCCTATATATGGATCTGTAAATTATAGTTTTTTAATAGGAAAAACTCCACATAGTATGTGGAGAGATTTTGTATGGGAGACTTCCAAAACAGAAGCCCCAATGAAGGCCTTTTCATCAGTTGTTGTAAATGCAGTATTGTAAAAGAAAGGGATAGGTAAGAAAAATCTTTTATGCTGCATGCTGTTAACAAACAATATTTCTTTGCAGAATCTTCAGCATTCCTATATTCCAAAAAGCTAGTGAAAACTTGAATAGATAATCCTGAATCTTTTATGCACATCCAGTTAGGTTGGATACACATGCTTGAAGGAGGAGGGGAAAAGGTAGGCACTGCTGTTTAAAAGAAAAAAGATGACATAACTTTGTATTATCTGCCTTTAACATATAAGGAAAGTATAAAATTCATCAGTTATCTTTTTTGAGCACATTTTTGTCTCTCCAGCTATGGGAAGACAAATTTTCTAGAACATCCTTCCCTCTTTCAAGTTATTCAGCGTTTTATGACTGAGTCTCTGTACCTTTAGTCTTTTGTCTGCCACAAACTCTCAGACAAGAACTACATGTCAGCTGCAGTTGCAGGTGATTAGTGCCTGAAAATCAGGCCATGAGTCAAGAGTTTGTGATCATCCAGCACTTGCAGCTGTTGGTCATGATGTTTCGTGCAAGTGTGGAATATATTTCTCCCCTGCTTTTTGTTTCTAATTTCTACTTTGGCTGTATTTACTGAAAGACTAGTTAGATATGCTAAGTGGAGACAGCAGAGGTCCAAAATACAGCATTCTGTTTCAGCCAATGTTTGGCTGTGTTATGAGTATGTGATAGAATGAACAAATTTCCTTTCTGCCAGGTAAGAGGATAACAGCTCTAGCTAAAATGACTCATGTGAAGGAGGAAGAACATTTTCCACCTGTGTACACATAATGATAGTCATATCTAGATAGATCTTGGGCATTTTGAAAGGCTGACAACCTTCAACTTAAAGACTTGCAAAACCCAGCACTGCAAAACAGAGATTGCATATTATATAATAGAAGGTGGAGATGTACACCTCTGTATTGCTTGGTTTTCCTCTGCTTTCATTTCTCACCTAAGTTAGTTGAAAAAGAACAGGACTGATTCCATAAAGCCATAGCAGAACTTAGATTTTCATATGTTTGTTTTGATAGGATCTCCCCTGTCGATTCAAAGCAATTTAAGTGAAAATGAAATACAGTTTTTAAAAAACAGTAAAAATGGCTCATGATTGCATCTACTTCAGATCCTTCTGGGAAAAAAAACCCTTTCATGTTAAGTGTCCATGCCATTTTTATTATATTTACTTTTGTAGTTGTTTCATTGCTAGAAGTAATCTGTTTTAAAACTACAGCTAAATGCTGAGTCAGTGTTGCTCCTGTCTAGGAAATGCTGAGGACAAGAGTGATATTCTTTCTTGTTAGACTGGCAGGATGATTTGGTGACTCAGACCAGGTTTAACCCTGACTGATATGATAGTTGTCACTGATCATATCCTACTCTCTGGGTGAATGTAGGTAATGTGACTGGGATGATACTATTGATGCTATATAGCAAATGAGAGCTGTTTCTTTCTTTTTTGGCATCAAAGGTGAGATCAAAGTATATCACAGGAGGTTAGGATTCTTCTTTTGGTTAGCATCTGATCTCTTTAATTAAAACCAAACCAAAGCCTTCTTTATTGTGTCTGCAAGAGAATAGTTGCTTCCTTTTTGTGGCTGTCTTTTGGAATGACCAAAACATGCTTGCCTGTCCAATTACTCAAGTTTATTAAACATCTGTTTTTTGTATTGTGTCAACTTCCTTTCCCTTTGAATGGATGCAAGCTTTGTGAAATATGCAGGGTTGGAAAATGTCATCTGCTTTTGGGGATTAACGTGGATTTCTTAAGCAACAGGAGTCTCTTAATAGAAAGCAGGGTAAAGGTGTAATCCTTAATAAACGCCACTTGTAAACATTACATTTCAATTTGCTCTTCTCTTGGAAGAGAAAAGCTTCAGATTACCTGAGAAAACAGAATAAAGACCAAATGGTCTTGGATCTACAACTATTTATCTTCTACTGGAATTTGGATGTAGTACCTTGGCAGGGAATTTCTCTGCCTCAATCCCAAATTTTTCAGAGAGAGGGACTTCATAATCCTGTTGGAGGTCTTTTCCTTAAGGATAATGTTCTGGGTGGGCTTTTTTTTTGTTTGGCCAGTTTGGTTTGTTTATGCAGTCATATGGTGGTGGCTCATATTCCCTTTGAGGGGAAAATGCTGTCTATTAACTGTACTCCCACCAGCTTCAAGCCAGAATGTGTGCCAGGAAAAGCTAAATATTAGAAAGTCTCAGTAATTAATAACAAACATCACATGTGCTTTTTAATAAATTTCCACAAGTGCTGTGTTACCTATTAAATTAAAAATTTCAGCCACAGTTTCATAAATGTTTGAATTATTTTCAGTAGCATTTGTAGGTTGTGATAATTGACTTGTCCTAGGTATTTATGCCTCTCCTCAATATGCAGTTATAACCAGTGCAATAAACAATTTAATAAAAAGACCATGAGACAGTATGGCAATGCAGAAACGTAAAAAGAGTGTTTTATGCTTTCTTAGCCAGCTTCAACTTCAGTTCAACTATGAATCGCTTTTTTTCCAACTTAGGAAGTGAACAGCAGGTCAAATGTCAGTTATTCATCAGTCTGAGACTTTCTTTTCTTCTCATGCCTGAAATTATTTGGCCACTGCTGTCAGACTATTTCCAGTGAATATCAAGCATTTAAATATTCACTAATTGTCACGCCAGCTCTGCTGGGTCTTCTGAAATTACACGAGGAGCAATTTTTTTCTTCAATTCTCAAACATATCAGTTGTATTTTTCTCAGCAGAATAATGTTAGTGGCTACCCAGTAAACCAATTTTTCTTGACAAATGTTCAGACTGTCTTTGTTGAAAGAGTATTTTAGTGATGTGTGTTAATAATTTATGTGCTTTTCAAAGTGGGAGAGAGAATAATCCACAAGCAAACTTCTGTAACCTGAGGCAACAGACTGTTTAAACTGCTGATTTCTTTTTTAAGATACTGTAGAATGAATAGAATACGTGGGAATGTAATTTTAAGTGCCAACAAATCCAGTCCATTCTCAGACCAGATTGATGTATTTGAAGATAACTGGGAAATGCATGTAATTTTCTTGAATGAATTAGCCTAACTTGTAATCATGGAAGACTTCTCAAATACTGCCTGTTCACCTCTCTTGCTGAGCTGACTCACCAAGCCATGCACCAGTGTGTGAGCCAGCATAAAGCAGAGGGTGGAGCTGGCGCAGGAAAGGCAGCTGTGGATGCAAAGGCAGTGTGGGAGCGTTTGTGTGCTCTACTGCCCTGACTGAAGGGGTGAATGAAATCATGCTGTGAATTTTGATAGTAGTGTCTGCACTGGTAAGTTGGTTTGCACAGCACTGATGAGGCTGGATTGATGATCAGTGTGGGGAGCATGGGCATCCTCCCCAGTTATGGGATGTTTCCTTGGGCCTCCTGTTTGGAGGTGACAAATGTCCAAGGAACAGTGGGAGGTGTTTGCCATCTCTCCTCTTCAAACAGTGCATGTATGGGTGTCTAGTGGTACAAACTCTGATTTTGATACCTCTAAATTTTCCTGTTTCAGGGGTGATGGGATGGATGTTCTGCCTCTGGTCAGAGGCAGGAGGAGAGCTGAACTGCCTCTTGTGTGCATCCTTCCCCTGAGATTGAGGTTCACCTCTTCCATCCTGGAAATGCTTAGAAGCTAGATGTCAAAGCCTCAGCTAATCATTTTCATTCATACTAGGGTGAAAGCATGGTACATTGAAAAGGCTGCTCATCATGCCTGTCTCAAATGTGTATTTTAGGATGGGATTAACTGCTCTCTGGAGGTGCTTGTATATCCCTACATGTTGCTTTTTTCTATTCCAGTAGTAACAGGCAATGATAGAATCATTTGAGTCAGAAAAGGCCTTTAACATCTTTGAGTCCAGCTGTATTTATGTAGCATTTAACTGTAACACAATATCATACAGTTAAAAAAACTTGAAGGAGAAATGCTGTGACATATTATTTATAGATCCGATAGATGTGGATCCCTCATACCTGAAACAGATCAGCTGGACATCAAGATAAGGAACATCCTCACCACCTGCATGCAGTCAAATGACATGAATATAATCATCATCAATAAACCCAAGCAGACAGGGTTGAATGCATAATGGCAGAGGAAATTTCTTTTTCTCCCAGCAGTTCCTGCTACAAGGATTGTCCTCTCACCAAGCTCCTCCCCATATCACTTACCTTTGGGAAGAGTGTAAAAGCTGCAAAATAAAGAGTGCCATGGAGAAAGAGTGCATTGATGATGTGCTGCAGTGGTGAACACATGACATGGTTTACTTAAGGCCATTCTTTGTTAACACAAGGTGGTCGAGCTCAAGTTACTTTCCTTAAGCTCTTTATGAAAAACAATTGTCCATGCTTCTGCACGTATGTTCTGGAGAGGCATAATAAATGAATGGGATAAACATCTGGGAGAAAATAGCTGCCTTTCTCCACCTCCTGGATTTAAAAAGTATGTGTTGTCCACAGCTAGAGAAATGCAGCCTGAGTGTGATGCTTTGCCAAGAGCACAATCTCATGTTGGACTTGAGGCATTTTTAAAGCACACCCAGCTTATAGTCCTGTACTGAGCAAAAGAAGAGAAAACTTGGGCTCATATGTAAAGTACTGCTGGTATGTGATTCTCACGGACTATGGTGAATGGCCATTCAGAGCACTGATTCTCAGTGTGTTAAATTGCAAAAGCATGTCTGTCTGTAACTTGTTCTCTACCCTGTTTGAGGGATGAAGGTATCTTGATTTTGGGATCCCTGTGCAGCTGCTTTCCAACATTGTTTTCAACAGAAAGCTGTCTGTGCAGAGGCTTATGTAGTGCAGGATAAAAGAGTAGCAAAATGTCCTAAATTGTCTATCCATTTCCATTTCAGTTTATTCTCAGCTGATCATGATCATCTATCAACAATTTTTGCCTGGTGATAACACAAACTGCTGACATTAGTTCAAGTTCTAGCACTTCCTTGGTTTTCTCATTTGGTACCTCCTGTTCCTCCCTTCTTGCCACTAGAACATGCCCCCTTATACTGCTTATCCTTTTTGTTCTCTCCTCGTCTCTGCAGCCCCTTTGTAACTGCTGGTTCAATTCCTTGCTATTGGTATTCTCCAAAGAAACAGGAGACAGCAGTGTGGAAAGATGCAGGAGTCTTGGGTGTATCTCCTGGGTCTTTACCCAGCTTCATCCTGTGACAATGCCCTTTCTCAGTGCAGTATCAGGTCTCTGTATTACAAGCCGTGTGCAGTGCTGCAGAGGGGAGAAAGTGCTCATCACTGTATCTACAGTCAGAACTAGGGATGCTTTCTGCAATTGCATAGTCACATTCTCATTCATACTCAAACTCTGAGAGTGGGAGGAAATAGACAATTTTTCCTTAAGATGATTTGTGGTTTAAAAGTGAAATTTGACTAGCTTAAAATTATCTGAAGAAACCTTTATAGCTAGGATGCAGTCATTAAAGCAGTGTGCTTTATCTTGGCAGTATAAAGGGCTCCACCAGTTCCCAGATTTAAAAGCCTTCAGAAACTTACTAATATGCTGCTTACCTGTAAACTTATCTCCACTGCTCCAATAAGCTGCCTCCACCAGGCTGTGATTACAATACGCACACACAATTAAATGTTGTCTTTTGCATGCCAATGTGTAAATTACATAAAATGCATGGCTGAAAATGTCTGCCAAAGCTTTTGTGTGCATCTGAATTGGGCTACTGTGTTAAAATCATTCTTGGATAAATATGTCAATTTTTGAATAAAAAGTGATGCATGAGGCACACATCAAGTGCCAGATAACTCAGAAAATACAAACAGCAGTTGCAGAAGTAGATTACAGTACCTTCTTTTCTTATCCCCATCCCCAAAATGGAGGCTTTGATAGAAATTGCACAAAATAATGCTGCCAGAATATAAATAGCAAATGATGAATTATGACTTAGTGCCAATTTACTTTTTGATAGCCTGTTGGGAGATGCAAATATTCATGCAGAGCAGAGCAATAGGGAGCTTGTCTTCTCATTTCTTTCATTGTTATCTTCTCACCTGATTTTCTGGTTGAACCTGGAGTAATTTCTTTTTTCCTTCAGTTTGCCTCACTTTTATAGTTCTAGTCTTGTTCTCGTGCCACCATATTTTCATACGGTTCTTATTGAATTTACAATTATCTCCATTTAGTAGATAGTGAGGCAGTATGTACTTGTGTGTAGATGTTGCTTAGCATTCTGAGGCTAGTTCTTCCTGCATAAAGGGGGACCTTTTGCTCTTCAATGACTCTTCACATTTCATTGCTTCATTCCCTGGTGCAGATGCTCAGTTATGTTCCCTACTGTTGTCTCACCCCCGTCTCATTTTTGTCTTTTCTCAGTAAACATTCATCTCTGTATCCTCTGTATGGACAGGTCGCATAGCTCCTTGTAGAGCTCTCTTTCTGGTCTTTTGCAAGGAGCACATTTGGGCAGAGCAGCAGGTCCTGGGTCTGGAATGACTGTGAGTTAGGGAGCACTTTGTCTTTCTACTTGCTGTCAGGGATGAGCTGGATCCTCATCCACTTTACATTGGCTCTGGTTGACTGGAGTTACTGAACATAAGCTGGGTTATGTTATACGGTGATGTCATCCAAGAGTCTCCTCTGAGAGTGCTGCCTTTTGAAATGAATCTCAGATACAACCATTTTGGTGAACAGAATTGAAGCAAGAGGGATTTTGCAGAATTAATTAAGGTAATACATGTAAACTGATGTAAAAGAGAATGCTTTGTCAAAGCTTTTATATGAAGATACCGCACAGCAAATGTAAAAGGATGTTATCAAGTAGTTTTTTATTGCTGGATCCACACAGAGTAGCTCTGCAACCAGAAGTATATGTAGCTCAGTATTCTCTGCTCTTAGATGTTCCAGAGTAATTCAGAAACACCTCTGCAGTCAATGGTAAACATGTGGTGGCTGGCAAAAAAAATTCTTTTCATGAAAGAGCTTGTATACTTGCTCATAGCATGATACAGAGTGGAAGGGACTCTGTAAGTAGTCTGGTCCAACGCTTGGCTCAAAGCAAGCCAGTAGTGAGCAGATTGCTCAAGGTGCCTAAGAAACATTGAACTGTAAGAATTCAGGACTAACGTGTTCCGGAATTTTTTTTTTTTCTTTGAGAGTATTAGTTGGATTTAAGAGTCACCAGTTGAAGATCTGTCACTTTTAAGCCCCTGGTCTGTAGTTCTGAGATAGAAAGCTTCAGGTTTTCTGTGCAGCAAATGAGTGTTTGCAGCCGTACCTGTGGGCTTATAATAGAAAAGAGGCAGTAGTCATTTTATAAATGAGAGACATGTCATAAGCTTACTTATGTTCTAGAGTTTGTCAGACCCTTCAGCTTTTCGTTGTAGTTTTTTACTTCATGTCAAAGTATAGGTACATGTGCTTTGAAAGACGATGGGAGATTCTAAAAATAAAATTCAAGTGGAAAGCAAACTCTTCAAATGGTTGATTTTGTCGCAACATAACTCTGTGACTTTGCCAAAATCTCAGAAAGAGTAAGGTAGAAATAGCAAGCTGCAGGAGAGCAGCCTTTGTGAACAGGAGAGGCTTTCATAACTGCATCTACTTTTTAAAAGTCACCAAACCCATCCAAAGATCTCATGAAAACCTGGATTCACACCAGCTTTGGAAGGGCTGTTTTCAGACTTTTTTCATGTGAAGCCATTGGATTGCTGTTATTAGAGAAATAGAATAAGGAGCAGGTATATCTTTCTTTCCTACATAGGTTGAGTCTAGCCTTTTCCATTTCTTTCTGTATCTGTTCCATGAAACAAGTAACTTTGAGCAGATGTATATGCCTTTGTAACTTTGAACAGGTATGTATGCCTCTCAGTGGAAAGGTCACTTCTCTGTAGAGCATTTCAGATCTGTGCTGCTTATGTTTCATCACAGGGAAGATCGTATACACACAGCTTAGCCGGGAGAAGTGACAAAAGGTTACTGAGGAAATGCTTCAGCATTTCATTGGGCTAAGGGAACAAGTCTTTGAGGGTCAGCTAACGCCATTGTTGCTTGTTTCACTGAAATGATTGATCTCCTGCATAGGTATAGCTGTGAAGTAAATTCCAGGTATGTTTTGGATGTGGTGGGGTTTTTTTTGTTTTGTTTGTTTGTTTGTTTTGTTGGCTTGTTTTTGGTTTTTTGTTTGTTTGGGGGTTTTTTGTTTGTTTTGCATTGGGCTTCTATTTAGAATGCCATGGCGGAAGCAAAAAAACAGAGCTCAAGCCCTCAGTCTCAGTGGTAGTGTTTTACTGAGAGGTAAACTGAAGGCTAACTCTTTCAGCACTCAGAATTAATTCACTAGCCACTGCTTGTTAAATAATTTCTTGAAAATGAAACTTGTTCACCTGACAATAAAGTAGCATGAAAGTCTTAAATAACTAAAATAATTAACACTGATTTTTTTTTTTAATCTGTATAGGTATTAATGTTTAAATTTCAAATTAGCTAGACATTTTAACAGAAGATGCCTGGCTAATTTGACTGTGAATTATGACTATTTCTGAAGATAAGTAGCTTGTCCTCCTCTCTTGAAGACATGTCAGTACTACTCACAGGTAATTCATTTGTCCTTTGTAGCCATAAGATCCTCACATTGATATTTCCCAGGTGAACGGGGTGTCACCAATTATCACTGTTTTCCTCTGGGGGCATTTGAAGGCCCCAAAAGACTGGCTAGAGGTTGTGCAAATTCCTTGGAAAAGGTCATGCATGTGGAAGGCCATACCACATCAATAAACTCTCTTCTTGTAGGAGTGATCCATGAATTCTGGGGCACTTGCAGCCACCAGCTGAAAACCACTGCACTGGGATACAATGTGCTTGGGTACAGCTCTGTACCTCAGCATATAAGCTGTTTTTAACTCTTCTTCTTCTGTCATGATTGCAGAGTTATGGCCCTGAAAAGCACTGTAGCAGCAAGTAGAGTGCCCTCTCTCTAAAGAAAATGCCTTTGCCCTCACTTTCAGGATTCAGTCCAGGCGTGGGTTTATTTTACATTCTTTTACTGGTGTCTAAGAGGACCAGAGAGTGAGCTGTGGCCCAAGGCCCATGATTTTCCATATTCCTTAGTTGTTAGCTGGGTTCCTAGCTGTGTTTTAGGCTGCTCTGAGGAGAGCTGACTGAGCTATAGCTAGCTTTGAGCAAGGGCTCATCCTGACCTGTGAGTCAGGGTGTCCATTTCTGGCTATTGGGGTTGGGGTTGTTCCCTCGTCCTCTTTTATGTGCAGCTATGAGGATACAACTAACCACTGAAAGGATACAATTACATCTATAAGAATAGCCCTGGGGTACAGCTGAAGATGTGGCAACATCTTCTAGCATGAAGGATAGTAAACTTGTTGGCTTTGTGTTCTTCTTGCATTTTTTCTGTTTCCCTGACCCTCTCTGATAAAAATCATTTCATGGAAACACAAATACTGCACTGAGAAAGGCTGGCTTAACATTTTTTGCCCAACCTGGCACAAGCACTCACTACTCTGCCTTTCTCTCCTTATTCCCCACCATCCAAAGCCCCTTTTGGATCTGCTGATGCCTCCTACCTCCACGGTCTTTCTGTGGAAGAAAGTTCAAGCAGTTTGCTTCTTCTTTTACTTCCTCTAAATGGATGAAAGTAATAATAATCTCAGCTTTGTAAGGTTTGAACTCTTCTGTTTAAATTGCTCCTATCCATGTTCTGTAAGGGCAGAAAGGGACCAATCTGTTAATTATTTTTGGCATTATCAATGTTGATTTGAGGAGAATGGTCTTTTAAGAAATACATTGAATCAAAATTACAATAGTCTAAAACATATTTGAGTGAAGAAAATACCTTCAATAAAAATACATAAAGTAACCAACTCACAGCACAGGCCATTTCACATATCCCAAGACAGGGGACACTTGACTTCCAAAGTGAAACCTAAGTGGTAAATTTAACAGTAAGATGGTGTAAATCAGCTTATGTCAGTTCCATGCTTTTAAGTATTACAAGCTCAGCAGTTTAAAAAGGAACTCAGGCTTCTTAAAATGCAAGCGATCAACAAAAGAGTGATTTGGGGTTGTTTTAATTTTGGAACCTGTTTGTTTGAGAGGCAGTTTAATGTTTTGAGTTCTCAGAATGGAGAAAGATTGGGGGATTTCTATTCTCACCAGGCACTTCCTGCCACAGCTGCTTGAATGAGTTAATCTACTTGGCTTCACATTTGTTCATTGCCTCTCTCCACTGCCCCCATCTCCACACCAGAGCAGGAGCCCTGTGGCTCTCCTGGTCCCTTTTTCCCATTTCAGGGCTCAACTTCTCATATCTTAGGCTCCTGCCCTTATTTCAGCCTGTCACCAGCTGCCAGGGAAGAGCTGCCATAGGATGCTGAGTATTGCTTGCTTGTGTGAGTGCTGACCCCTGGGCAGAAGAGGGAGGAGAATGCAGTGTGGCACCTGCAGGACAGGCTGTCTCTAGAAGGGCTGGGAAATGAGGCAAGAGTGAGTAGCTGGATCAGGTTTTCCAGCATCTGACTGAAATGACCAACAAGATAATTCCAAATTACTGGAAAGGTAAGTTTCCTGCTGCCATGGCAACAGACGTTCCAGTGCTGACTGAATTTGTTATTCCCGAAGAAAATAAGGTAAGAGTTGGCAAGTCCTACTTATTCTTCCATGCTTTCATTTTCACTTTCTTAGTGATTCAGGGTTTGAGATAGAGACTTTGAAAGGGAATATTCATGTTTAAAACAAAATTGGAAATCTTTGGTTTTCTTGCACTCTTTTTAAGGGAATGGAAGTGTTTTCATCCTTGATATAAGAAAGCTTTTATTGAGCCAAACTTGAGCTAAGTATGATGAGAAGACAATAAAACTTGGAAGTAGCTTGAAGGTTTTTCAAGTTCGCCTGAACTTTTTCATCTGGTGAACCTTTGTCCTGGAGAGAAAATGTTTGGTTTAAAGGTTAGGATGAATTAGATGACTTTTGATTATCCAAAGAATGAAGGCTGTGTTTGTGCCCTCATTCCTGTTTCTTTGCATATGGTTCTTTCATCCATTCAGTCTGTGCTAGTCAAGGAGGAGGACTGTTTGAAGAAGGAACTATAGAGCACTCTGTCTCTCATCCAGCAACAGCTGAATACTTTATGGAAGTATATTAAGTCCTTGACAGGAGAAGGTAGCCAGCTGGCTGCTGCAGCAGGATATTCTTGTTCTCCCTCACAACTGAAAAGGAGGAGTTGGCAGAGCGCCTGCCGAGCTTGCCAGGGAAGAGTAGAGGCACAGTCTTTTACAGTATTTTGACTAGGTGGGCTGTTAACCAAAAAAATAAGAGAAGAAAGCACACATTTCAAGTCTGCCCAGGCCACCAACTGGAAAGTGGTAAAGCGCTGACTCTAATATGAATAATTACCATCCAAGAGTCTCTGTGCTTTGCCATAGTTTAAGAATATGGTTACTTTAAGTTTGCAACAAGTAAAGTAACTACACTGGTGTTTGTTCTGCTTGAAACAGCATGTGGAATAGTGGTGTCTCACTGGTCAGAATAGTACTGTGACAGTTCTACAAACTCCGGAGTCTGGACATAATTTGATTGTCCTTTCTTGACCTAATAAGTAGAGCTCAAGTCAAAATGTCTGTGTGGGTCATCAAAAAAGATATTGTAAAGAAAGGAATTCACATTAAAATTAGGAAATTTGGGAAGGAGAGAATACAAGAAGAGTGCTCACCATTTCATTAAGCCAGATTTTGAAACAACATGAAACACTATCCAGTCAATCATCCATTTCCAAAAAGCAAGCAGGTGAAAACAGCCTTAGGGCACAACCAATTAGCACAGAAATAGGTGTGCATTTTGGGTGTGGATGACCAAATATGCTGAGGTACAGGTATTTAAAACAAAACAAGCCTCAGGTCATAATTTTATAGCCTGTTCTTCCTCATATGCTTGCTTTAATGAAGTCTCTCAGGAAATGTTGTGTGGATGCTCCACTGACTGATAAGTGAAGCTTCTCCTTTAAGCGCTGAAACTTCACTTAACACTGGTCCAGGAGATGTTTTTAGTAATTTAATAAAGGAATCCTGACCTCTTATATAGACTCAGAGGACAAATCAGATCTGGGTTCTGTGTTTGTAAATGTTCTTCAGTGACCTCCATTGTATTTTGGAACAGACCTTCTCTCAGTTTTTCCATGATTGTGGAAGATAGTAACAGTAGCTCCTGAGGCCTATATGAATTTTTGGTGATGCAGTCTTTTGTACTTAGAAGATATTTGAAACAAACGTCATAGAGATTCAACATTCAACATGCATTGAGATTATATAGTTCATTGAATACACAGTCATACTAACCTTTGATGTCCAAAATCCAGGTCACCATTTATGAAGATAACTAAATATTCACATGGTCTGGACTGAATTTTCAAAACGCAGGAAATACTATTCTGAATTACTTTCCCCTAATTTACTTTTGATAGATCTCATGAGTAGAGTTGGAAAAAACTCTTGAATGCTGGTATTAGTTTACTCTCCCTTCCCAAAGTGGCAAAATTAAAGTAAGCTCTGATTCCTTTGTTCACAGTAAATCATATGTGTTAATAAAAAAAACCCTAACACCATACTCTTTTGACCCCAAAACGAACTAGTTACAGCTCCAGTTTAAGATTGTGGGTTATTGTAATAGGTGCTGGTTTTAGTGCTATCTTATTATCCACTTCACAAAATTAAAGGTTATCTGGCACTGTTCGATGCAAATAACCAGTCTGCCTTAAACACAGCAGAACCTTGGAGGGCTGTGTGAACTGTGTTGTACATTCATTTGAAGTCTTTTTTCCTTAACTTTGATTAGCAGCAATCGTAGTCATGCTGGAAGTAATTAAAAATATAGGAATACTTTATATTTAAATGTAGATGCATGATGTAGATGTAACTACTAATTGAGATGTTGAATGTAACTTGACTTCTTGTCAGGCATACTGGGTAGTCTTTGCTTGCAGGTTTATTTTGCAGCTTGCAGACCTGCTTCAGCTGCTCATAGAGCTCCTCGGGCTAAGGCTGAAAGGAAGGTTGGGAATTTGTTGTGCTTTTTCAGTTGTTCAGAGACGAGGCAATGGATACATCTCGGGTTTCTCTGAGCAAGTTGAAGGAATTTCAGTCCTTGTTTTTAGACTTGCAACTGCTTGAGGCTTCAAAGCCGTATATGCGTGAAAGAGGAAGAGGGAAGGAGGAACACATACCACTGCTAATTTTACGTTAATGTAAATATAAGGTTTGAAATCCCAGTTGTAAGAAAGCAGCTGCAGTAGCAGAGGGGCCATTCAAAACACGTGCGTTCACTGCTCTAAGGAACAGGTAGTGCATCATAAAGACCTCGGTATCCAGCTCAGCAGGATATTGATTGCTTATTCAATTTTTAAGAAATCTGTAGCTATTTTATAGTTTTGATTCCAAGAAGACCAGTATATTTTTAGTAATAAAATTTTATCAGCAATTTGTTACCGGGTAATCTGTATGTCATCTACAATAAGGAAAACATTTTAAAGAATTTGTCATGCATTGAAGAATCAGATATAATGAGAGAGGTTAACTTAAAAAAAAATCACCTCTAGTTTCATTGGGAAGAAAAAACTAGGAAGCTTTAGTTGCTTATTTTAATTCTGACCCAAGTGTTGGGAGCTCTTAAATGTCTCTCCTGTTTTTTTTACTCTTTGCGTTGTCAGACTTTTAATGTCTGACAGAAATGTCAAACAGAAATTAACCAGGAATCCCAGTTCCATCTATTCTTTAGTACAATGGCACTTTCTCACAACAGGACAGTTACTTGAAGGGGGCCAAGAATGTTCTGCCAGTTTGTCAGAAACTCTTGCTAACCACATGGGAAAAGCTCAAGAGCAGAGAGAAGAATCTTGGCCTTAGTCTATTTTTTCCCCGTTGCATGGGGGCAGAGGAAGTCACAGACATGAAGAAGCACTTATTACTGAGTGCAGGAGCTAAAACTCTTTATTGTTTCTGAGAGGGAGGTAGCTTTGCTGTAGACTTCTGCAACAAATCTAACTCTGCAAGTTGCATTAAAAGACTACAGTTAATAGGCAAAATAAACCTGACACTTACCAAAATGTCTCATTTTTCTCCTACAGTTAGGTAACCTGGTTTGAATTCCAGATCACTGAGCATAGAATGGTTTGAGTTGAAAGGGATCTTAAAGATCATATGGTTCCAACCCCCCTTCCTTGGGGGGACACATTTCAGACAACAAGGTTGTTCAAAGCCCCATCTAACCTGGCCTTGAGATGGGGCATCCACAGTTTCTCTGGGCAACCTGTGCCAGTGCCTCACCACCCTCACAGTAAAGTTCTTCCTAATATAAAATCTAAATCTACTGCCTTTCAGTTTAAAGCCATTCCCCCTCATCCTATAACTATATACCCTTGTAAAAAGTCCCTCTCCAGCCTTCACCAGGCCTCTTTTACTTAGCGGAAGGCTGCTCCAAGGTCTTCCTGGACCCTTGTCTTCTCCAGGCTGAACAACCGCAACTCTCATCTGTTTGTCCTTGTAGGAGAGATGCTTCAGCTTCTGATCATCTCCTCTGTACTCCCCCTAATAGCTCCTTGTCCCTTCTGTGCTGGGGACTCCAGAGCTGCATGTGGTGTTCCATCTGGGGTCTCACAACAGTAGATTGAGGGGAAGAATCACCTCCCTCGAATTGCTATTCACACTTCTTTTGAGCAGTAGGTGGATTTTGTATCAGCCAAACAGTTATATTGATATACTGTTTAAAGAGAAAGTGAGAGAGAACGTGTGTATCAGTAAATAACATTATAGTATATTATTAGTATATGACAGAATCACAGACTGAGATTGGAAGGGACCTGGTGTTATCTGGTCCAACCTTTCTTCTCAAGCAAGGCCACCCAGAACAAATGCCCAGGACCACATCCAGGTGGCTTTTAAAAGCCTCCAGGGATGGGCAGTCCTCAGCCTCTTTGGGCAGCATATACCGCTGCTTGGACATCCTCACCGTTTCCAGGTGGTTGATGGCTGTACCAGCAGTCACTCTGCCGGGCCCCACATGAAGCAAAGAGCAGTAATCACAAAGTAACTGTTTCCTCTAATGTGAGAAATTGTGGTTGTTATAGCAGAGTTCCTTGCCAACGATTAAGCATTTGAATTTATTTCTAACAGTTAAAAGATATCTGGAAGCACTAGTGTAATCCTCTGGGATGAGGCCTCATAATCTACAAAACCTTTTGGTAAGGCTTGGTTAGGACTTTTTTCCCTAGAGCTATATTAATCTTGGGTTTATCTCATGTGCCATTTGTTTGGGATGCTTTTATTCAATAAACTGTCTCTGACTAATCATAACATTTACTAA